>JAAIXJ010000013.1:1019515-1502422 GCA_013403705.1 Heliconius hermathena | reverse complement strand
CTCAACACGCAATGCCTCCAGAATTCGGCAGAAAGTGGGGAACGGAGTGTCTTAACACTAGGTTCCCTCTGCCTACCCTGCTGTGTGCGGGATACAGCGTGAAGCTGATTTAATTTTTTTTTTAATCAATCGTTAATAAGGTTCACGCTGGATTCCGCACACTGCTGGGTAGGCAAAGCGGAAACCTAGTGTTAAAGACTCCGTTCCACACTTATCACCGAACTTTTTGAGGCATTGCGTGTTGAGTGGCGGAACTCAACGCCGGAATTCTGCCTCGGTGCCAGAGCAATGAAATGAAAATATTAATAAACAATAATATCGAGTGGGGATCAAACCCACAACTGTCGCGTTACAGTCACGCCCTTGTGCCCCTGCGCAACGACGGCCTCAAGTTTATATTTCTTAATTACAATTCTTATTAAATTGTATGTAAAATGAAGACATTTAAAAAACATGCTCATAAAAATTTCCTAGCCCTCTTAGTACACGGTAATGGCGGAATCGACAACACATTAAGACTTCGCTTTAAAGGAATCTAAGATTAACGGTCGAGATCGAACATATGCAGTCACGTCGGAGCTATTAGCTGAAGGACTAAATGCTAAAAGACATGCGAACACTAGCCCTTCTTTGGCCCCACCTATGAAATAAACTACAACTAAAATCCATATTTAACTAAATGATTAATTTTCTCTGTTTAGCTACATTTGAATATAGGTAAACTAAGGCTCGTGTTTAAAAATTGATCTCAAGTTCAAGATCGCTCTCACTATCGATCTCAGAGTTGAGAGCGGTTTATAAATACGGGCTTTACTACAAAGTTAAAGAAAAATAAATAACAATAAAGCAACGTTCATTGTTATTACTTTTTAGATTTTACATATTACGTTAATAATGATTTTTTTTTTATATATTTATAAAATTATCAATAAAAAATAATAAATCGAATTCACCTCTCACATACCAGGTCCATATATCTCAATTTTCGGATATAATGACGCCAAACAATAAACTTTTTCATAACAGTTATTAGTGCTGTCGCAATTTGTTGTGGATTCCATCTAAATTACTGTTGAACGCTCGCGTCGAATCCCAAATAACTGACATTAGGAGATCAATATAAGTATGCTGTTGTATATATATAATATATAAATAGCAAAGCGTTAAAAAAATCCAAAATCAGCTTCACGCTGTATACCGCACTACACTTACTCTTTTAACACTAGCTTCCGTCAGCCTACTCTACTGGTAAGTCTACCTAGTGTTAAGACACTCCATTTCCCACTTTCCGCCAAAAACTGGAGGCGTGCGATTGCATGGCGCAACTCAACGCCATGCTTCGCCTCGACACATACATTTAAATAAATATTTCATTTCTTCGAGTGTGGCTCGCACTCACAACCAGTCGCGCAGTATACTTTACGCCCCTGCGCCACGACTGGCCTCATATAAAACATAGCGTTCATTGTCTATATAAATACACAATGTTATAGGTATTCTCGTGCCGTATTCTACCGTAATAGTTTCCACGGATATCTTTTGGGACATCGTCGACAATCCAATGGCAGTACACACGCTCAAATAATAGTGGCATAACTTTAGTAAGTACTACAAGCATTTGAAATCTTATTTATAGCCAGATGCCTGGATAGTGCTTATAAGTGTGTGTCTTATTATTTTGCTATTCAGATATAGATATTTCTTGGAAACCGTGCAAAAGGCGTGGGTTCAAATCCCGCTACGTTCAAATTTTTATACGTTTTCTACATAAGTATTTTTTTTCCTAAGTGTGGGATAAAACTTTAAATACATTAATTTTTTTTTAAATATTGTTTGAGTGCTGATTGTATAATATAATATTTGTGATAGTCCTAAATTCAATTTGTAATACAAACAGTATCAAATACTTTTTTTAACAATAAAATCCTAAAGTTTATAATTTTGTTGTATAAAATAAATTACTATTTTTACAGACGACAAGTTTCTTAATAACAATTAGCTTTCGATATGTAGACAAAAAGTTTAAAACAGATATTTCGAGCCATTTAATTATCACTTTTTTACATTACATCCCCTGTTCTTTACAATCTACTATGTATAATTTTACATAGAACAATTTATACTAAATTACATTTTAGGCTGGCATTAATCCTCTATAAAGTATTTGAGAAGTCATTTTAAAACACGCGATGCCTAGATTTCGTAAACTTTGTTATATAATAGAAAAACTGTGTATAGAATTAAAGTTGGGTTTGTTTTTGAAAGTTTTTGCGCTTGCGTATTGTATTCTTGATGTCAAACTCCTCCCCTCTCGGCAACAGGTAGAGAAGTGAAAAAAGTTATGGTAAAGTGATTACATGTTTTTGATTATTTGGGTTCGAATCGTACACGGGGCTATGAACTATTATTTATTAATATTTTCCATTTTTTCGCCCTTGCACCAAGCCTTCCTTTCTGTCTACACTGCTAATACGCGGCATACAGTGTGAAGCTGTGTTTTTTTGTTTGTATCTATGACATATTTCTAGGAACTCTAAAATTATTAATTAATTACATACTACGAATACCAATTTATAAATAGGCTATTTATCACTTTAGTGATAAAAGGCAAGATTGATTATACATATACTGCTACAACGAGCTGATAGTGGAGTAAATTAACTCTTATAAATATATCGACTTAGCCACTACTTATAAATATCGTTTAAAATGATAACTTACAATCTATCGCTGAATTCTTCAGAAGGACGATCACGTTATTGTAACACGTAAAGTTCACAAGTGCACAAAGTTCAAAAATAACCGAACGTTTTACAACTGGCGGCAGTAACGGCCACTCTCGGTGGTGTCTGGACATGGAATGATGCCCTGATGATGGCAAGCGAAAGACAGGGGCCTGGAGCGGTGCGGGGGGAAGCGGTATGGGCGGGGCATCGCAGGTGTATCAAGAACGATGATGTATGCGCAAGTTAACATTCGAACACGCCTCACTGTCACGCGCCCAGCGAAATGTCGAATTCATTCATGGCCCGCTAATTATTTGTTTCTTTTTTTAAGCGTCACGCTGTATCCTGCACATAGCGGGGTAGGGGAATTAAGTGTAAAGACATTCCGTTCCCCATTAACCTTTGAATTCTGAAGGCATTGCGTGTACAGTGGCGAAACTCAACGCCGCGCTTTTCCTCGACATCAGAGCGAAGAAAATGGAAATATTTAATATTTCACGTCGTCGAGTAAGAATCGAACTCACAACCTATCTGCGCCTCGACCGGCTCCCACCCAATTGTTTGTTCAGTGGAAAAATCGATTCCATATCGATATTAGAGAACGCATTAATAACACACTTGACGGACGCCTTTAATTCATAGTGTTGAGTGGTGTCGATGGCACACGAGATAAAAAATGTATCCGAATGACAGACTAATTACATTATATGAGTTCGTCTGGCTTATCTCGATGCGAGATGTGAATACTTAACATATTGACAAAAACAGGACGCGACTCTTGATGTTATCTTATCAGTTAGACTGCACCCACAACTTTCTTTTAAAAGTTGTTATGGATATTATCACGCAACACTATAACTTTTGTATTATAATACAGTGCAGGTCTTTATTGCTTTATGAATGTAATTATAAGTAAATTTATTTAAAGACTAGTAATGTGGCGAGGGGCGTAAGCATGCGACTCTAAACGCGGCAGGTTGTTGGTTCGATTCCCACTCGAGGAAATGACATGTTTAAATGTTCATTTTTTTGCTTTAGTGTCGAGACAAAGCTCGGAATTGAACTCCGCTTCCTCCGCTCAACATGTACTGCCTCTAGAATTCGGCAGAAAGTGGGGAGCGGAGTGTCTTAATACTCGACTCTCTTTGCCTAATCTGCTACATGCGGGATACAGCGTGAAGCTGACACAAATAAATATAATAATAAAAAATATAAACTTATATTTAGACACCGTATCTATGTATATACGATACACATATTAAGTTCTCTAACCGACTAAATTAAATTAAAAAAAATCAGCTTCACGCTGTATCCCGCACATAGCAGGGTAGGCAGAGGGAACCTAGTGATAAGACACTCCGTTCTACACTTTCTGCCGTATTCTGGTGGCATTCCGTGTTGAGTGACAGAACTCAACGCCGCACTAGAACTATTAACACTAAACTCAGCAATTAAACAAATAAAAAAGAACTATCTGTAATAATAAAAAAAATAATTAAACGCGACCAACAAGATGACAGATACCATACTATAACTCATTTCATTATTCGTATTAAATTTTTGAAATTAAAATTCTTCATACGCTTTCAAAGCTTGTGCTTTGAAATAAATCCCAGGTTGTTCCATCATTACCATACGTCGATACCAATGTGAGAGTGCAATTATTTATAACCTTTTACAATTTTTTTCGCTTAGAGTGCTTGGAGTGAAGCGAAATTAAAATGAGTTATCGCTTAATTAAGCGGTCGATTTTTATTTATGGGAGTTATGCCCTAGAAGCGCGAAAGGCAGTATTCACATGTAGGTATATATTATTAATAAAAAAATAAATAAATCACCTTCACGCTGTATCTCGCGCATAGCAGGGTAGGCAAACGGAACCTAGTGTAGTAAGTACGACACTACAAGAATTCTAGAAGCATTGTGTGTTGAGTGTCGGAACTCACCGCGCTTTGGATTAACACCAGAGCGAATTAATAAAAAATATATAAATTTTTGTGAATATTCCATTTTTTATTTTCTCGAGTGGGGATCGAACCCACAACCAGTCGCGTTTACAGCTGTGCCTCTACGTCACTTCTAGTCTTTCGTATATTATAATTATGAAATTTAAATTGTTAGGTTTTAATTATCATTTTATATAAAGGTCAAAGATAAATTGCTTAATGCTCATCTATAAATTTGTGATATAGAAATTGTGAGAAGTCTCTGCCACTCCTTTATGTGGGATTCGATAAAATAATGTGTCTCTACATTGCTATTAATCTTTGCTATTAAACACTAATGGAACTGCCGTCCCGAGCCGAGTGACTGTTTAACTGTGGTTAATCTTATACAATTCAATTTCATATTATTTTGAGTCGTGGCGCAGAGGCACAAAGTGTGACTGTAAAATCGATTGGTTGTGGGTTCGATCCCCACTCGAGGAGATGAAATATTTATTTACATTTATATTTCCATTTCTTCGCTCTGGCATCGAGGCCAAGCGCGGCGTTGAGTTCTGCCACTCAACACGCAATGCCTCTAGAATTCGACAGAAAGTGGGGAACTCAACATTAGGTTCCCTCTGCCTACCCTGCTCTGTGCGGGATACAGCGTGAAGCTGATTTTTTTTAATTAATATCGATAAATTTTAATCAATATATTTATTAAATCAATATATAGACTTTATTTTTAGATAATAATATATTTTTTTAATAAATCAAATCGTTGAGTCTATGGAAGTGGGAAAAGTCAAAATTTAATATTTATGAAGTGTGAAATTTCTAGATTTTTTTTAACAACAAATATAAATAAATAATATATTATACATTTTGTTGCAACAATCTCAATAAATTAAATTGTTAAAATAAGTAATATTTTTTAATTAATCATATAGTATTTATTTTGCAAAAATTTAATTGTTAAAATGAAACTAATAAGTTATGGTTCATACAATGTTATCATCCCAGATCTAATGTAATTGCACGTATTTTAGGACTCTTTACATTGTTGGACCTACAAAGCAAATGGCACTAGAACCATGTTTTACCAATTGACATTTCTCATTATTTATGTAAAAGCGAAACCGAAGCGAATTAAGCTCGCTTTTGGAAACCAGAACGTATGAAAGGTTGTGTGTAAACATCGTGAAAGGTTGTTTAGTTATCAATTCATTAGAGATTTAAATACCAATACCAATGGTCGTCAATAGTATCAATTTATATGTATATGTTATTCAAGAGTAAGGAATTTAAATTAAAATAATATGTTTTGCAATTTTTGTTAAGCTTCACTGTGTACCCGCACATAGCAGGGCAGGCACAGGGAACCCGGGAGCCTAGCGTTAAGACACTCCGTTCCCATTAACATTGGCCTCAATGCAATATGCCTCAATTTAATTAAATAAAAATAATAAACTTAAAAATAAAAACGAAATCGAGTACTCCAGAATTGGGCGGAAAGTGGTGACCGGAGCGTCTTAAAAACTAGGTTCCCGAGATACAACATGCAACTGAAAGCTAACTGTCACAAATATTAACAATAATACACCAACATAACCACAATCAATTATAGCACACACACACAGCACAAATTATAGAGGAAGTGGCCGACCCCAGCTACAAAAGCACTAAATCTAACCTGAACACAGACCAAGCCCAGCTTTCCATTCGCCGCACGGGAGTGATACCGCGCGACGTCGTTTATAATTCAACAACAATAAACAGATGGTTAATTGCGATGCTGTCACGGCCACAGTATATGGTAATGAGCCGTAGGGATCTCGGCCGCACGGACAATATCTCTACGGTGAAAGGTAAGATGGATACGGTCCAAGTTAAAAGTTTTTACTGTTATTGAAATGGGCTATTGTGTTTCGTCCTTTTTTTTTAATGTATGTTTAGTATACTTGTTTAGAAAACGTATAAAAATTTGAACGTAATGGGACTGGAACCCGCGCCTCCTGGAAACCGACCAGGCGCTCTGACCACTAAGCCATACGTTCATATGTATGTTTAGTAAATAGTATTGAAAGAAGTTAATTCGATAGAATTGTAAAGATTGGTGATTCGAACAACTGCCACTTTTAGTAATATTTTAGAAAATATTTTTATGTGTAAGATATTGGGATTTCTTATTCTAAACACAGGTTTTATTTGCTTTATAAAAAGAAATCTCTACTGCAATTTTTGTTGAATCTAGTCTCTTTTAGTACATAAAGTCTTTTTTATATTTTCTTAATCTATATAAATTAAGTGCGGCGTTCCGCTATATAATAGAGTCTCTAGAAACTAGAAATAAAAAAATATAATTTGTATACATTACTTACAGATTAAGGTTGAGCTTCGACATCATATCTTTAACAATCAAAACAACAACTAATATTCATACAATTTTTTAGTCCTTAAACAAAATTCTCACGAAAGAAAAATACTTATTTAGAAAACGTATAAAAATTTGAACGAAAAACGATTTGAAAGTCCCGCTACGTTTAAATTTTTATACGTTTTCTAAATAAGTATTTTTCTTTCCTAAGTGTGGATTAACACTTTAAAAATGTTAAAAAATTCTCACGATTTGGACCATCCCCATAGTGTTTGCTTAGCCCATGGCCCGTGTCTGAGAGATAGGTGCAGTACATGCGCTTTCAGGTTCGTACTATCTGGGCAGCTGACACCAATAGGTTTTTATCAGAGCAAATCTCGTTTGTGAAAGTCGAGGAAGCGATGGGAGGCTGCGAAATTGGTACTCATAATTTACTTCGTTATATAATGTTATTGTAGGTATGTAATACGGCACTATCGGTTGAAACAGTCAAAGCGGGTGACGGTTTATCTAAACCTAAGTTTTATACTATGTCCAAAGTACGCTTTAGTGATGCTTGTTTATTTAGTAAATAATTAATATTATAAAGACCACCAGCTTTGTCTGTAAATGTGACAGATTGTGGGTTCGTTTCTCGCACGTGAAAATGAAATATTTAATATTTCCATTTCTTCGCTCTGGTACCGAGACAAAGTCCAGCGTTGAGTTCTGCCACTCAATAAGCAATGCCTCCAGATTTCAGCGGAAAATGTTATACGGAAGTGTGTTAATTGGAACGGAGTATCTTAACTACACTGTTATATGCGGGAATACGACATGAAGCTACAAAAAAAAACATATAAAATTCTTAGTTTAATTGTCGAAGTAAAAATATTTATGTTTTTACTCAGTCATTAAGTAAGACAGAGTGCGATGCTGGATTTCGATATCAAACACGCAATGTTTGATGTCTCTAAACCTGTAGGAAGAGAATGCATATTTATACTTACATTTTGATAGCTTCTCTTTGCTAAGCTCGCATAATAAGGTAAATGTAAAAGTTAAAACAATATTTATTTGCTTTTAGATACCGTTCAAAAGAAAAGAAACTGTAACTATCTATAAGAATAATATACATTCTTAAATTAATATATTATAGACCTATTCATCACACCTAACTACTTAATATCTTTGAAGCGCCATCACAAATCGTGTTTAATATTATTAATAATATTAATAACATTTAAATAAAGATTCAAAGTAAATGTAAACAAAACTATATGTTTCATAACAAAATGTGCTTATCGTTTGAGCTTATCACGCTAGAATTTATTACCAACCCATCGTAAATGTTAAACTTATTAGACTGGCGACTTACATACATAATTATTATGTGGCTATAAATAGATGTTCACAAAATAATGAGGCTGATTAATATTTAACTTGCATATCTTCTTGCGTGATTTGCCGATTTTTTTACGCTGTATCCCGTACATAGGAGTGTAGGCAGCTTTGGGAAATGAATATAATTAATTCTCCCGGATGGGAATCGAACTCTTGACCGACTTGTTTACAGTCAACCGCCGCCCACCGGGTCGTTATTTTCTTAAGATGAAAGAAAGATAATCTTTTATGTATATTTTTTATCAATGTTTCATTTCAATAAAATACCTTCATGTATTGCAGAAATTACGTTGAAATGCTGTAAAGGAATCGAACCCTTGACTTTTTTACAGTCAACCGCCGCCCACCGAGTCGTTATTTTCTTAATAAACTAAAAAATTGCATAATATATTTTAAGAAAATAGTTCATTCCTCCGAATAAAAATGGAACCCGCTGCATACGACGGCCTCAAAAAAATTATAACAGTTAATTAAAACATGTACCTACCTATATAAATCATAAAGTATCAAACACAATAAATTCCTACAGAATTTGGTATAGCAAAACCAAGAGCGGCAATGAGGGGAAATAGAGTTTACGATCTAATTAAGCGAGCGGGCAGGACCGATCGTTGTAAATGTCATTTCGCACTGCAATCCCGCAACGCTCCCTAGTTCTCACGGAGGCGTAATTTTCCATATTCTGTGGCGCGATTCCTCTAGATGCTTATAATTTAAAATTATTGTGTTCACGAATTATGGATACAGCGGCAAATCATAGAATATAAATCAAAACTATAATTACAGCATTTCGACGTAGATTCTGCAAAACATGAAGGCATTTT
This sequence comes from Heliconius hermathena, assembly GCA_013403705.1. NCBI lineage: Eukaryota > Metazoa > Arthropoda > Insecta > Lepidoptera > Nymphalidae > Heliconius > Heliconius hermathena. The sequence goes on along the minus strand of JAAIXJ010000013.1, from coordinate 1,493,184 downwards.
ACTAAAATAAAATCGTATTAAATTCTTCAAAAAGATAAAAAATTATGCATAAAAGATTATCTTTCTTTCATCTTAAAAAAAAGCAAAATAGAATGTTCAAAGATTAATCCTTTCTTTATAAAATTAGTGATGTGAAACCTATCCGAAGCCGCCCGTAGCAAGATACCAATCCAATAAAACGTATAGAAGGCAGCGTCGGTAAATAAAACAGACACATTTATTTACTTTCGCATCCTGCCGCCGGCACATCTACTCTGCCGCATATTTACATCTTTGTATAATTTCAATCAAATTTTATAGTTATGAAAAATTATTATCCTTAGAATCTAATCAATCTAATCAGCTTCACGCTGTATCCCGCACACAGCAGGATAGGCAGAGGGAACCTAGTGTTAAGACACTCCGTTCTCTATTTACCACCGAAAACTGGAGGCGTTACGTACTCAGTGGTGAAACTCAACACATTCCTCAACACCAGAGCGAAGATATTTCTAAAAAACTTTCCACCGAATTCTGGAGACATTGCTTGTTGAGTGGCGGTACTTAACGCCGCATTCTAAATATAAATTTAAAATTGTAAAATGAAAATTGTTTTATATTTCATTCTGCGCCTACCATTCATAATATATATATTTGGGGACATCACACAAACTCGCGGTATTTTAACATTCATCAGTTGGTTAAAAGTCATACTGTCATAGAAAGACCGCCCGGTCTTTCGTGAAATATCAACATCAATATCTGTATCTGGGAAAGGAACATATAAAAAATACTATAAAGAAATTAAATTAAATCAAATTAAATCAGCTTCACGCTGTATCCCGCACACACCAGGGTAGGCAGAGAGAACGTAGTGTTAAGATACTCCGTTCTCCACTTTCTGCCGAATTCTGGAGGCATTGCGTGTTGAGTGGCAGAACTCAACGCCGCGCTTAACCTCTACACCAGAGCGAAGAAATGGAAATATAAATTTAAGTAAATATTTCATCTCCTCGAGTGGGGAACCCACAACCAGTCAGTTTAACAGTCACACTTCGTGCCACTGCGCCAAGACTAGACTATAAATTTCCAAATAAAATATATAAAAAAAATACAAAAATATTAAGCGCAGTCTTAGCATACTCAACCAAGATACAATTCACGAACAAGTTCCACAGTCACAGGGAGCCGTGTAAAGGGTAACGTATACAAGACTGTCGAGTGTAAAATATTTAGAAATGGTAATCAATTGCAATATTCAGATGCCAAGAAGTGCAATGAATTAGAAACAAGTGAAATCGGACATGAAACCCAGTTGAATAACAAACCAGATAGTATTTGTATAAACTGAAATAATTGAGGTCGTCGTGGCGCAGCGGAACAAGGGAGTGACTGTAATGCGACGGTTGTGGGTACGATTCCCATTCGGAGAAGGAATTATTATTTATTCATATTTTTATTTCTTCGCTCTTGTATAAAGCAAAACGCGTTGATTTCTGTCACTCAACACATAATGCCTTAAAAAATCGACGGAAAGTGGGGAATGGAGTGTCTTAGCATTAGATTCCCTCTGCCTACCATTCAATATGCGGGACACAACATTAAACTATATTTTTTAAATAATTTAAATAAGAAGGGACTAACATAAGTAGATACCAAGTGTTGAGTTATATACCTATGTACATACTATGCATTTATTATATATGGTAAAATGCATCACATCCACGCAGATGGGCCGTAAATCGATCATCGTAACTACCAATAAACTAGTCTCTAATAGGATGTAATTCTCATAGTCATTACGAAAACTAAAACTTTATTACTATTATATATTAAGCGTGTAGAAGAATAGTTTAGAATTAAAAGTTATATATAATTACAGCATATCTATATTAAAACTAACCACCGAATTATTGTTTGCTTAATATATAGAAAACCGAGTTGAAGTTTTACGAGATCTCGTAATGATTTTTTTCTATGAAATATCTCTAAATTTTCACTTTTTGGATTTTTTCATTTAAAAGTACTGGAAGTTCTCACTTCTTGTTAAATTTTATAATTGTAGGTCCATGGGAAGAAACCTATAGGTTTTGATTACGCGACGAATTTCAAATAAAATGCCTTAAGTCATGCATAAACGCTGGTAAATATATTTGTAAATATATTTCGATTGTGTTGACTTAGAAGCTCGATTTTTACTTTGCTTCACACTGACTACTACGACTGACCGTAGACAGTAGACCGTAGATAAATGCTCTTGACAGACGGAAATGTGGTCCTATAAGAGTTCCATTGTTACCTTTTGCGATACAGAATCCTAAAAAACGGGATACATTTCGAACTAGTTCCAAGCGACAAAATTATCGTAATCGTAACAATAAATCGAATACATAAATATTATATCGAATAACGTAAACTCGTTGTAGTCACTGCAAGAAATAATGAAATCAATGGAAATTGCACTCATTTAAGTTTTGTATTGCACATATCAAATGTAACTTTCAAATATTTTGTTACCATTAACACAGATAAGCAATACTGAGAGATAAGGATAAAAGCATAACGTCGTTGTTAGATAGAGGTAACACTTTAAAGCGAAAATATTGTGAATCGAGGGCGAAAATCTTCGGACATAACCATCGAATGTAAATGTTATTGTATAATCTTTACCAATTCTGCAGAAACACTCCTTATAAAGAAAACAGCTAAAATTCAAAGCTCCAATTTAATTTATAAGTCTATTTTAATATAATATGTTAAAGAATATAGATATGTAGATATATAGAAACAAAAAACCTACTCAGACTACTGATTGAAATTAATTTATAATGGAGTAATTTTAACTATAACAAGGGACTGTCCAATGCTATGGCTGTAAAATAAAAATAACTGAAGCTGGATAACAAGGAGCTTTTGATAATTATTACGACTCGGGCCCGTAAAATCCGTTAATTACTTTCTTCATCAACCGGATCCATATAATTTTATTTTAAAAATAATATATAGAGATAACATAGTTGAGGCCGTCGTGGCGCAGAGGCACAAGAGTTCAGCTGTAAACGCAACCATTCCCACTCGGCGAAATGAAATATTTCATATTTTAATTTTGCTTCGTGCTCTCTTAACGAGGCAAAGTGCAGGGTTGAATCCGTCACCCAATACGCAATACTTTGAGCCTCGAGGATTCGGCAGAAAGAGGAGAGCGGAAGTATCTTAAAACTAGGTTTCCAGGTTTCCTTCGCCCAAAAAAAAAACTCTATGCAGAATACAGTGTAAAGCTAAAACAAAATACATATACCTTAAAAAGTATGCCTATTTTATTTTCTAAAGTCTAAACGACAAAGAGAAAAAAAAGCATAGGTATTTAAAAACATATATATAAAAACGTAACATATCCCAATATAGATACGTATATAAAATTTACAAACAATACCTAGTATTTCTTTTCACCAGTTTGTCGATATTCACAGGAGTCTACTGAAAAGTTATCACCATAAATTTCCCACACAAGGAAGGCGAGATCTAATCAAACCCTGGTGTTACTATAACAGAAAAGGTAAACAAAGCACAATTACTGGGCAATAACGGGATGGTCTGGTCTGGTCTGGTCTTCGCATGGAATCTGCGGATAAAATTCACGTCTGGCCTGCGCCTATTGCCGGTCGTTAGGACGTAGCGAGATGATCGATAATAATGGTAATTTCGCCTGGAACACGTGTTGGGTCGTTCTGGCTGTCTCGAAATCAACTTACTCCAGAACGTGATAAAGTACTTGAATTCGCGAAAAAGATTAACATAAGTTAGATAATAATAATTGTACCACATGTATGGGTTTTATATATTTTTTTATTTGAAATCGGATAATTACAGACATATGGTCCGTATCCTTTTTTTCATATTATTACTATTAACATTTTAAATATTTAAGGAAATGCTCTAAACCTTCCCTTAGGTTTCAATGAAATCTAAATGAAGATTTATTTTATATCTTAATCTTGTACATTACTTGTCAAAGATAATTTATATAAACATATGTATTTGTTAATTATAATTAAATCTTAAATGAAGTCTAGTCATAGAGTGTAAGGGACTTGATATTAGTGATATGATGAGGTTTGTTGAGGTCTTTCATTTTTAAGTTGTACTCATGAGCGTAGAAAGGGAGCGAGTCGGGTGGGATGTGCGTACCTCTGAAATTTTACTTATATCAAATTTTCCCCGGAAAAATTAAAAAAAAAACACAACATTTACATGAGCGTATCTACTCAAAGCTAAAGTCCAAGCCACCATTAGCGTATCTACAGATATTTTGTAGGGGGCTACAAAATATCTGTAGATACGCTAATGGTTGCACTCCACAATATTTCTCGTCATTACCCCCATCGCGTTTCGGGTTATAATTAAACATCTCCAAATTATATTTTCTTAAATAATAATAAATTATTTTCCATTATCCAGACAAAATCACCAAAAAATTTTCTATCACAAAAAACGGGTAGCTTTCATATTGCTGAAATTTGTATAACAAACATGATATGCACTTTCAACACCAATAAAAGTGTAGTAGAGACGTTCAGTCAGTACTAACAGCACAACACGTATTTATGTGACGTCCCGCCTTCCCGCGGCCCGTAATGGCAACACAATATCACAATACCAGCACAGATTTATGCTCCGGCGCATCGTCTCCTCCACGCGGAAATCCCATAGTTATTTACCGGTTGCGAGTTAAGTGCGGCAGATTTATCGATGGAGCCTCGCCTAGCGACGATCTCGTTTCTTCCTCCAACTACGCTATGATAAATACCGCATGGACTATATGATCCGAACGCGCTGTACCTTTAAGGTAGGGTTTTAAGTGCATAATTGCGGAATTGCCCAAGTAAACGTCTGGCACCGTTAAACTTCACAATTATATATCGTTAAATTCAATATATTACCAATTACGAACAGCTTTACGCTTTAAACCGTAAAATATCTCGCGTCCCCTAATAACGTACAAACAAAAAGGTAATTTGAAGTTCTATTCATTGCCATACAATAAATATATTTCACGAGACCTATAAAATTTTTGCTACAATACTTTACCAGCACACAGCAGGGTAGGCAAAGGGAACCTAATGTTAAGATACATCGTTCCCCACTTACCGCCGAGTTCTGGAGGCATTGCGTGTTGAGTGGCGGAACTCTACGCTGCACTTTGCCTCGACACCAGAGCGAAGAAATGAAAATATAAAACGCTACCTTCCTACATTATCATTCAAAACAAATCTATTAGCCTAAGCACATCGACGGTTAATAGGATATTGTACCTCCAGCCAGCGTGTTATAATGGCGTGTGAAATTACATTCGGTCGTTTGTCAAACAGCTCAGTGCTCGGTGGTGATTATTTTCATTAGGCCGTTCTTAATGAAATGCAGCGACGCAACGCTTGGCATTTATTAGATGTAACATTAGAAATAATCAATTTATTAATTATGTTATGCCTGTTTAATAAGTTCGTGTGGTGGTTTAAATCAAATAATAGTATTTGAAGTGATGACTTATTTATATTTATCAAAAAAAAAACAGCACCCAGAATCACGCTGAATCACTGCACCTCGCATGTAGCAGGGCAGGCAGAGAGAGATTCTAGTGTTAATACACTTCACTCACACTTACCGCCTATTTCTGGAGGCATTGCCTGTTGAGTGGCGGAACTCAACTGTGGTGTATCTCGACACCAGAGCGAAGAAATGAAAATATTAAATATTTAATTTCCTCGAGTGATGATCGAACTCACAACCTGTCGCGGTTGCAGTCACACGCTTGCGCCCTTACACCACGACTCCTTTAATATCTTAATCACATTTATTGTTATTTTATTGGATACTTACTGTTAAGAACCGTAATGATGTTTTATTTCCACATTAGTAACAACGCTGCAAATGTTACAGGTATAGATAAGTATCCGCATATAGGAACAAACGTTAGACTTCCCTAAATCAGCCCGAGGCCTAATTCGCAGAAGCCAATTCACAAACCCATAAGATCTCATAGATCATACCAACGCCACGGAACACGAAGACGACGCTGACTTGCCGAGATTGGCATAATGACACCAGCCCCGAGCCACCGGCTAACTTATGGCCACATTACCAGAACACGCCTCACGCATGTCCAATTATTATACACAATCTCTTTAAATCAGCTTCACGCTGTATCCCGCACACAGCAGTGTAGGCAGACGGAACCTAGTGTTAAGGCACTCCGTTCCCCATTTTCACACTGGAGGCATTGCGAGTTGAGTAGCAGAACTCAACGCCGACCTTTGCTGCAACACCAGAGCGAACAAATGAAAATATAAATTTAACTAAATATTTATTTCCTCGAGTGGGGATCGAACCCACGCCCCAGGCGCCCCAGCCACACACTTGTACCCAAGCGATTATTACACACAATCTTTTCTCCCGCGTAAAATATGAATAAACCGCCACGACACCATTAATACACGCATATATTTACAAACGCGACTCCACTCACTTTGAAGGGACAAGATAATGTTGCTGGCGAATAAATTCTAGACGTAACAAATGAACCCGCTAAGAGAGAAATATTACAAAAACCGTATGGGAGACCGTCTACATTGTTACGGGAAATGTGAGATTGTTATAAGTAGTATTTTATTACTCACTTGCGTTATTTTGACATGTGATTGAATATATAATCTTTAAAATAGATATTGTAGCGATTTTTTTACGTTGTTTACTTATCTTAATAGTAAGAGTTAACAAAGTAACATTTACAAAAAATCTAATCAAAATCAAATCAGCTTCTTGCTGTATCCCGCACACAGCAGGGTAGGCAGAGGGAACCTAGTGTTAAGACACTCCATTCCCCACTTTCTGCCGAATTCTGGAGGCATTGCGTGTTCAGTGGCAGAACTCAACGCCGCGCTTAACCTCGACACCAGAGCGAAGAAATGGAAATATAAATTTAAGTAAATATTTCATCTTCTCGAGTGGGGATCAAACCCACAACCAGTCGGTTTTACAGTCACACTTCGTGCCACTGCGCCACGACTGGCCTCATTTGCAAAAAATCACATAGCTTTATCATATTCTACTAGCGATCCGCTTGCGATTTCGGCCGCTTCACCTACATAATAATTAATTTACTAATCTGAATAACTTTCGTTATCTAATAATAATATCCTTTTAAAAACAATATTTATACTCATAATAAAGTACAGATGCGGCCAATTTCATAAAAGAGCTACTTATCTATACTTATAATAAGTTTTGGTTCCAATATAAAAGGCCCCAATAACATTTTTTCTTATACGAGCATAACTTCCATGTACAGACACCGATCAGTTACGATTTTATTATAATTATAGATATAAATATTAGTAACTAAGAATAACTAAGTTTTATACACCTTATTATAATATCACCATATCTTCTTATTATAACATGATACATCAATAAATCTAAAAGCCAAAATAACATGTACAATTTATCAGGATAATGTATCGGAAGCCCACACATTAATATCAATGGTTGGTGGTAGGGATATTGTTAGCCGCGATGTATCACACGAAAAGACTTGCAGATTGGTTGACCTCGTTCATAAAGATATCCGTTTATACGTTGAACTTTGCAAGGGTTCCCAGAAAACAATCACGGGATACATCCCCCCGAACAGACCAATCAGCTGGATCAAATAAGGGCAATTTGTCTGAAACGACCATCGGTCTCGTGGAATTCTTTTTAAAAGTTAAGCCTAAAGATTTTGCATGGATTCAGCAATCTGTCTTTTGGAAAGCTATCAATAAAAGAAGTAGTTTTATTACTTACAATTTATATTGGAATTATGACGTTTATGGGTTTGATTCCCAGAAGAATAATGATATATTTAATATTTTCGTTTCCTCCATTTGCGGGATACGGCGTGAAGCTAAAACCAACTTATATTATAATGTAGATCTATACAATTTCATGAGACTGAACTAAAATTTAAATAATAATGTATTATAATACAATTTTTATGGCGAAGTAATTTTATTTTATAATAACAAATGATTTATTTATTATTATTTTTATTAATTTGTTTTAATAAAATATAGTTAATTGTTAAACGTATTTTATTTTTCACCCACACTCCTTATACATTTTTCTGCATAATTTATACCGACAGAACAATAACAAATAACTTCTTCTATCTTATTTACATAAAACACGAAATTTGGAAATTGAACATGACACTACTTAATTATCCATTTATATCCGTTTGTATTAAATACGTCAAAGTTGTTTTCTGTTTGAATATAATGTTTAAAATAATTTTTAATTAAGCTTATAAGTAGAAGCAGTAGTAAGGATGCAGACTTAATTTTTGCCGCTAACGATTTAAAAAAAAACTATACCTAATCATTAAAAAACGGACAAATATTTATTTAATAATTATAAGGTATTACTTCGCCTCTTGCTCAAACCACTTATTAATCAAAACAAATACTCAAAAAACCTATTTTTTTTAAATATAACAATTATATAAGCTTAATTTATATATAAAAAAAACACTCAAATTTCTAACTATCTAAATGTATAATACTATGCGGGTAGACGAAATATCGTAGTGGACGGTCCGGTAATCCGAAGCGACATTAATTAATGAAGTTAAACCGATTAACCGTGACGCCCGTGGCGGCTACTGTTCACCCAGTACGCAATATATAATAGTCAAGGGTCAGCTAAACACATTAACTTTATTTAACATATTTTTAAAATCAAATCAAACCAGCTTCACGCTGTATCCCGCACACAGCAGGGTGGCAGAGGGAACGTAGTGTTAAGACACTCCGTTCCTCATTTTCTGCCGAATTCTGGAGGCATTGCGTGTTGAGTGGCAAAACTCAACGCCGCGCTTTGCCTCGAAGAGCGAAGAAATGGAAATATAAATGTAAGTAAATATTTCATCTCCTCGAGTGGAAATCGAACCCACAACCAGTCGGTTTTACAGTCACACTTTGTGCCCCTGCGTCACGACTGGCCTCAATATATTTACTTTGCTTTTTTAAATTATTTATTAAAGAATAGTGCAATTTTCAATAATATCTATCACTAGTAAAGATGTGAGATAATCTTGTTATTTTGAGCCACTTCTAACAAGTTGCTATAAAAATTAGATCAGATACACATTAGATACAGTGATAATATAATATTGTCCATATTAAGAAAAGTCCACAACGAAAACCACTTTAAAGCGTATCAGGTAAATATCCTGTATTTTGACTTATTGTATTTACCTCAAAATAAATACAATTTTCTAAGAGTATTCAAAATATTTATTTGAAATCTAAATTTTAATTTAATATCTATTCCTAATATTTCAACTTTAGTAACGATCCTGGATCAAGAACAGGCGGACCAATCAATTTATTAACTCAATAACTTAGAAGTTCGAAAGCCCTTAGAACAGTTGTAAGAGGATTACCAAAGAATTAATTAAGATCATTCATTAATTATGATTAATATTTAGTATTCTAACTCGAAGCCAACTTAATCGTACTTAGTTTTCGCTAATAATTAACATGGTGTTAACAAGTAATTTCGTGGAGAGTATAAATTATTCTGCCTATTGGATTTGCTAAATTATTAAGTTATCTTATTGAGGCCAGTCGTGGCGCAAGGGCAGAAAGCGTGACTATAAACGCGGCTGGTTGTGGGTTCGATCTCCACTCGAGGAAATGAAATATTTATTTGAATTTATATTTCCATTTCTTCGCTCTGGTAAAGCGCCGCGTTGAGTTCCGCCAATCAACGCGCAATGCCTCCAGAAATCGGTGGAAAATATTGAACTGAGTCGTCTTAATACTAGGTTCCCTCTGCCTACACTTCTGTGTAAGGGACACAGCGTGAAGCTTCTGTATTAAGGACATATTCAAACGTTATACTATGTGAACTACGAATTTGACCAATTATAATCACAACACAATAAACAATGTTATTGTTATGCAATATACCAAAAATTAAAAGAAAAAGTATTAAGAAACGTATATTTTTTTAACTTAGCGAGATTTGAACCTCAGTTTTTTGGAACGAACGCCAAATAAGCCATACTTTTTTATAAAGTAATCCGTATGCCGCAATTTTTACATAGGTACTTGTCACAAAGCCAGTTTCTTACTATATAAATGTTAAAATATATTCATAGTTTTAATCTCATATAAAATAATGAATTAATGCCGTATAAAATAATAAATGCTTTATAGCTAAAATATATCTAAGAATATTATATTACTATAAATATTACTATCTTTTTATCAGTTAACAATAAACAGAAATCCGATCCTATCTGGGAAATAAATCTTTCATAATCTTAATAGCATCTGCGATACGATTTGTATCAATTATATCAGAAATAGAATTCAATAAAGACAGTTATCAGGCTTTAATTGGTGTGTACTAAGTCGTATAAATAGAAAATTTTATTAAATTGAAGTGACATTAGACCATGTAAAATCAATTTTGTTTGTCCATTAAGATAATGTCAAACTTTATGTCTATAATATACACTAAAATAATACCTAGTTAAAAATTTAAATAATAACTATTTCAGAAATTAAGATTATAAAATTCTTGATTAAACTTTAAAATTAATAGTTAACGAAAATTTTATGAACCTTAAAAGCTCAGCGTTAAGATCCGCCACTCAACACACAATGCCCCGTAAAATTCGGCGAAAAATGGAGAACGTAGTATCTTAACACTAGGTTTCCTTTGCATACCCTGCTGTGTGCAGGATACGGCATGAAGCTGATATATTTAATTAATGAACCTTAGAATAAGATGAATATTTCATTGGAAACATTTGTTTCGCATAGCAACAGGATAAATACTATCCTCTGTCCTATCCTGCATGCACATAGCATCTCAGCAGAGATGCTAGGACCTCGCCGCCTCGGATGCAGTCCGTAACATCGCGGATAGCAGATAAAAGCTTAGATATAGGAGGTGTGTCCGACGGGCGGAGTCCTATCCAACATAAAGTTCGAAAGCGGCAAATAAACAATATTCGATGCCCACATCTGGTATAGCACAAATAAATAATGAAGCAACCGAACGTAAAGCATTTGTGAAGCAATGTTTGTTTACCTAAGCCTTAGGGCGGTAGGTAATAACTCGACCCGTGAAATATAGAAATATATAGGAACAAATTTTGATTAATAATATTTTGTCAGAAAAACAAACAGTAAAAAACAGTCTATAATTACACATACAGACTTAAATGGTGGAAACATCATGATATGCATAAAATTTAAACCTCCATGTATGTGCTGACCATAATACCTATGATATTTTATGTTTATTATACCATTAAATGAACACGAGGATATCTTATATGTATAAAATAAATAAGCGCCTTTTTATATATATTAAAAACTCACTTTTTATATATATTAAAAACAATAATATAACAAAGTCAAACATTAAACTAAAATAACCATATTCACATTCAGAACAGACACACGATTATGATAACAAAATTTATGACGGAAAATTCAAATGGTGAATAAATTTCAAATATCAGCACACAATCAAAGCTAACATTATACCAACAATACGGAAACAGAGGGACCCAACAGCTTACCCAAACACATAAAGGTCCTACAAGCCGAGATCGAGAAAGAAGCTCACAAATATCACGAGTCGACTCGCAACCTCTCAATTTCTAAAACAAAACCACATCAACCGATTATAGTAACGGCTACCGTTACATGCTGGGCCACTACTACTTGTTCGTTCCGCTATGTTTGGAAATCTCTTTTGTGGAATATTTTTTGAAATAAATATAGTTTCTGTTAACTTTTGTATTTGATTTTGTACAATTAGTTTTTTATTTAAAGAAAATCAATATTAGATCGGAGTTGATATGTACAATCAGGAACTAAAATAATTTAAAACCTACACACAAAGAATTAAAATAATATAATAAATGTAGGTGATTGGAAAATCGCGTTAACAACGTCCAAAAAAATTCTTATATACTCGTATATTATACCAACAATTGCACACACACATACTAATTTATCCCACACATAGCAGGGTAGACCGATGACATCAGAACCCAACCCAACCCAAAGTTTAGATTTAAGAACCCAAGTTTAAGTTTACACTCCGTTCCCAATTAACACTTTCGTTCTCTACATTCCGCATTGATTTATATTTGCTTTTGGGGCCTTCGTGGAGCATAAGCGTGCGACGGGGAATGATATATTTCATATTTTGCCTTCCTCGCTCTTAACTTAACGAAGCAGAGCGCGGCGTTCAGTTCCGCCACTTAACGCGCAATCTTCATGAATTTACCGAAAATTGGAGAACGGAAGAAATAAATAATTTAGTACAGATATATAGTTTGGAAAAACAAATAAACCAATGGTAGTCGCATAAGCTAATCCAAAGCGCAAGAAATTCTAACTCCGAAAGACATGGACATGTTCCGTTTAAAATTCACCAGCAAAAAATAGGTCCTCGGTGAGCACATTATGCAGGCGTGCGGCACGATCGAGAACTGTTGAACATGGGGAGTTACTGCCACGTACGAGCACACATTGAGACGTCAGTACGACGTCTGACCAATATGATAGAGCTACTTGAATTGAAATGATAAATTTTTAGGTAAATGCTTGAAAGTTAGAAAAGTTTATATACTTAGGACAGTTTCAGGTTCAGTACAGATTGTGGGTTCGATTCTCACTCAAGCAAAGAAAATATTTTCATTTCTTCAACCTGGTAACGAGGCAAAATTGCATTGAGTTCCGCCACTCAACAACAAAGCTTTTTTTTATGGACAGGATAAGGCTAATTAACGTACCAGTCACCTGGTGGTCTATGAACTCCGCCGCCCACGACCCCGTGTAACAAAAGAGGAGCTTCAGGTGCGTTACCGGCCTTTAAGATGGAGGTAGATGTGCTTTTTAAAGGTACTCATGTCGAACCGATCCGGAATGCATAACAAAACGCCGTATGAGGCATTTTAAAAATGTTTCGATAAACTCTTACACAATTAAATTAAAACAATGATATTTGCAGATGACTATCTCTATATATAATAAAAGGATAGAAAAGTTGATTCTGTACATGTAAGATATAAAAAAATAAAAATAATTTCGCCTAAAATATCGATTATAGAAGCTAAAGAACCACTCAGTAGAATTCTTGTCTGTCTGTCTGTTTGTTTGTTCTCCAATCACACTAAAACTACCGGACAGAAATAGATGAGTTTTTGTATGAAAATGTCCTAGAGTCTGGAGGTGTGTCTTTTTCGAGCATCATCCCGGCTTACATTATAGTTTTCCTTAAAGAAATTAAAAACTGAAAATAACAAATTATTTAAAAGATCCAACTACTGGATGCAAGTAAATGAAATTTGGCAAGCAACTTATTTAAAGTTTTCATCATGGAGTCAAATTATTTTAGCAGGAAAAATAAAAATCTGAAACAATCAAATTACGTGAATTACTCGTAAGTATACCAAAATTATATAATTTTAATGAAAATTGTTAATGTTAAGTCGAATGAATCACTTATCTTCATATTTTATTTAACCACAGTTTAAAAGAAGAAAGTATAATTAATCGTTTTTTTAGTCTACCATAAATATTATTTTGAACATCAATATTGTGTTTAGACGACGTGATGATATTTTAATAATTGGCATGTACGTTACACTTATTTATAGTAGATAGATTAACTTTCTCAAGAGTGTATATAAAACATACATAAAATAATCGTGTTAAGGAAATATAAAATATATTTATTGAAATAAAAATTAATTTAATACTCAAACAAATTAATTGTATGCAATTATACGTTTTAACTACGAAAAAAAGAAAAAAAACGGAACGTAGTGTCTTAGGACTTGGTACCCTCAGCCTACTCAGCTTTGTGCGGGACACATCAGGAAGCTGACTTTTTATTAAGTTTATCTGCAATATAGACGTGGCGTCTTGAAAGTGTCTCTGACTCTACAGAGCAGGATTGTGTTCCAGACACGCAACGTTACTAAAATTTAAAAAAACGCCGTCGAAACTCATTATGAACATTCATCAAAAAACCCCCCATTTTCATATTATTACATTATATAACAACAATTTTAAAGAAGAATAAATGTGACAATATCCACTTATTTTTTCTACTAACCAAGAAATCTTTTATGATATACAACAATTATCAGTATTGAATCAAACAAACCTATCCTAAAGTATTAATTACATAAATCCATTCAGTAAAACATTTCTAGAGGCCGGTCGTGGCGCAGCGGCACGAGGTGTGACTGCAAAACCGACTGGTTGTGGGTTCGATCCCCACTCGAGGAGATGAAATATTTACTTAATAAATTTTTCGGCAGAAAGTGGGAAACGGAGTGTCTTAACACTAGGTTCCCTCTGCCTACCCTGCTGTGTGCGGGATACAGCGTGAAGCTAATTTAATTTTAATTTTAAAACATTTCTAGAAATCAACTTCGAGAACAGATATGCAAAACATGTCCCGACACGTCATAATTTATTCGAGCAGGTGCAGCGACTATTTCAGAAAATTTATTATAATGCAAGTGTGGTTTGGAAATTGTTGTATTTTATTTTAATAAATTTAATCATTACGTTGTATTTATGCACATTCTTAATTTATAGTTTTTCCGCTTTAAAACGTAAAAAATATGTATATCGTACTATTTTCCAAACGTTATTATAACTACATTAAATTTAAGACCACAATGAGTTATATTTTTTTTAGTATCACGCATATAGCAGGATAGGCATAGAAAACTTAGAGTTAAGACTAACCGATCTTCACTTTTCGTTGAATTTTCGAGACATTGCGCAACTCGATCAACACGAAAATGTAAAACACTAAATATTTCATCTCCACGAGTAGAAACCGAACCTATCACCGTCGCGTTTACAAGCACTGTGCCACTACGGCGTCAACAACAAATGTTATAATTGAATAAAAAGATCAATTCCACAGATCAAATGTTAACATCAAACATTTCATCATCCCAGTTCGTACGTTCGTATCGTATAAACAATATAATAGCGATGCAGCAAGAAGCAATTTACAACTAATCTTTATGCTAATACCTAAACGCGAACAAAGACACTGGCGCACTAAAACTATTATTGACATCGATAAACCTCTTGACGCTGGAACCATTAACTAAACTGTCGCCTTCGATATACATACATATTACCTATTTATTAGGCCACCGATTAAAATATGTTGAGATAAGAGACGAGTAAGCAAAAATTAAATACAAAATATATGAAAAATATACTATTTTAAAAATGCCATATCTGCGCTATCTATTTAGATTTCTTATTTTTTACAATAATAATTGCCTTTAATACTTTAATAATAAGAGCAACGGTTTCCTGGAATCATAAAAGAATAATCAAATAACTTACCAAGAAGCAAATAAGAGGATACCTAACATAACCTAATAATGTTCAGTATAAATTTAAAATAAAACGAACATAGATTTTTTATATGACAATAATATAATATATGAAATACAAAAATTATATTCTTTATATCATACATGCCAGCTAGCCATTTCAAACAAAAAGCCGTACCAACGTTGGGCGGAAAAGCTTCGACATAAACGGACACTATTTGTTGGCATCATAAAGTATTTTATAAGCACAGCGATTTATGCAAGAAACCGCAATATTTAAGAGGTAATGCGCGAGCGCGCGATCAGTTTACAATTTACGACACTTTCGGAGTCATATTTTTAATTCAGATGCACTTGAATGCAGCTCAAGTATTTTAATGAAATATTTTGTATATCGCTTATTTATTTTTTTACTATGAATGTGACCGTTGTTGGTTCGAATCCAAATCGAAGAAATTAATAATAGGAAAAGACGGAATACAGCTTGTTTTTAATGTTATATGTACTAGTGCTTCAACTGAGCTTTTTATTTCCTTGTGTACATTCACATATGTATGACTTAATCAAAATATTTTTTAAGTGGCTATTAATAAGTATTGATTATACTATTATACAATATTTCTTCGACTCTTCATTGTAGAGTTAACAATTAGTACTTCTGTTGGTGGCAAAAGGTATAAACAAAAACTAAATATTCAAGAATAGATATACCTATAATATGCACCGTCTGCACAATACGCAAATTATCAAAATGGAAAATGAGTCGACATATAATCGAATGAAGATGAGAAATTGCGAAAAGTCATAATATCCTTTGAAAAAAAAACCATAACCATTAGATCTTTGAACTAATATATTTTATTTGTAAAGACCCAACAACATTTAAACTGTTCAAAACGTGGTCGTAAATTATAATAGCGTAATAGAGCAATAAACCCGGCGTTATGATATGCGCCCGCGCAGTTGCGAATGTTATTTAATCAATCGTTAATATATCGACAAACAAACGGGATTATTGCTGTGTACTGGTACATATGAAAATTTATGAAAGAACTAGTCGTTACGTCTTGCTTCAATTTTGAACTATTGCTTTGAAAATGTTTGAATTGTATTTCTAATCTGATCTTAAGGATACAATTTTATTTGGGCCTTAAGAAAAAAATCATATGCCATCTCGTGATTGATGACAGTATTCTATGTCGCTTTCCGCCTATTCAAATGCAAGCAATATTATTTGTTTGCACAATATCGTCAAGTTTTTTATATATAATATCGCTAACCCTTGTATCTTAGCTTACTCTGTCTGTTCTTGGAAGATTTATGAAAAAATCTGTTTTTATATATAAATAATATATAATAAAGATAAAGCGTGAAGCTAAGTTAAGTTTTATAGAAATGACTGAAACTATAGTTTTAATATATAACCACTGCCTTTAAAATCATAACGTTATTAAAATAAGTAAATAAAAGTAATAATTGAGATTATTAAATAAATATTTTTGAAGATCAGGCATTACAGTTGTCTTTTTTTCTTTTTTTTTACGCTGTACTGCACATAGCAGGGTAAGTAGAGGGAACTTGGGAAACTATTTGGGGAACTATTATTAAGACACTCCGTTTCTCATTATACTAATTAAAAAAAAATCACCGTCTACTGTCGCAGTCCACAGCTAGTCTATACGTAAGCGAACACCGTTACTTTATAGGCCTGTTACTAGAATATTCTATTTATTTATTTTATCCCGGCTACCGCGCGCGGTCTCACGACTCAATCTAATAAATAGTGCCAGTAATACTGCAGAAGATATTCAGTAATAAGATACGCGGTGGCGAATATACGAGCACGCTGTTGTAGCACATAGAAAATTATAGTTTTATTTATACAACGCTATGTAACTAAATATCTGAATGCTGATTCTAAGGCGTTTTATTTGTTAGATACACTTGAGCTAAATCCAATTTATCAATCACGTAAAGGTGATAATATAATATATGCATACGTCGCGACGATATATGCATACGATACGACGCGTCGTATCGTATCTTCTATTGAAATATTGTATTTAAATTAAATACTTAACTTAATTCGAGTATTAGAAAAAGCCACAGGCTCGATCTCGCAAAGTAGACCGTCTACACGCTTTGCTTATGAGATATTTTATTATTTAAAAAGTGCTCGAATGTGTTAATTTTTTAGAAAACGTAGCGAAATTTGAACCCGCTCCCCTTGGTAACCGTCCAAGCGCTCTGACCGTTAAGCCATACGTTCTCATCAAGTTACCTCGAAATTCTAATACGCTTATTACAACTAATTTATGTTATGAGTATCTCTGCAGGGAGATTTTTACAAAATTCTTTTCTTTAGTAGATACGGAATAACACAAAATTGTTAAAAATATTGTCTAAGTTATTAGGACCATTACTTTTCAATTTTAAGCCAACAATTTCACGAACATTAGTAGTAATGTTAGCATCGCCATTATCATCAAAGTGTTGTTCACATGACTTAACCTGAAGTATTGATATTAATGTGAGCCTCAAGCTAAACATTTATTTCAATGATAATTTTGCTACAGTTAAAAAGCCATGTGAAGTTAGATTTTATGCAATATGTTACATACATATATAATTTATAGATATAGTTGTCCTACTTGTCAAGTTGTTAGCTATTTAGATAAAACTTAAGAAATTCTACTCAGTTCCAGGGAAAATATCTAGGGATAAACGTTCATATGCATATTTAAAATGAATGCCAAAGGTTTTTAAAAACGAAATATTAGGTCAATATATTATTGCCAGTGAGGTATACTTGAGGTTTCTAAACTAGTATCAGGTATAACCCCATTAAATTTCATACACTCCTTAATTTCGCCGGCTGTGCGGTCCGTCAAATGGAAACGTTGTAGCGTTTGATACGACTGCCAGGCAGTGAAATACCTAGCAACTATGCCAACATCTGTCACTCAAGGACTAACGCGTTATTTATATGTTCAAGTTAATCATTACTTTTGCAAATTTAAATTTAAGACAAAAAAACCGGACAAATGCGAATCGCACTCGGTCATTGAGTTTCGTATCAATCTCAGGACTGTAAGTAACCAAGGTTATGGGCGTATGCACTTATTTTGTATCAAATGAACAACAAAAGTTGTTAATCTTTATTTGTATGAAATACCTTTAAATTTTTACTCTTCGTATTTTTGCGGCGAATTTCATGCAAAATATAGCAAAATTGATATATCGATATCGATATATAAATGCTTGTATCTTCGAGATAAGAAACTATAAAAACAAGCAAAAATGATCTTCAATCAATTCATATTGTGAAATTATAACAGCGTCCTAGATATGTCAAACTTATAAAAGATAACTTTGTTTTAACGCCATTACTGGATCATAAACGCGTCGCGTTCCAGCATTGTTTATGGTCTGTTCGGGACTCACGATGCAATTTCATAGGACATTTACGCGGACGATTTGTAGGGCTTAGGGCGATAACTAAGTGGACTGGTGTAGGTAGTGTCGCTAACAACTTAATGCGAACTTGAACTCTTCATTATGTATATTTTTCTACAGAAAACCACAGAGAAATATAATAACAAACAATCGATAGAGATTTTGTAAGAAAACTCGTTTAAAAATCTAAAAGAAAGGTCTTAATAAATTTTGAAAATCAGCTCGTAATTGTACTCTCATATGATGGATATATAAAAAGAACAGTACAAAATGGAAATGTTCTTGTGTTATTTCGATATTAAGGTATATATTCGATATTAAACATTTTTCTTAACTATAGAAACTAAATTCGCTTAGTACTGGTGGAATTTACAGTTCCCTGGGGAACAGCTATCATAATTTCGTGAAAGATCATTATTTTAAAATAAATTAACAACAAATATAATATAATACTTCGTACTAACGAACGTGCTAACTTTTAATAGATTTAGAGTTGATTAGTATGCGGTAAAAAAAATTGTTTAATTAATTTTTAAAGTAAAATCTTAATTGTATTACTAATATGTATTGTTTCTTATAAATTAAGAGAAATATTCAAATAATGTCAGTTTTTTAATGATAAGTCTTATAAGTAATGAAGTATCTATACCTAATCTATATATATAAAAGGACTTGTGCTGACTGACTGAGCCGTAACCGCTGATTTATTGAACACGTGTTTCGTGGTTTTTTTTAGAATTCACTCCTAATAAGCGGGCGAAGCCGCGCGCGCCCTCTAGTCATTTATGTTTAAACTTAAAAATGAAAATAATGTTCAAATGAAATCTACCTTTAATGAAATTCATGTAATTTAAATATTATTTATGTAGATCAATAACCAGTAAATATTTTCATTACTTTTATTACACGTTTCCTTTGCATCGTCAATTTTAAAGTCAGTGGAAGGATATCGAATCCATTTACATAATTAACATTTCCATGTAAATTTTCAAAACTAACTTTGTATGCAAATGATCATATTATTGTAATGCAGTTGTGTTCATGTTTTTGTTGAATTCCGTCACAATATTGTTGTTAGTAAATTAAAATTATTGAATATGGTTATATAAAAAGCTCATTTGATATATTATTAGCCAACCCAATGATAAGAATATTAAATTATGTACAATTACAGTTGTAAATCTACACCGAACTAACAAAAAGATATATTTCTCCGTTGGTCTGTTCCTATACAGACGGAACAACAACAATGACAAACAGCCCTTTCTGTTTACGTCGTTAAACATGGGTGATACATAAATAACATCTAAATTTAAAAAATATATATTACAATAAATCAACACTACGCAACTTAACTGAGCAATTTCAGTAAATCAAACCAAATAACAAACATGAAGACGTCCATATCAACTACATCTAAACAATCCCAGCAACATATAGCGTATTACCGTACAAATTCCCTTCAACTTCATGCGCAGGCGCATTCGTACTATAATTAGGCTCTATCAATGCGGTACTGGTTTATTGAAAGCTCGAGGGGCGGGGGATATTAAGATGATGGCCGGCTTGTAATTTAATAGATTAAGGAATATACTCGAGGGCTTTTGACAACGTGCAATACGAAAAGTGTTGGGATAGGAGATGTTACTTTGTTGCAAGTTGTGTAAAACCTATATTGAAAATGAAAATGAAGATATCAAAGCTAAGCCTAGATATAAGACGATATAAGCACACAAACAGCTTGTGATTTTAAATCGATTTAAAATATTTCGTAAACTACTTAAAAATGGTTTAAAACAAACATTCAGTTCGGTTCTTAGTTTATGGTGTTCAAAGCGTGCCAGTTGAGGTCCAATCACTTCGCCAATGTCACGTTGTACGGAGAACATACGAAGGAAGAAAAACAAACATTTTAAAATAGAAGAAGAACATTTGCGATATAAATAGGAATACTATAGAATTTGTATGACAGATTACATAGATTAAACTATTAATTTCACGTCTTCTTCATTATGGAAATGAAAGTAAATATAGGTCATTTACTTTCTAACTTAACGTCTAATATAAAACAAAAAAGCCTTTGTTCTAAATGTTCATCTTAAATTATAAGCCATATTTACCCACTTCGGTAACAATAACAACATTGTCTTTACAATGGTCCTCCTGACAGGCCAACATGATAGGCCTGGTAGAGGCGTGGCTTCTTATAGCACGTGGGAAACTGGGAACCCAGTGGACTTTCGATAGTATTTACTCACTACATTAGCAATTCTAATCCATAGAATTAATAGATATAGTATATTGACTTACAGCAGTGAATGCAAAAGTTTATGTCTTTAAATGCTTGTAAGTAATTTATGTAGAAATGGATTTCGATATAATTTGGTACCTCTGATAGTTCAAACTTATAAATCTATTATATAATGTACAATAAAAAAATATCTGTATAAATTTCGACGGTCTATTGCATTTTTTACACACATACATAAATAATAAAAGATTCTTGTATTATAAGAATTTTAAAGTGAATAGTTATTTTAATAAAGTCGTATTTTATTTCAGGTTTTAAGGGTTTATAAATACTATAATTTTTTTTTATTTTTATATTTGTAAAACAAAATATAAAAAATAATATAATTATACAACTAATAATATATCAAATTTTGAATAAAATGGGGAACGAAAGTGTCTTAACGGGGACAGAGAGTCACAACACTAGGTTCCTAGGTTCCCACCGCTACTATGTGTGGGATACAGTGTGAAGACATAAAAAAACGAAAAAAAAATTGCTGTAATACAAATCACATTACCAATTAAAATAACATTTATATATAAATATTTCCACACACATATTAAGCGGTTGGAAAACAGGTACAGCAGAAATGGGAAATCTTAGCAAAACGACCATCTAAAGATAAATCAGCAATGACAGTGTTGCGATTAAAATCCGTGTCGTCTGGAGACAGTCGAACAAGCAGCGACTCGTGAGAACACGGAGGGAGCGGTGAGCATACCTTCACTAGCACCGAACTCTGACTCTGCACGATCGAAATTGTAAGTTCAAAATTGTAAATTATAAGAGATGGAGTGTTCATTATATATACTAGTAGTGTACCTACATACGCGTGTTAGAAAAAAATATTTTCGATATAAATAGGAATATATGTGATTTTTTGATACGCGACACCAGGGTAGGTAAAAGAAACCTAGTGTTAATATTAAGAAACTCCGTTCCCCAATTACGGTTGAATTTTTGGGGCATTGCGTGTTGAGTGGCGGAGCTCAACGCCGCTCTCTGCTTTGGTAACGGAGCGGAGAAATGAAATTATTGATAAATGAATAATCAATAATCGAGTGATCAGAGGTGAGTGATTCCGACCGAGGCCGGTCGTGGCGCAGGGGCACGAAGTGTGACTGTAAAACACAACTGGTTGTGGGTTCGATCCCCACTCAAGGAAATGAAATATTTATTTTAATTTATATTTCCATTTCTTTGCACTGGTGTCGAGGCAATGCGCGGCGTTGAGTTCCTCCACTCAACACGCAATGTCTTCACAATTTGGACAGAAGTGGAGAACGGAGTGTCTTCAGACTATGTTCCCTCTGCGTACCCAGCGGTGTGCGGGATACAGCGTGAAGCTGATTTGATTTGATTCCCCCGAGTGGGAATCGAACTCCAATTTGCCGCGTTTACACGCTTGTAAGTTTCACGTTCTCTGCGATTTAATGGAAAATTTTGAGTAAAATAATATAGGTATTTCCAAATATATATAACATTACTGACGAATAACAATAACAATCAAGATATTATAATTCACTTTCGCCGCGTGCCCGCGCGCGATTGATTCCCACCGGCGTAAATGTTTCCGACAGAACGAGAAACGAGTAACGAGTACCTATAGTGGAATATATGATTATACAACTCTATCATATTGTATTTCTTGGCCAATCATAGCGCAATGTGACTATAAACGCGACGTATCGTCGGTTCGATTTCCACTGCAGGAAATACAATATTTAATATTTTCGTTCCCTCGCTTTGGTAACAAGGCATAGCGGGGCTCCAGAATTCTGCGGAAATTGGGGAACGGAAATGTCTTAATAGGAACGGAGTGTATTAACACTAGGTTCCCAGGCAGCCCAGGCTTCTTGTATTTACCCCGCCATATGTAGGATTAAGCGTGAAGCTAAAATAAAAAAAACAATACTTTCATTCAATTATACGAAAAATTGATCACAAAAGAGAAATTAAATCAATAGACATTAAATCACCACATCCATTACCATTGTATGTAAATATTTCTATCATTAAACAACAACATATTCTAATTATACAAAATAAAAAAGAAACAAACTTACTAACTTATTCACCACAGTATATACAAAATAACATATTATAAAATAAACCAAACAGATAAAAATCAAATTAAATCAATATATGTATCCACCATCTTGTTTAATGTGGGTAGTTTAGTTAACAATTTTCTTCAACGGCCCCTTAATTATGTATCTCATTAGTAAATTTCCCACAACATTCACAAACTAGTTGGTACGTGCGAAGAGTTGAGGTGGTGCAATGAAGAATTTTATCGCCGATGTTCAATTAATTGCAGATTACATTCGATTTTCTCTTCAGCTTAGAGAGCGCATACACGTAGATAGTGTAATGTTTTACTAGTTGTTTCATGAATTTATTTATTGTTAACAGATTAAATGAGACCAGTTCGATTCCCATTTGAGGGTGTGTAATATTTAATATTTAAATTTCTTCGCTTTGGTGTTGAGACAAAGCGCAACGCAACGCCTTCTGAATTTGACGGAAAAGTGGAAAACGTAAGTGTCTTAATGGAAACGGTAGGTTCCCAGGTTACCTATGCCTATCCTCTAGGTATGGGATACAACTTGACGATGAAAAAGAGATATAAAATAAAAGTTTTAAATTGAAGCTACTCGAACATATTTATATAGATACAACGACATTAAATTCTAAATTCATATTTATTGAAAGAATACAATTAAATATATACTGAAAGATATATCTACTGAATCAAATTATAATAAAATTTAATTTAATTGCGATTAAAACAGAAGCTACACTACTACTAAAAAATGAAAATATGTACGTCAAAAAAAAAGCAAAACTACCCAACATTCCATATCCGGAAACCAATAAGCCAATCAAAGAAACCACTAAAACCCATTAGACCCCTCCATCTGACTAAGAACGATCTAGGCGAGGCCCGTCCAATGTCTCATTATTCCATTGTGCCGTATAGGTTTAGGTTTAATGCAACTTACAGAAGATGAGTTTGTGCGATACCTTAATTGACGAGAGTTTGCGTTCCCGAAACCTTAGAGCACTGCATAATAATGGCGCATAATACCTTATCGAGAGTTCACTGTTAAAGCGAAGGCTTGATTACATGGTATGAAGCTGTTTCTGTTATATTCTTACTATTTTACTATTATCTACTTATAGCGTAATATAATATGTTATAAATACTTAATTTATCGTTATTTACACTTAAAACATACGTAAAGGAGCATTAAATAAAAATAAAATAAATAATTTTACTTATTTTGAATTGCAAAATGATTGAGATTAAATTATATTTTCTAAATCGTAATGCTTAAATCGCATTATTACAAAATTAAATAAACATATCTATTAATATTTAAATCAACGCAACGCTTATTTCAATAACAAATCATTTACATACAAACATATATTAAAAGTAACAACAGTTTTTAGAGGCCTGTCATGGCACAAGGAAACAAGCTTGTGGCTGTAAGCGCGGCAGGTGGTATATTCGATACCCGTTCGAGGAAATGAAATACTTAATATTTTCATTTTATTATCATTAATATCTTCGTTCTGGTGTTGAGGCAAATAACGGCGTTAAGATCCGCCACTCAACACACAATGCCTCCAGAATTCGACAGAAACTGGGGAACGGAATGTCTGAACACTATTCTCCCTCAGCAAACCCTGTTACATGCGGGATACTGCGTGAAACTGAAAAAAAAAATCACCAGTTTTTGTCACTAATCAATCTTTTTATAATATAGAAGCAACTAAACCCAATAGACCCCACCTTAACAGTACCTAACCTATTGGAAGCACGCTAATGTCGGCGGGCGCACAATGCTTTAATTAAATCGTCGTAGAGGAGGCCGTGCCAGCTAACGGGCACGAGCATACGGGACAGGATGGATTGTTTGCTGCTTTCCATATAAACTGCTGACCGTATCTAGACTTGGGTAATTGAGCTGGGCAACGATAGAAATATTTGTAACCTACTGTGGACCCCTTCAGTAATAGAAGCGAGAAGCAAAAGTAGAAATAGTATGTTTTATTTACTTTATGTTTATATTACTTACAATGAGGCTGTACGTGTAGTCCGTCCTTTAACAAAAAAAAATATTTTTTTTTTATAAATCGTATAAAAAGTTATGAATGTTTGTACGTAGCAGGATATGAACCCGCACGAAACCATAAAATGTTGCGTTACAACACTTAAAAATAATGCGCTCTAATGTTCATACTTAAATATTATAAGTATTCGGGACAGGTGATTTTGCAAAGGATCTAATCAACATAAATCTAAAGTTTTAATTGTTTTGATTGCTTTTACGCTGTTCTTATTAAAATTAACAAAATTGTCTTTAATAAAAAATAGACTTATTTATTAAGTATAATTAAAAAATATTATTAAATTATTTAGTAATTAGAATAAAAGATGGAACAATTCCAATATGTAAAATAGAGTCACGAGTCGAGAGTCGAGAGTAGAGAGAAAGAGTAAGAATATATATTAAGCAATATAAAATATATAGAAAATATATTTTATACGTACTTTTTATATAGTTTCTAGAAAATATATACAAGCGTGCGACTGTAAACGGGATATGTTGTGTTCGATTCCCATTCGAGGAAATTAATGAAATATTTTCATGTCTTCGCTCTGGTAACGAGGCAAAGCGTGGCGTTGAGTTCCACCACTCAATATGCTATACCTCCAGAATGCGGTGGAAAGTGAGGAACTGTCTTAATGGGACCGGAGTGTCTTAACACTGGATCCCCAAGTTTCGTTTGCCTACCTTCTTAAACAAAAACAAAACAATATTAAAATATTACACATCCAATATTTCAAAACTATTTTCTTCTGATTTTCTAAAGTATTTGAAAAAAATAACCGCCTGATGATTGTTGAGTGGAGGTAAGTCAAAAAATATTTTTCTCCGATATCAAAATTTTTATCACTTCTAAACAGACAAGTTTGATATTTATTTATGTATATACGCGTATTCCTGTTTTTTTATTTATTTATTTTTAATTCACGCTGTATCCCGCATATAGCATGGAAGGCAGTGTTAAGACCCTCCATTCCCCACTTTCCACCGCTCGAGACCTTGTTATCAGACGAAGTCAAACCCACGACCAACACGTTTACAGTCACACACTTTTGCCACTGCGTCACGACGGACTCAATTCGGATTCGGATGAGGTTGAAATGGTAATTTCTTTGTTATACAACTTAGAAATTACCATTTCAACTTAATTCTTATTGAGCTATGCAAACGAACCTATAAGTGATGGCTGAAAATCTATACAACTTGAACACGAAATCATTTATAGAAAATTCTATATTGTATACAAAGTCAAGTTTGTTATAAAAAAAAGTTCATTGTTCAACGAAGCCGAGAGATTTGTACATCTCTTTACATCTATATTGACATTTCTTTCTGATAAATTGTCTTTAGCCTTCAGGGAAAAACAAGTAAACTCAAAAAAAGAAAAGTCCAAAAATAATGTGAATTTGACTGTAAACTCTGAAGACAAGGTGCGGCGTTGAGTTCTGCCACCCAATATGAAAAGTCTCAGAAATTGTGGATGCGGAAAGTATAGAAAAAACACCAAAACATACCTATTTAGCGGATATAATTATTGAGCTTGTAAATTATGTAATAAATGAATTTGTAGACAAAACCAAAACAAAACAACTAACATTTTCATGCAAACTGAAACCTTAATTATTTGCAAAGATTTAACTAACAATAGTGTACTGTACTATAGAACAAGGAAGCTACTCACTTTACATTCTTCTCACTTATCTTTAGAGCCCTTTAATTGGCAACTTTTACCGTCAAACGCCAGATTAAATAACGGCGTACTACCAGCGAATTAATTAGACTTACCACTTTAGTTTATAAGTTTGATTTGTGTTATAGATTAGTGTTATGGTTAAATAAAGATTAATAAATAATTCAAATAAATCAGCTTCACCGGCACACAGCAGGAAAGGCAGAGAGAGCCAAGTATTAAGACACTCCGTTTCTCGCTTACGCCAAATTCTAGATGCGTTTCGTGTTGAGTGGCAGAACTAAACGCCGCGGCCAAAGCAAGTAAACGGAAATATAAATTTAAAAATATTTATTTAAATGAAGATATAATTAAGTAATACTGAAACGATAGCGGTGTTATTTATTAGTTTCGTTGCAGCAAGGGAAGACTGTAAACCCGTCTGTTGTGGGTTCGATACCCACTCAGAGGAATGGAATATCTTTATTCTTTCACTTATTTATAAAAAAATATATAGTATAGGCCAAATTGCAAACATGAATAAAGAATCTAGTCGATTGCAAAGGGTTTCGTACAAATTTCAGGATTGTAGGTCAACAGGAAGTACAACTTATAAAAGTTGACAAACATAAGTTTGAGGGCGTATCCACTCGTTTTATGAGCAATGAACTACAATTATAAGTTTGTAGTAGTTTTTATCGTAATACCAGTATACATTTACATTTTTCAGATTTTCTTCTTTATTTTTACTATAAATACCGGAACGAAGACCTGAATATTTGATATTATTTTCAGATATGAACATCTACGTGATCTCGAGATAAATAGTTTCTACAGACGGACAGACTAATAACAAAGAGTATAAGGGTTCCGTTTTTCCTTTTGAGTTACGCAAACCTTAAAACGGAACTTGATCACAAAAATGTTTATGCTTTCTCCTCAAGAAAGAGGGCAATTATACAGCAATAGTAAAGAATAAAAAAATAAAATTTAATTTTTACATAATACTCTATGTGATGAAAAGAAAGGTATTTCTATAATTTTAAAACATTTTCTAGAATCTATAAAATAAAAGATATGAAGATAGAAATAGATTATGAAATATTTTCCATTTACCGAGGATAGGACAAACAATGAACACTGAGTGTGCTACTAAGCCCTGGCGTAGGTATGGCTTTTCACCTTTGGTGCTGACATTTTAAAAGGCATTACATATGCAATAGCTCTATGATAGCTGTTATAAATAAAATCTTATCCGATAAATTGTAAAATGGGGCTAAGCCAATGTTAAAATATTTGTGAAACTTCATATTTATTTATAATAGAACATTTCTCTTATTCACGGGTATTTTGGGTATAACAACATCTAATTTGCAACTATAAACGCGAAAGGTCGTGAATTCGATTCCTACTCGAGGAAGCGAAATATTTAATATGTTCATTTTCTCGCTCTGGAATCGGGACAAAGCGCGTTGAGTCCCGCCCATACCTTGCTATATGCGGTATACACTATACAGCGTTACGTCAAAGAAAAAAGTTTATTTCAATGTGGACCAAAAATGTTTGTTCAGGGTGTTTGTTTTTTTTTATGGAAAAGGACAAGGAAAACGAGCGTTCAGGTCACCTGGTGATAAGTGATTACCGCCGCCCACGACCCCGTGCAACACCAGAGGAGCTGCAGGTGCGTTGCCGGCCTTTACCTTGCATTTGAAAATATTAAAAACAAATTTAAGTATATTAACAGTTTAACTGCATAATAAACATAAAACATAAAGCAGTGAAAGATAGAATGGGTTTGATTCCTACTGTGAGATTCAATAACCGACGTCAATACGCGATGTAGAGTTCTGCCCTGCGGTACGCACTGTCTCTAAATATGTGAAAAATGGAGTATCTTTTCTAACAATCTTGCTATATGTGGAAGCCAGACAGGCTTCCACATATAGCTTACTATTATTTTATATTTTATATTTAGACATCTACATAGTAGGTTAGGAATATATAATATTTATATAAATATTACATTGTCAAATGCATAAAAGTCACGAGTTATCATAAACGACGAGTAGGTTAATATTATTCAGAATTCATTCAAAATTGGAGTGCCTATCTATACTTTGTGATACCTATGCTCGTACAATTGCTGTTAAATGTATGAAGTGCTATTAGAAAAACGTACTATAATAGCACTTAAATGTCATTACGTATGAGGAATGCACATAAATATAGGCTATTGAAACCGATATTATTGATGAATCGTTCTTTGATTCTATCAGAATATAATGTCAAGAATAATAAATACGTAACAAATGTGACTTTTTTGTTGGCTTCACGCTGTGGCCCGGACATAGCTGCGTAGGCAGAGGGAACCTGGGGACCTAGTGTTAGAGACACCGTTCCCATTAAGCAACTTCCGGTTCTCCACTTATTACAGACATTGCATGATGAGTAGCGAAAATCAACGTCGCGAATGTTCATTAACATGTTACTGTTGATAAGTTTTATAATACTTTTAAATAAATAAGTATTTAATCTGTCACTTATTTTTAATTGTGTTGTGTTTAATTACCATATATTATATTTTCCATCATACTTACGAATGCTTTAAAAAAGATTCAAAACTTTAAGAAATCAAAACATATCTATGTAGTTAAAACATGGGAAATAGTAGCTTTTTGGCCCGCGTGGCTGACTACATACAGTATTTGAATAAAAATGTGAAATTTTAATATTCTGAGACATTATGCACTGTCGGTTTCCAAATATTAATGAATTATTCATTTCATGTAAGGCTTGTCGTTAGATGATGTGCTTAATTCGTTGCTTTCACCCCTCCACAATTCGGTACAACAATACCTGCTTATTTTAATTTATTCATTAATAACCAATTAAAACTGAATCAAAATTCAAAAAATCGTATAAGTAGTATAAGTACTGTAACATAGGCTACAAATGGTTAAAGTACGTCCTTAATTAAGGAAGTAAACTCAAATTACTCAAATCTGACAAAAAACTCCAATATATTCCAATTTGTAATTAATATAGATGATTGGGCGATCGATAGACAAACTGGTAGAAGTGGATATTTCCAACTATTTTTACCCCAATTGGAACGGTACCAAGATTTCGTTATTCAAATATTGCTCATTTCTTAATACCATATTTGATGGTAAGATTACGTTGAAAAATATTTTAGGTAATGTAACTAACATCTGTCATCGAAAACTTTTTGAACTCCATTTCCTTTATATCATAATTCTAGCGCCTCTTCTTCGGATTAGATTAAATTTAAAGTAGGAAAGAAACATAAAAGAATCCAAATGCTCCTAAGTAAGAAAACTGGAATTGACCTTGAGTTAACTATTATAAATTCTCTCTAATCTTTATAAACTTAGAAAACCAGCAAAGTAGAAGCTAAAAAATCAAACAAAAAAAGAGTTTGTATGTACTTATTTATAAAAATCGTGGGCGGTCTACTGTCGTTTAAGTGTAACGATGTCTATTGCGCCGGCTCTATAAAAACGAGGATGCAATTTGAAACCACATATGTACAATATACATGTAGTTGCACCTAAGAAAAGGATAGTGAAAAGCTAGCTATAAAATAATATTAGCGCCACCACTGATATAAGATTAAATATAACTTAATTTTACTTTCTATTAAATTTTTATTTACATATACATATGTATATACTTGTGGATATTTACATAATTATATAAATAGGTATGCACATGACTATGTGTAAGTAAATCTTTTCACTTTTCTACATTTGCCACATCTTGCCAAGTATGCAAAGGAAGCCTTGTGGTAGTGACAAATCTTTTTAAAAACCCGCCTTGGTAGAGAGAACCTAGTGTCAAGACAATGCATTCTCGGTAGAGTGGTAAAAAATCACATCTTAGCTTCACTCATCTCTATCTCTATATATAATAAGACAGTAAAAATATTTTGTCTGTACATTTAGTAATTTTGACTGAAATGGATAGAGGGACACTTAAAAAGAATAATAGAAAGCAAAAAGATTTTTTTTGAATTTCTTGTCTGTCTGTCTGTCTGTCGATATGTATGTCCACATTTTTCTCTGAAAGTACTGAACCGATTTACTTAAAAGTTTCACCAATTGCTTTGTTTTAACTCAACTTAACTACTAAAGTTTGGTTCATCAAAATCGGTTCATTAAAAAAAAGTTATCGTCATTTGAATGAACTCAAGGCATTAGTTTGCCTGCGAATGTTATATAGCAATCGCGCTGGTAAGATTCCTGGCTAAAGAATGACATTCGAAACGTCTTGGTTATATGACTGTTGATAAAAATATATATTTTTGAAGCACTATTATACAATATTTTATACAATAAAGTAAACAAAATTGAATTGTTAGTGGAGATTACCTTCATAAATCATAGCAGTTAAGTTTAGGTCGTAATTAATTCAACACAGAGATAAAGAACGATTTGATCTTGAAAGGAATATCAAGAAAAAATACAAAGATTTTTTGGTTCGTTCGTTCGTTTGAAATAAATCTATATAAAAATGCCTAAAAACATCCTTTCCATGTGTAGGTACACTGTAATAACTACATATTTACCAATTGTACATTTAGCTAATAATACCTATATGTAACTAATTTAAAAACCGTGCAGGAGTTAATATGCAATCATTACAGTTGTTTTTCAAAGAATATTATAAATCATTACCCAAATCAATTATTTAACGTTAAAGGCTGTTTCTGAAGCAGTAAATTAAATTTTTAACTGACGTCAGCACATTTAACAGAATTTTAAAAAACATAACATAGGTAAAAAGAACGTAATGTTACAAAAATATACGTATAATAAATAATTAGCTATATGTATATTTTATAAATCAAATATCAACATTGGTCGTATTTTTTAGTCCGATAAATAAAAATTCTTATAGAAATTACGATAATGTCGTAAAAAATCATATTAGAATATTACAGATTAAAGTAATAAAAAATCATATTAGAAGTCATTTTAGTTATCAATCAATTCTGCTTATTAAATCAATTATCACGTAGTTTAAGCAGGCGAAGCCGCTGGCGAGCCGCTAGTCTAGAATAAACCAGCTTTTATACATTTAACTTTATGTTCACTCAACCATAGTTTTTATTGCTAATAGCATACTGAGTTGTAACTACTGATGTAGCCTAATATAAATGCAATTTACTACTCTTGATCTAAATACCATAATAAAGAGCTGATAATAAAACTATTCTTATAGTTTAGAATTGATTTTTTTTAGGCTTCACACTTTATCCTACATACAGCTAAATAGGCTGAAAAAACCTAAAGTCAAGAAAGCATTCCATTCTTGTTGAATAGAGGAACTTAACACTGTATTGTGTTTACTGGAGTAAATAAATGAAACTTAATTATGCCCCTGAGTGAGTTGAATTCATAATTATTATGTCTACAGTCAGATGTTGTCCCACTGCATCATGATTTTATAATGTATATTATATTATATCTTAATAAATCATTTCATATCTGGAGTTTTAGTTTTATATAACAAAATATTTTGTTGCAGCAAAAAACTTTTTTTTTGCATTTTTTTTTTATTTTAGATTGGTAAATTCAAAAATATATTTTTTTTTCAAATCCAAGACTTAACATTTATAAGGTAAATAATACCTAATAATAATGCAAAATATTAAATATTTTTCAATTGTAATTTTATGAAAGCAAACTCCTAAGTAAAGTTTAGGAATAGATAAAAATATTTTCTAGTACATCAATTTATAGAACTTTAAGAAAATATTAAAATTACTGTTAATAGGTTTGTTATGGAAAGCCAATAATAAACTATAAATGTATATTGTGTTTATAATGGTAATATAATTTATTATAAAAGTTTCTACTTATTATAAAAGAAAGTTACTTCCTACCAATTTATACTTAAAATATATAAAATTTTAATGTAATAAGATTAAAATGTGTGCCTCTTGGTAACCCATTTGGCTGTTCTCTTTTTGACCTAGTATTTTTATTCATCATAATATTCATATTTATTTTAAATAGATAAGGTTGTGTATGTAAACATTTTGAAGCGAGGGTTTTTCTTCTCCAATTTTTACATAAATAAGGTTTGTTAAGTTTATTTTCTCTCTATCCTCTACTATCCTATTAATAAAGTATTTGTTAAAATAAAATAGCTTAAATCAGCTTCATGCTGTATCCCGCACTCAGCAGAGTAAGCAGAGGGTATTTAGTGTTAAGACACTCTGTTCCCCACTTTCTGCAGAATTCCGGAGGCATTGCGTGTTGAGGGGGAGAACTCAATTCAGCCGCTCGTTGCCTCAACACCAGAGCGAAGAAATAAAAATAAAAATTTAAATAAATATTTCATCTTCTCGAGTGGGGATCGAAGCCACAACCCGTTGGTTTTACAATCACAGTCACACTCTGTGCACCTGTGCCACGATTGGCTTCAAAAAAGTTATTGTTATCGTTATATATTATAGTATTATACATTCTAAATTTCTAAATATACCAAAAACATCGGAGCCTTTAACTATTTTAAATTTAAATATTTTTAGGTAGCAGAGATTATATATTTATTTTCAATTTTATTTGAATGAAGCTACTATTAATTAATAAAATAATGGTTATTAATATTTACAAAATATTTTATTAAATATTATTCAATAACTACAACATATTTCAATAGTTATAAGCATGTTTAATTATTTAAACTTTTTATTCTAACCTCTAAATAAATAATAGAATTGTTACCTTTCTGTACATTGTAGAAAAAAAACTTCGTTAATTATTTATGGTCTTCCATTATGAAATAATTTGTAGTAGATTTTATATCACTTATATGATAAACATAAACAATTTATATTTACAGTAAACAAAATCACAACAAACAAAAATACTAATGTCAAAAAAACTGAAACTTCATAAAATTTTGACGTCACATAAATGTTGACATAGGAATTAATGTCAGCTGTGCTGTAATAAGTGAGCACAGACTGCCTTAACAATTAGTCTGTTTTGCAACGTTAATATTTAACGTAACGTTTAATATTAGCACCTTAATATTTTCTAGAATATATTTTAATTTTATTTGAATGTTTTAATTTTTAAATTATAATTATTTTAATTATAAATATTTTCATTCATGCAAAAAAATTTATGTTTGATTATTTATTCAAATGTTAATTAAATTCTCAATATTTATGGTGTAGTACTAGTACCCCTTTGATATACTTAATTCAGGTAATTTTTTTTAATACCAGTTTAAGTCTGACACACCAATGGCTTCGACAGAGCAGCCGCCAGTACTCACAACTGAATCCACTGCCTTTTCTTTTATGTGGATGACTATCCAAGCCCACTAATAATCATGGATGGATGATTATTAGTGGGCCTGGATGATTCATCCAAGCCCTCAAAATTCATAGAAGCGGTCTTCTGTAGCTTTGTAACTAAAAACATCCCCTCTAGCACTACTTTTAGTCGCTCAGCTAACATATGCGCCTGCTCTGTAGAGTATAATGCTGACAGCTCAAGTAACCGGGCATCTGACTTTGCCTAACGCACCGTTAGGCTCTAGGTGATGCCCAGCTACACCAAATTAACGTTCTGCTGCGCTCGTTTTAGGGCTATAAGGAAAAAAGTTTCCTATGAAACAAAGAAAACTAATTTCCTTCTGGCCTATGTGGTAAAAGTAATCATAACTGCTTTGGTGCGTAGTTGTTTAGCCACTTTAGGCCTGGGTAACTGTTTCTTCGTAGTTGTTAATACCGTCGTTTTTACCACAGAGAGATTGCTAGAGGAAGATTTATTATCTTTTTTACTTCTCTTAACTGCAATGGACCAGGACACAACCCCTAACATGAAATGTATATAAAATGTCAATAATTTAATTCGAACGATTGTTGATATTTTAACATTTATAAAAAAAAAAAAGAGTTTAACAAATGTGCTAAATTCCACTTAGTCTTCAAGCATTTTTGAGCCTTTCATAACCAACAGGTTTACGAGTTATGAACGGCTCAAAAATACTTGAAATGGTTCATGTAAAATACACATTGCGCCTTCCTAGTTTTTTAACTTGGCTGGACACGCTAGCGCTTGTTTTGGTAACCACAAGATATCAGATTAACATAGATCGTAAATGGTATCACCAATAATCCAAACAATTTTTTTCTAAGTTGTTACAAAAACCTCATAGTGGTGAATATTTAACAAAAAGTAAAACATAATTAAGCTTCACTTAATTTTTAATTGCTTACATACATATGTCGACTCTTAATAAAATATGTGGGAATAAATGTTTTTACTTTGCGGCATAATAGAATTTGAAAGGATTTACTATAATTACAGTACTAATTAGTATTTAAATAGCTGTAATTGAAATTAAAATGTCTGGAATACTGCCAAATTAAGGTCTAGG
The DNA here is from genome assembly GCA_013403705.1 of Heliconius hermathena. Lineage (NCBI taxonomy): Eukaryota > Metazoa > Arthropoda > Insecta > Lepidoptera > Nymphalidae > Heliconius > Heliconius hermathena. The sequence continues at coordinate 1,457,800 of JAAIXJ010000013.1, read as the reverse complement.
AACTCGCTCAATCTATGAATAGAAATATTTTATTGCATATTCACAAATGCATAAATGAAATGTTGTTGTAGACAATATAAATGAAAAAACTGAGTAACAGACCGACATAACAATTTTTGCTCATATTAAATATTACTTTGTAGAAAGGCATTTTATTTTAAAACTTTGAGTTTCAAAATAAAATAGGTACAATTGTGAGTACCCAATATATTAAAAAATATTACTTAGCAAAAGGATTTGTCCATAATATCATATAATAATTTTAGGGAAGTCTGACAGAAAATGGTCAGGTCATTGATCGTTACGTTTTACTTATAAAATATTTTTTACTTGTATATGTAGCACAAAAATAACCGGCCGGGTGTCGCTGCGTGTGCGCCGCCAGTTGAGACATAAGCGCCGCTCGACCTACCCGCAGTCTTTAAATATACCCAATAACCCATTTTTAACTGAAATCAACTGCAGTGACGAATGTGTATAGTCGATAATGATATATTTATTAATTTTACCATAATGTGACAGAGATGTGCTAGTGTTGGAACAAATCCAAGTGCTTTGTGTATATGTGATATTAATAACCGGATATTTGCCCTTTTATGTTTGGTAATTTGCTCTTATTTAAAAGTCTTTCTTTGGTATTGGAATATAATATGTCTATTATATTTTCAATAATTATTTATTAATCTAACTACTACTTTGCTCTGATGTCTACTTTCAATACTACTAGATATGTTCGAAACTGCTTCAGCGGAATCATATAAATTGACAGCAGTATGACGGGTGTGGGTTCGACTCCGGTTCCTATTAATGTTTATTTATGAAATATTCATTTGTATGGTCTGAAACACAGCGCGCAATGGCTAGGTTCACTCAGATTGTTTCACTTATTGTTCTGTAAAACCATTTTGAAATTGAAAGATACATGCTGCTATTTAATGCATAAAATATTGCAATAAAAAGATTAAAAGAATAATGTTGTTAAAATCTCACTTTACGAAATACTCTATATCTATATTACTATAAAACTTACTATAAAATTGTTTTTTTTTTGACAGGAAGTCAAAAGCGCTTGCATTATTTCAATAAATTATTATTAAAAGCCAGTAACTATTACTTGACTATTTCACCGAAAATCCAGTTGGGTTAGCTCAGACTAAACAACACAAACAAAGGTTAAAGCCCTACTAAATGTCGTGATTAATCTCGCAAACTGAAAAAAAAATCAAAAGACAAAGTCTGCTAAACTAATGTCAACTGTCTTCTAGCTTAGCTAATTCAATTTTTAAAATTAAATGTATTTCTTATACAAATATTGAGACCGTTGTAGCGCAGCGAACCGAGCGAACAACTGTAAAAGCGATGATTGTGAGTTCGATGCCCAATTAGGGAAAGGAAATATTTATTATTTTTATATCCTAGCTCTGGTAACGAGATAATTCGGCGGAAAGTGGAGAACGGAAGTGTTTTAATAGGAACAGATTGTCTTGACACTAGATTCCCAGGTTTCCCTGCTATGGCGGCATATAGCATATATATATATCAATAGGATTATAGGATAAATAGCATCTGAGGATTATGAGTAAACTTCAGAAAGTCGCAAAAAGTATTTGTGAAAAAAATCGTAGAAATGTATATTACGAACTCCTCGGTTGACGGTGTATCCAGCCCATAACAGGTTAGGCAGAGGGGTACTCCTTTCCCCAATTTTCGAGGCATTGCATATTGAGTGGAGAACTCAACGCCTGGCTTATTGCCTTTGACACCAATTAGGTAAGAAAAAAATTAAAAGCTTATAAAGCTTATGTTCTATAACGAAAGGAACATGATATTAATAATTGTAATAAAATAGATTAAATCAAAATCAAATCAGCTTCACGCTGTATCCCGCACACAGCAGGGTAGACAGAGGGAACCTAGGGTTAAGACACTTCGTTCCCCACTTTCTGCCGAATTTTGGAGGCATTGCGTGTTGAGTGGCAGAACTCAACGCCGTGCTTAGCCTCGACACCAGAGCGAAGAAATGGAAATATAAATTTAAGTAAATATTTCATCCCTTCGAGTGGGGATCGAACCCACAACCAGTCGATTTTCAGTCACACTTAGTGCCGCTGCGCTACGACTGGCCTCAAAAATAGATTAAATGTACAAATATGCCTCTAAAATAGATTAAATGTACAAATATCGAAACTGCCTTAACTAAAAGGAGTTGAAGCTCAGGCTATCAGGTAATCGTGTATAAAGATAGGCGACGTCACTGTGACGTCAGGACAGCTGTCTGGTTCTGGAGTAGACATCATATACTGGCATCCAGCCAAGACCATTCACTCAACGGTTTCTCATGAAATGGGAACAGCGTTAACTCCATACGAGTCCTCTTCGAACAATCATTTAAGAACTAATAATGGGTGATATCCTATATTCGAGGTCATTAGGTTAAAAGTAACAATTTCTGTTTTCAGATAATGACTCATAGACGAAACAAAAGATGAATAGCGGAACGCGAAGAGCACTTACTGGTTCCATACATAAAATTAGGGAGTTTGAATTAGAAAAAGTGAGGTTTAATTTCATTACTATATAAATATTAAAATACATTTTTACATATTTATTTGTTGTTTTATATATTTTTATTTGAAAATAATAAACAATATTTTTTTAGGTATGCCTGGTTGAAGAATTTGATATTCTGCAAATAGTTGGTGAAGGATGGTTTGGGAAAATTCTTTTAGTCGAACATAGAGCCTCAGATACAGAAATTGTTCTGAAAGCCTTGCCAAAACCTTACGTATCTATTAGAGATTTTTATAGAGAATTCCATTATGGCTTACATTTAAGTGCACATAAGAATATAGTAACGACTTTTGATGTTGCCTTTGAAACAGCTGGCTTTTATGTATTTTGCCAGGAATATGCACCTTTAGGTAAAAATCTACAGTTTGTAATAAAGTTAAAACTATTGACGTCTTTAATCACCAATATGTATATGTGAATAATTTAAGTATGTATAGAACGGTAATAAACTACCATTTGTATACATTATTTACTGGAATCAAGCCAACTTAAAATGAATGTGCCGTACATTAGTTCTTGACTTCTATGGAGCTAAATACTGCAAAATATAATTTAATATTGATCTAAAAATATAAATTTGTTATTACTTAAATTATTTAAATTACGTTAAATAATTTTACCCTACTTACATATAGCTATGTTTTAACTGTAAGCAATTATATATTTCAGGAGATCTTACGTCTAATATGCTGGACACTGGAATAGGTGAAATTCACACAAAAAGAGTAGCAAAACAGCTAGCAGCTGCATTAGAACATCTCCATCACAGAGACTTGGTACATCGTGATGTTAAACTAGATAATATTCTTATATTTAAGTCTGATTTTTCAAGAATAAAATTATGTGACTTTGGAGAGACAAGAAAAGCACAATCTGTTGTAAGAAGAAGGAACGAGTGGCTGCCATATTCACCACCCGAAGTGTTACGTCTGTCCATGGACAGCAGTTACAAGTAAGTAATGGACAAAAGTTTAAAATCATAGCTACTGTTGTCGCTATTTCCAAATTTAAGATAAATTGTATTTATTTTTGTTTATCTGATATTTACTGTACCTAAAACACTCAAATGAAATTTCTTTCCATTCATTTGTGCTCACAACAGGAAAGAACCAACGTTATCAGATCTTTATTTATGACGACATAGATTCACGTGAAAATCCAGATAAAAAAATATATTGAAAGAGATTGGATTCTAAAAACATTTATTATTTATTCTTTTTTCTAGAGCGTTAATAACCCATGATGTATGGCAGTTCGGCATAGTCATATTTATTTGTCTTACGGGATGTTTGCCTTGGCAAAAAGCAGCATTCGATGATCCTAGATATTTAAGGTAATAATGTTTCAGGGTGTATTACAAAACATAACAAAATTGTATATATTATAAATTTTAAAATTTTATTTTTTTTATTTGTTATATTACAAAACGTTAATTTCCAATATTTTTATTTTAAGCTATTATAACTGGTATAGCAGCGCTAATCCCTTAAAAAGGCAGCCTAAATTGTGGAAAATGGTTTCTTCAAAAGCTCAAAAAATGTTTAAAAAGTTTGTAGAGCCAAGAATAGAAAAGAGAGCAACAAATTTCTCGGAATTATCGCGATACGTTGATGACAGATGGATGGCAAAAGGATATACGGATCGAATTGGTGAGTTAAAAATATCGCTTATTCCGTAATATAAATTCAAAAAATGTCTAGGCTAGAGACCAAATAAATAATACTTTATATTGCTATTGAATCAAAATATATTAGAAATAATTTTCAAAATTCTTATCAAATAATTCAATATTGTATACAGTTACAGTCTAATTCATTACTTCTTATCTTACAGCGGGTGGAGATATAGATGAACTTTGCCCATCTATGTATAGTTTTCATAGTGATCCAAATGAAAAGAATACATTATTAAAACACTTCAGAGAAAACGGCGTCGAAATTACAGTTGATCGCCATGCGAAAAAACAAAGGATACGCGAATGGATTCAAAATAGTGTTATAGAAGAAGGTGATGAAGAAGTATGTATATTTTATATCTAGTGATGAGTTTTCATGTTTTGTATTATTTAATTTAGTTACAATCTATTAATTTTTAATAATTTTTTTATAGGAGGAAAGTATTCATGAGCCTAGCATATATGATGATAGCGATGCAGAGCTAGAACACAGATCAAGACCACATCCAATAGATGAAAGTCACAGAGTTACTCTTCGTTATGACACTGAAAAGCATATTAACCCTAGAACAGGAGAAACAATCGACGGAATCAATCGATCCAGTAATAAAAATCCCTTGTCTTATGATGTTCAAAATATAGAACCCGTAGCACCAGCAAATGTAATAAGAAAATATGGCGTCAAAGACGAATCAACTTACCACAGTTCCAATAAAGACAGTGCCTATGGATCCATGGAAACCTCGAATAATGATATAATACATAAATCAAACAGTAAAAATACATTGCAATCAGATAAATCCAATAACTCTCGATCGAGATCATTGAGCGCAATATCCCTCCAAAATACAACGCCAGTGTCTTCTCACGTTCAAAGGTTTCAAAAAAGTGAAGAAGTGTTTTCCAAAGAATTGGAAAGTATGAAAGGAAGTACATCAACACTACATTCTACAGGAAATTCTTCAAGATCTAATAGTCTTCATGTTACTCGCAATAGTTCACTTGAAAGTGCAAATCCTAACGATATTATAGAAAACGACGCACCAAGCACTTCAAAATCTAACCCGGTTGTCACTCAAAATGGTTTTAGTCCAGGTCAAAAAGATAAAGAATCAAATAAAAATAACAATCAAGCATATATTTCAATGAAAAATTCTGTGTACGAAAACGTGGGCAGTCGTAATGATTCCTTAAGAAATAGAAAACCAGAAAATAATTTTGAAGGTAGTCAGCCATCAGATAGCCCTTATACATCTATGTTAAACATTGTGCAAGGCCAGATTAAAATAAGTCCACATTCTAACGAAACCAATAGAAATGTAGTCAATGTGTCAGTTACACGAGTAAATCAACATAAAAAACATTAAAATTGCTCAATTAAAATAAATTTTAAGCTCCAAAATATTTGTAATTAATTCTTCTAAAATCGCAATTGTTTTATAAGATATATGTATTTTTTATACGTGGAAAAAAATAATTTAATGCAAAAAGTTACATTTTATAATATGATTACTTGTTGAATAATTAAATGACTGTTGGTAATAAAGTACACACACACTGTGTTAATTTATCAATTATTTTTTTAAATACTATTAATAATAATACAAGACAAAATATTATATCGTGTGTTGTTTATCGTTTTTTTTTTTCTCTTTTTCCTTAATTTGTAATGAAATATATACCTGCTATATTTTTGCCCGAACGGTTGGGAGTTGGGACTCGTATGAAAGTTCACATAAATAACAATAAACATTGTGTCCTTTTATATCTATTATAATAAAATGATATATATTTATTTGTTATAGTTATACAAATAAAGACATCCATTACACAATGTAATTTACTTTTTAAAATATTCGTTTTTTAAAATCCCTACTTAAAATTGGCCCTACATTTACATTTTAATATCAATATCATCAATAAAAAAACAAGAAACTATTTACCATTCCGAATGCAAGTGCCGAGCCTGTGATATAAAGTGACATATGTAGCTGAAATTTGACTAATTATACAATGCCTACGAACTTTGGAGGCCACAGTTCGTAGGCATTGTATAAATAGCCTCCAAAAAAAAACAATACATGCACTTTATACTAAGCTGTAAGGTATCGTATTTAATATTTTGATCAAAACAATAGACTAACTTAGATGACGAATATCGACAAAATAATCGATTCCAACGTGACTGAAATTAATTGTGCATTAGGATTGGAAATAATTTCAAATTATAATGTTCGAAAATTGAAATATTAAAAATATAAATAAAATATTAAAATTTATACATTTTCATTTACTTTATTATATAAATAGTATAACCAATAGTAATTGTGGCACAGAAGAAATTTTCCTGATTGAACAACTTAATTGTGAATTTATAACTCCGAATCATTTTTTTATCTTCACTCTGTATCCCGGACATAGTAGGATAGGCAGAGGTAACCTGGGAACCTAGTGTTAAGATACATCGTTACTCACATTCCGCCGAGTTCTGGAGGCATTGCGTGTTGAGTGACGGAACTCAACCCCGTTTGCCTCGACACCAGAGCGAAAAAATGTATGAAATTAATAAATAAATAATAATGAAATTATTATTTATTTATATGATTATAAATAATAATTAAATATTTCATTTTCTCGAGTGGTTGTCGAACCCACAACCAGTCGATTTCACAGTCACACTTTTTACTTTGCGCCACGACTGGCCTCATAATCTAGAAAATAAGAATATTAATGACGATTGATGTGTTAAAATTAGGAGAATCCAATTTTAGACTCATCTCTGCGTTGCTAAAGGTTCCGTGGCAACCGATGCACCGACAAAGAATAAAGCTCTACATGCTAACATTATTATAATTCAAAATAAGCAGTACGTTAGAACGTCGTTTCGTGGTAATATTTAAAATAACATATCGAGCGATCAATAACATTGTTTTTATAAACTTTTTTTGCGATCGTTGTTTATGTAACTATATACTTAAACATACTTAAATTAAGAATATTTTTCAACCGAAATTACTTTAGAATACTCTAAAAAGTCACGTAGAGTATTACACTTTTTATTTTCTCTTAAAATATATTTTTGTTAACATTTAATAATTAAACTTGTCGAGATTACTTTTTTATTATTAAGTTAAGTATTTAACATAATATTTATCTTCTTAAAATACTTTACTATTAATGAGTAAACATAAGGAATTTGAAATTAGTGAATTTCGGAGAACTGGTAGTATATTAAAATCTATCGACGACTAGTTTTAAAAGTAATATAGATATAGATAAATAATAAGCGTTGGAAACTAAACTAGAAATGTCAATGTCAGCATATTTTTAATGTCAATAAACTAAAGTCTAAATTAAATATATTCCGCGCTTACCGGATTCGTCTGTCAAACAAGCATTTAAAGATTTAAATATTTAATGTAAATTAATGTAGAATATAAGTTTAATTTGTTCGTTTACATATTTCAATGCTTTATGTGTAGTTTAGACAAGTAAACCAATAACCAACATTATGAATCATAACCTGTAGGCGAAGAATTAGCCGTTATAATTTGCCAAATAAATAACTGATAAAACTATCAACTATGCAAAGATTACAAGAAAGTGTATTTTCTATTTTCAAAACAACAAGTCTTTCGCCAGCTGTTTTTAATTATTTGCAACCAACTGAGGAATTCTCTGGTACAGTATAACAACAACAAAGATAAAACCAACCTGCCTTGCGGAATTTTATTTAATTAACAAAAAAAAATGTTTTACAGATAAAACTCCTCTTGGCGGCATCTTAAAAGACACTAAGTATGGTTGGCTTGCTCTTGGTCCGAAATTTTGTGTGGTCGATTTAAGAAGTGGTCTAAAAATTGCTGCGCGAACTTTCGGAATTGGCATAAGGTTAGTAATTTCTTTAAATCGTTTGCAAAACAATATTGTCCATATACTATTTTAAATGTATTATTTATAACATGTTTTTTTATTCTAATAAAAACTTCGGCTTCTGTTGGGAACTCACGCCTTATAAAAACTTAGGTAGTTTTCAAAATCAAGATGTGGGTTCAAATCTCATTATATTTAACTTTATAAATTTTGTAACATATTTGTTGTATTATTTTTTTTATGTTTTATTGTTTATGTTTTCTTTCACAGTAGTCGAATCACAGTGACAAGTGTAGTAGAGCTACCAACACCACTCTCAGATAATTCACAGCAACTGTTAATAAGTTTAGATTGTGATAATACAACTAGCCTTATATATGTCTTTCACATTAATGGCTCCCAAGTACTTAGATGCATACAAACTAATATTGTTATTGCGGAACTTGCGGTGTGTGATGCATTGCCAAATGGACCCCTGGTTTGCTTTGATGGTTGTGTTATGGCTGGTACCAAAAGAGGTGAAATCCTAGTTTTTGATCTCAACAGAGCCACCTTGTTACAAGGTAAAATATATTTGAACTTGCCTATATCTTGAATATGCAATTTATATTTTTGTTTCAACTATATATGTAAAATACAAGATAGTAGACTAGTAGACTATATATTTAAAATGCACATAAATTATATTCTATTTGCTTATTACACCTCCCTTTAGAATCTCTGTCCATCAATGAAAACCACAATAAAATCCATCCAGTTCTAAATTTTAAAAGATAGACCAAACATATTTTTGTGAGAAGCAACATCATTTTATATGTAAAGATTATTTACTTAGCTATTTTTTTTGCAGCATTGAAAGATATATCACAAGGCTATGAACATTTAGTGAGGAACGAAAATAATGTAACAAATTTGGTGTTCTTGCCTTTTAAAGCTATACACAAAATTGAGAGCCAAAGAGACTTGGCAGTTGAAAATGATGATCACTTAGCCATTTTATTAAATGAAGATTCTTTCCTCGAAGGCCAGTACATTTTCCGTAATCCTGATGCAACAGTTCGTATGAAAGCCAAACAAAGTCATATAAGGGTTACGGTGGCTCAATATATACCGCAATTAGGAAGTTTGGTTGTTGGTTTTAATTTTGGAGCATTTCAAATTTGGAATCTTCTGAATTTAGAATTGGAATTCACTTCTCAGGTCAATGTTGAATGTCTGCCAGTTACCCATTTTGGATTTCAAGTAAGTAAGGATATTTTAATTTTTTTTTCTAGATTCTAATCAGGGATGCTTTCTCTTTGATCTTTGTAGCAATAACTGATATGACATCTGAAATTAAAAACGATCTGTAACTGTATAACAATTCAAAATTTTGGATAACTTCTCATATGATTGGAATTTAAATGAGACTTGTTCCAAAGTAGTAATAAGTATAAAAAACTTTTGTAAATAGAAAAGTATAAACAACAAATATCACTAACAGTGAAACAGTACTCACAGTTGCAAAAATCTTAAAAAACTGTTGTCATTTGCTGTTAGCAAATATCTAATATCCATACCTGAAATTATACAAAACCAAAAGAATTTTAAATTATTTAATGTCCATTACCAAAACCGATATAGTATTATTCTTAACAATCTCAACATCTCTACTTCTAATAATAATAATTAAATCACTGGTTATGTAATAATTTATTATCAATAAAAAAGTAATATTTAATAGTAATAAATTAATATCAGGAATAATTTAATTGCTAAAATTATATGTACCTAACATATGATTGCAAAAATAGTTAAAAAAAGCAATGTCAATTGTATTTTTTTCTATAATTGCAGGAGCCATGTGATGACCCAAGAGCATTTTGTTATTTGTGGGTTGTTTTCTCAGTAATAGATAGATTTGAAGAAGAAGAGTTTCCTTTGGCTGTTATGTATTCTCTAACTTATCAAGGAAAGAGAATGTTGAATTGTACTAAAAGTCTTTATCAGGTAAAAATGTTATGTTGTATAAATATTTGTTAAAGATATGTGTATTTAAATAATAAAAGATTATTTTGAGAAACCATTGAGGTGCACCCTGTCTGCAAATGTGGCATTTGTGGGTTCAATTCCCACTTTGGATTTTGCTCATTTTCTCACTTTGCATTATGCTCATTTTCTCACTTTGGTAACAACACAATATATCAGTACCCTCTCCCTATCCTGCTACACGCAAGATACAACATTAAGCTAAAAAGAAATTAATGTTTTAACCATACTGGAATATGTAATAGTCTTTTTTATATCTTATATTATTTTTTAAGATTTTCTTCTATTTAAAAAAATATATTTTAAAAACATAAAAAGTGAAATTAATAGATTAACTTTGAAATCACATCTCTTGAAAGCAATTCAAACATTTTAGCCAGTTAATGAAAAATATTTAGAAACATGAAAAATTTAACTTGGCAATTATAATATTTTATTATTTTTTTTAACTTCATTAAATTATTCTTCCACACCAAAGATGAAAAAATAGGAAACAAATAAAATTTTTAAAGTCCAATCACTCAGATCACTAAAGACAATTTGTTGTTATAAAGCTATGTTGAAATTCTTATACTTGTGCTTAACTGCTTACTGCTTACGATTTATTATTTATGTTGTTTTATTTTTGTTTCTAAATGTTTTCCTGTTAAAATGAATATTTTTAACAATTTTAAACTGTTATTCCACACTTAGGAAAGAAAAGTACTTTTCTTTCCGAAGTCTTAGTTAGCCTACAGAGATACTAGCAATATAAATAAGTTGTAACAAACATATAAGAATTTCGACGTAGCTTGATGAGAATGTATGGCTTAGAGGTCAGAGCGGTTGGAGAGTTTCCAAGAGGTGCAGGTTGGAATTCCGCTATGTTCAAATTTTTATACATTTTCTAATAAGTAAAATGCATGTTGTTATCATTTTAGGAGTTTTCAATGGCAACAATAAGATTTCAAATAGAATTAAGTGCATTGACAGATGCTCAGCTCATAGGTGGTAGATGTATATCATGTCATACATATTCCATCAACTCTAATCTTGGAGAGGAAGGTGAAGATAGTGAGTATGATATTTGAAAATATCAGTATTTTATACTTAATGTGACTAAGTCTCTTTTTTTTCTATTTTTTATGCCTTCATTATATAAATAATATTTTTTTAGCTATGTTAAACTTGTGTCAACTGATATGGGAATGTTGGGGAGATAATCCTAACTCAGCAACTCACCATGGAATGCTTTTGTTTGATCTTGATCAATGGTACAAAGATCAAATGCCAGGTATGTATTATAGAATAGAATATTTTTTAATACACACAGTAGATGCATGTAATAATAAAACATATAAAATAAATAGATATAATTCATAAAGTCATATCAATTTAACTTATAGTTTTGATTTGTAACTCATATTATTGACTTTTTTTAATTAAGAAATATTTAATATTTAGAATTAAAAATGACATAACTTTGTATGAATATATCTTCATATTCAGAATAATTTTAGAATAAATATTATATATTAATATTTCCAGCAACATATCATTTGGAGAACAATGCATTTATGAGTGTGTCACACTGTCCTGAAGTCAGTCGTGGATCATGTTTGACATTGGACATACGTTTGGATCCAACTTCAGTGTCTCCGTATACACACGCAACCAGGCTGGAAGAACATTTTTACCCTAATTCATTACAATACAGTAAGTAATTATTTATTAAAAGTTATATAAATTTTGGTCGTTGTGGCACAGAGCTAGGCACAACATGTGTAAATGCTCCAGTTTTAGGTTCGATTCATGATGAGTAATAAGTTTTTTGCTTTTGCCTTTTTTGCTGTAAGAAAACTAAGTACAATGTTGAGTTTCGTCACTCAACACATAATGTCTTGAAAATTGGGCAATAAATATAGAATAGAGAACTTATTACTAAATTCTTAGTTTTTCATATTTTTAAATGTATTTTTTATAATAATTTAAAAGTACAAAAATTATTACTCTTATGTAATAAAAGTAAAAAGTATATATTGTTTTTTTTTAAATAACATTATACTGTTACAGATTGCACATGGCTGAACACATCAGAAGTGTCCACGCTGCACACAGTGGGTGTGCAACGGCAGTTAGTTCGCGGCGTTGGCTCGGCCGGTCCCAGCTGCCTGCTGTCCCCCGCGGCTTTGTACGCTGCGGCGGTCGCGGCTGGTTTGCGCCCGTTGTACTGCCTGCCGCATGCTGTTAGCCTGGTATCTGATGTTTTGTTCATCCTCATAACGAACTTAATTGAGCTAGATTTAATAAAAAATTAAATAACTATCGAGGAGTACGTACGAGCCTCCATACCAGCAGTTCACGTGCCTTTCAACTTCACTCTCATCTCACTTACAGTCACTGTCACCAACAATCACTGAGAAATATTGTTTCTTGAGGCCATCGCGCAACGAAATTGAACCCACAACCGTCACGCTTACATTTACATAAATCAAACTAATTATCCTTTATTCAACAGGAAGATCAACGTTGTTATCTTTTATCAGTGGCATTAGAGGGTCGACTGACCAGGTTCCTAAAGCGATGTGCCCACGACTGGGCCACCGGCACTCATAATGGCGTTGGATGCACCTTACCGTTTTTAGTAAGATATTTTTAAATTTTAATTAACGACAATGATTGTTTAGCTTCAATTTTTTTTTTCAAATGTTTTTTTTTTTTTAATTTTTTTTTTCAAATTTTTTTTTGCTCTCGTTTTATTAGGGTTTCATACTTTAAAAGGAAATAATGGAACCAGAACTTAATATCAATACCTGAGGTCTACAATTTTAAAAAACTAGACTTCTAAGTTAACGTAGACAAGAACTATTGGTTTACCATACAATTATAAAATTTGGCAAGAAGAGAGAGCTTACAGTACAATTAAAAAAACACAAAAATGGGTAAATCCCAATAAGTATATCACAAAATATAATTTCACACAAAGTTAGTTTGTACACCTGCAAATTTAAATTTGTCAACTTTTCTAAATTCACTTACGATAATTATAAAAATTGTATGAAACTCTTGATGGGCTCAGTTGACCAGTATTTTTATTACATAAGTAGTTTGTTCTATCCAAAGATCTATTCACCTCTCTACAAAAAAAGATTGACATACATACATACATACAAACAAATATAAATCACATAATTATGTATATTATCTTTAAAAAAAACCCTTATATGATTATTTTAAGCGAATTATTTTAACTTCCAATACGATGATGGTAAAATATGCAGTATTCAATAATATTATATATATTTTTAATTTAATTAAAGTACATTTGCATAAGCAGCTTTTAATTTTAATTAATACAATAAACTTTTAGGTGGATTGGAGTTGGAAGCGAGCTATTGAATTAAAGGAAAATGCTAAAGATCTTACTGCACCTCTGTTCACTTCAGCCACAGTACCTGACAGGTACATTCTTTATTCAGCAAAATCTATTGAAACATTTTTTTTAATTTATTATTTCGGTTACATTCATCTCACTTCACATTTTTGTAGAATAGGATAACATACCTATTTTTAAAAATATCTCAATTCGATCCTGATATCCTAATAAACTACAATTTTTTTAACATTTTTAAAGTGTTATTCTACACTTAGGAAAGAAAAATACTTATTTAGAAAACGTATAAAAATTTGAACGTAGCGGGACTCAAACCCGCGCCTCCTGGAAACCGACCACTGGTACGTTTATACGTTTTCTAAATAAGTATTTGTCGATAACTAATTTTGACGGAAACGCTGGACGCCATGCTACTTTCCGTGACGTCAGTTGGTCTAAATATTGAAGTTTATAAATTTAATTTAAATTAAATTTTGGAATTCAACTTTTTGTACAGTAGAAAGACAAACAATCTAACAAATGTCGCTTTGACCAGTTGACACTTTGTTTACAAGACCGTATGACGTAATATCATTACGGCTGTTGTTTCGCGTAATTAAAAATATGTATTATTATTTTATGAACTAAAACTACTATTTCTTCTTTGCCTATTGCCTAAGCTATATTAAGACATAGGATACTTTTATAGCATTTATGTAGAATTTCATAAAAAAAAATATCATAAGATATATCTTAAGATTTATGTTATACATTATAGGAATGTAGTTCGTTGTCTCGAACATTGCGTACAACAGCTCACTCAGCTCACGGGCTTATTAGATGCTATCCTCACCAAGTGCTGTAATCTTGTTGTACCTGATGGTATGTTAAAACATATTTTTAATATTTATTTTTTAATTTTCATCTCTTTAAGAAAAATAATGCCGGAACCTAAAGCTGCTTCTTTGTTTTCACAATTTTTGTGTTGTTTGGATTAAAAATAAAATAGCTTTATATAGTGTGTACACTTTCTAACAGTATACAAATATATATATATATATATATATATATATATATATATGTATATGTATATGTCTTTGATTTTGATTTAAAAATGCCCTCTATTCCCAGCGTTAAGTGAAATGGAAGAGAAATACAAAGGTATAGGTACAGTGTCACTATACTTCCAAGTGGTGCAATGGTTCGTTCGTGTCGGCCTTTTACCTGAGAGAATGCACTCGTATGAAGCTTTGCCGTATCCCGCTCATCAGTTGTATTCTACTTATGATAAACGGTTTGTATTATAGATTTTATATTTTTGTATTTTTTTTACTATATCCTGCATATAGCAAGGTAGACAGAGGGAACCTGTGTTATGACACTGCGGTCCCCATTGCGAATTGAATTGCGGAAACTAACGCCGCGCTCTCGCGATCTGCTTAGCAGAGTGGGGAAGAGAAAATAATTTATTTCCCTGAGTGAAAATTGAACCCTCCACCAATCAATTATATTTACACTCAGAGGTCCCACTACGCCATGGCGGTCCCAAATAAATAAATTTTAATAGTAATAGTGATTTATTATTAATATGTAGTTATAAAACTAATTATTCTACCAAATAAATAAGTACATAATTTCAAATATGTATATAATTTTAAGTTTTAGGGATTAAAATGAAATAGCTGATATTTCTTTTTTGTTTCAATTTGTATACAGTCGTGTCAAATTGCATCGGCTACAAGACAAAACAGAGGAAGACTCTATCAATAAATCATGTTCCTTGTTATATATTGATCAACTTATTGAAAACGAATTTGGACGTGAAAGAGTACATCAGTGAGTATTTTGCTTTTTAATTTAGTCAGTATAAATAAGTGATACTAGCCAGACTTAGCTTCTTAGGGTTCTGTACCAATTTTTATAAATGTAAGTCGACAGGAAATACAACCTATTAAAATTTATAAAATTTGAAAGCGTGTGTACTCATTTTGTATGTAATAAACTGCAAATATAAGTTTGTAAGAATTTCTTTCTTTTATATTTTCTCACAACACACAGTTACGAAATTTTTCCCCGACCCTATTTTTTCTTTTGAGATACTAAACCGTCTAACTAATGTCGTTAAGCCATAGTTGCTACGTTTATGGCTAAATGTATATGTGATATTGTTGTATGTTAAACCGTGGATTTCAACGCCGCCCTTTGTCTACTAAAGCGGTGAAATGAAATTAATTAATTCTTCCGAATGGGGACGTGACCGTGGATGTATATGTGTGTCTGTCTGTGACGTCGTAGATCCGAAACGGATGAACCGTTTTTGACTGATATCTGTTTCCTAGTTGTATGTTTACTTTTTAGAACTTTTTGTGTTGAGGTTTTTAATTATAAATTATCTTATTAGGATGTGGATGAAAGCGGGTAGTGAATGCGGTGGTCTCTACCCGCCTCCCTCACTATACGCGCTACTGCGACTCTACTTGCTTCCCGACATCGCTGAAGAACACAAACACTCGCTCTTGTTATATCTGCTTCTGGACTATTCCATGCTCTACGATGATTTGAGGTTGGTATCTGTGTTTTTTTTTTTAAATGATTTACTTTAATATTTTTTGTTATTATTTTTTTTCAGCTGATGGTTGTTGATAACAAATGATTATGTTGTTTTTTCCTAAATTGCCTTATATTTTCACTAAAATAAAAAGTGATTCTTGTACTTTCATATCATTAATTTCCATCAGACAAATTTAATTATTTATTATTTTGACTTATTAATTTAAACACTTTTCATTTAATTATATCTTTCATATTTGGATGGTCCCTAGGTAAAGTATATTTATTGCTCTTTTGAACTACTAAGAAAGATCATTTTAATGAGAAGTCTCAAAGTGTATCAAATCCTGTAATCAAAATAATGTTGCTATATAAAAATAATTCTACATTTTTTTAAAATAGGATTAATATTATTTTCAGATATGAAGCAGTGATCCGTCGATTAATGCAATTCCCAACTATGTTTGGTTTGAGCAACACTGCCATTAAAGCTACACAAGCGTTTTGGCATCTTGATCATCGAGATTTTGATGTAAGATTATTTATTTATTACATTACCGTGGGACACTTGTGGGAGTTAGTTAGTAATTTACAAAGGTTTTGGGTTTGATGCTCACTTTAATAATAAGATTTTAATTTTTTTTCTCTCCTATCTGATCCATCTACAAATAAGTTATTTGTGCTAGGTATTCAAAACGTAAAATCTTTAAAATAGTAGTAATTATAGTAAAAATAAAAGATTATTCTAACAAAAAAAAAATCTCTAAACATAAAAATATATATTTAACCAATCATCAAAATATATTATTTAATTATCATTTATGTTCCCATTGTTATTTTTTATTGTTTATTTATAGTTCGCTCTCGACCAACTACAATGTCTAACTGGCAACACACTATCAGACTGGCAACACCATGTTGTATTATCATCCTTGCTAGCCCAAAAGAAAACTCAAGCTGCTTTACAATATCTACATGTTAGAAAACCTGCGCCATTGCAGAATAGTGAAATAAGTGATCACGATAAATTAGAAGATTGGCAGTCTTGTTGCAATTTATATTTGGCTAGAGGTTTGGTGTTCGAAGCCTTGGATGTTATTAGAATGTGTGTGCAAAATTCGGAATCAATCAATGACAAAAAATATTTGCTTAATTTCTTTTATAAAGGTTAGTGTATACATTTATTTTCATTTTTCTTTTGTTTGTTTTTTTTTTTGTATCTTGAATTAATTATATGTTATTATAAATATAGAGAGCTCTAGAAACTCGAGATATTTAAAAAAATACTTTAAACTTTTACTTTCACTTTTGTTTTATTTTTAAGTTTTAATTATATATTTTTAAGTAAATATATATTTTATTAATTCTATATAATTGTGATATATTGCGTTTTTCCATAGGATGTCGTAATACTGGTCAGCTAGCTAAAGTTCTTCAAGCTACACTATTACCATTTGAAGAAGAAGTGTTTATAAATTATTTGAAAGACTGTAATGAGTCGCAAACTTCTGACATTCTTATTATGTACTACTTACAACAAGCTAGGTTGGTATCAAAGACATTTTATTATATTATTATTGTATTTTTAAACAATAATAAAATTATATATTAATATCAATAATAATTTAGCTTTGGTTTGAAATATCGACGACAGTATATATAACAAAATTAATTCAATGGCGTATGGTTATTCTTTATCACAATTTGTCATTTTTCATCATCCGTGAAATTTTTAAGTGTATGATACGCTTAATAATGTCACGGATTCTACGAATATTATTCTTCTTATTGAAGTAACCTCTAAAGCGAGACGAAATGAAGTAAGTAATAAAGAAATAAAGAATCATAATGCCGAACTCCGTAATAGGTACCTGGAAGCCCAGCAGTACAACAGCCACGTGAAGGCGCGCGCGCGGGGCGCGGGGGCGGCGTCGGCGGAGTCGCTGCTGGAGGCGCTGGAGCGCGAGGGCGCGCGCGACGCGCTCGTGGACGCGGCGTGCGGCGCGCTGCCCGCCGTCACCGTCACCGTCGCGCGCGTCGCCTTGAGCGACTTTGAGCCGCATAGTATGTTGGGTTACATTTTTAAATATTCTTTATTATTTTAAGTTTGTTTTTGGTCATATGTGGAAAATGAATAGAAGTTTTATTACTTTCTTTTTTTATTATGTTGTTAACTGGGGATGCGAGTTGACTCATTTATTAAGAACCATAGCGTAGGATAATCTTCTTTTTTTATTTCATATTTTATTACATACATATATATGTATGTATATATATATATATATATATATATATATATATATATATATATATATATATATATGAGATTTTATGATCGTTTATATGTTGTATTCTACTACACAACTGTAAAAAATTGATTATTATTATTTATTTCATTAAATATTTTTTAACTTTGTTTCAGTTATGAGACCTAAACCAATGTCAGTATATGTTCAAGCGAATTCTCCTAAGAACACATTTGTGTACAAGTCGTCTTTCATACAGGTATTATATATTTTTTAATGTAATGTGTGTCATTGAAGTTATATATATAATGAGAATTATATTATTTACTTAAATCTTGCATTTGAAAACCTAAAATTTTTAAGGAGTCGAATATTTTTTCAAAGTTGTATAAAATTCTATATACTTATACAAAAACCTTAAGCGATATGTACAGATTAAAGAAAAAAATGCAATTTGATAACACGACAACTTTGTAAGATTGTCATAGTAAGATCATGTCTAACCTCACACACTATTAGATATGATCTTACTACAACATCATACATTAATATATCTTTTTTTTTTTTAAATACAAACTGATTTTCGCCTCTCACGCTCGACACTCCCCTTCAGCTCTGGCATTACGTGTTAATACCAAAGCCGAAGCGGAGTGTCTTAACACTAGGTTCCCGCTACCTACCCTGCTATATGCGGGATAACGTGAAGCTAAAAAACAAATTAATTAATTTTGTAGGACACAATTGAAAATGCAAGTGAAACATGGATTAACAAGCCTAGAATGAGGAAAGGTATTAAACGTGCCCTCAACATTGAAGAAACTCCATTTATTTGTACACCAAAAACATATAAGACTAGAAGGTAATAAAAAAATATATCTATATTTCATGACAAAGTATTATAAAATTAAATTATTAAATTGTTGAATAATTTCTGTCGTTGTTACAACTTTTTTTCTATAACATAATATTAATCTTGTAAGTATCATAATCTAAAATCTATAAAATTTTTAATAATTCCAACAATTTAATAAGTTTGTTTTTAATTAATTATTGTTTTAGTAACAATAACAACTATGTTGCTTAAAATATAACGGAATATTCTTTATTGTACACAAAAGACAAATAATACTAAATAGTCTAAACACAACGTCTAGAAAACGTTCAATTTCCTGTGACCAGGTTTATTTTATTTCTAAGTTACATACAAACATTTTAACATTTTTTTCCAGTTTCTTATCAGAGCAAAAGTCTTCAGAAGCGAGTCCGGCAAAACGAGCCAAACTGGACCTCACGGGCACACCAAGAAAGCCCAAAGTCCCTTGCACTTTGAAAGTCAGTGAAACACTCAACCAGCAAATGGCAAGTTTACTCGACATGCCTGAAGTTGAAAGCCCACATAAGAATTATGAGAGAAATGGGGCTGAAACACCACATAGCATTTTAAAGGTAGATTATATATTGACTATATTGTAATTCTATATTTAGTTAGTACTATTGACTATATTGTAATAGAGTATATATTGACTATATTGTAATTCTATATTTAGTTAGTACTATTAAGTAAAAGCTAAAAACAAAATTATCAGATAATTTTAAGTAAATTTCATAAATTTTAACAGTATATATGCATATGTTTCTGATGTATTGTAGATGGGAATTGAATCCACAACTCACTTTATATTAATTATCAATATCAAATAAAGTATCATTTTCTAGAATCGTCGTCCGGAAAGCCGAAACCAAGATCCCCCATCTCCAGTAGATTCAAGATATTTAGATGACAGTGATGAGGAATTAGAGACAGCAAGCAATCACACACATTGTAGTGACGCTAATAAGTAAGATAGCACAATTCTTCTGAAATCTATACTTCTATACTTAATATGATAAAGCGGACGAGTTTGTATAGTTAAGCATGCTAATCTCAGGAACTACAGGTTTAAAATTTAAAAAAAAGTCCCTCATTAAACAAAATTGCAGCATTTATATATATTAGCATTAATAAAATTTATCTGATGTTTTACATAATATTTTTTAAAATTATTTCAGGCATTTACGTTTCACAATACCAACGTCATCAGAAGCAGGTTCGACCCCATCACCGGTCGCTGTACCGATATTAATGAAAGATATTAAAGAAGAAGTGCAAGATAATGATAATGATCATTATGACGCGAATGGACATAGGAGTTCTCCCATGGTATTTTTTTTTATTTATATATCTTTATGCTGTGTAATGGCACAGCAGGATAGGCAAAGGGATCCTTGCCTATGATATAAATAGAAAATAAAATATATTTTTCAGAGTGAACAACATCCAATGGAGTCACCGCCAAAGAAATTTGCGGCAGAAGAGGTTAAGTCGAGGAAATCTTACAAAGACACTGTGAGAGCAAGGTACGGTTACTTACATGGATTTCTAATTAAATTACATAAAAAATTACTAGTACTATATTTATTATTATTAACGTCATTTTATATCTGTTAGTACATACGATGGTTGTTTGGAGTGATTTCCTCTCTACCGTACTCCACAATGTAAGAGATGTGTGAACATATAAACTGAAGTGATTAATTTACCAAACAATTATTAAAAAAAATATATTCTTTTGTAATCTTTTATTATTTTTTGTTACAGGAAATCCCTCTCGATATCAGTAAACAGTAGTCTCTCAGATGATCCAAACTCCTCTGTAGAAAGCATAGCAGATATACCTGTAACACTAATAAACCCGCGTTATACTGGAAATAGAAATTCACCAAGGATCTCTCCATATAAGGAAAGTGAGAAAGAAATACAGATGGAAGTGAAAGTGGAGAATTTAGAGAGTTTCGTACCAAGAACACCATCTGGGAGACGGAGTATACGATCTGGTAGTGATACAGCATCTTTAGGTAATAGGTGGGTAATTTTTTTTGTAGCTTCATGCTACATACGTTAAATAGTAGGATAGTAGTAGGATATATGGCATATACAACCAGGCCTCTGCTGCTGTGCCACGACGATCGTAGTATGATATTTGTTAATACAACTATTTTTATATTACTTTAAAGTGTTATATTTAGTAGGTTGGTAGTTATTTTGGATAGTGTGTATAGTTCTAATAGTTTTTTTTTTTTATTTCAGAAGTCATTCAGCTACGCCTGAACGTCAAGATTCACCAATAGTTACACCAACACGAAGGTATAATATTGCAATATGATTAATTAATATAAAAATTTTCAGCAAAAACAAATTGGGGTTGTACTGACAAATATTTTTTTAAAAATATGTTTGACGTAACGCATAGTACGCAACGTGCCATGATCATTTGGAATATTTGCTTTCTAAACTTTAGCGCATTGTATACGCAAGAGAAAAATTATCAAAATAAAAAAAAATCTTACGTTCCGACTCGTTCGTTTTCTCGTTACTTCAATTTCACTTTATTAAACATTTTTTTCCCATAATAAGTTCTTTGATTTTCACGATTATTACNACAGACGAATGCCACCTCAGTCTACCCGTGACCACGGACTACTGCAAAGTGTTCGAAACGTCGGGTTTCCAAAAAATGTATAAAAATACAAAATATACGCGATTAATCCGGTTAAAATAGTTTTATTTAATTTTTTTTTCCCGTTGCTGGTTGTTTTGTTTTGTTTCCTCTTTATATTATGCATTGTCATTTGTATGGCAGTTAGCGGGTAAAAGCCTTACTTATTTTTGTTTATACATCAGAAGCAGATCACGGACTCCAGAACTCAGTCCAAGGTCCTCTTTAGCACCTATTCCTGAATTACCTAAACAGGAGGCTGGAAGTGAGCCCCATACCTCTGCACCAGCATTGCTTACTATTCCTAGACAACTTAGGTATGTATATAAAAAATACTATTTCACTTTGCATATGTTAACGGAGATGTATGTAATCCGTAATTGTATACAATTCCTAGGATATAAATATATGTAATTTCTAAAATCGAAATGTTTCACACATAAATTATATTAATCACAAATTATATTATATTAAATGCATATCCCAGGAAATTTATACATTTCCTAAATATCAATCGGAAATGTAAAACATTTAAAATGTTAATGGGTACGCGGGGTAGCTGGGCGAGAGGAGTCTGATTAGGCGATCGCGCCAGTGTTAAGTTAAATAAAACTAGCTTCGTTTAGTTTCGTTTTAAAACTAAGCTAATTTTAAGTAGTAAGATAATATGAAGATATTATATTTTACTCTATAAGTGTTGCCTGATTGTCTCAACGAGTGCCTTAATAAAAATATTTTTTTTTCTGTTTAACAAATTGTACACAATTCCTAAATTTCATAATAAAAATTTAAAAAATCCTAAATTATGTTATGGTTATGACTTTATGAGTTTGATTTTCAATTTAAGGAATATTTGCTTGTTCCTTTGTCTTTAGATGTGTGATGATGTGATATGTGATGTGATTATTATATTTCTTTTATTTGTACTGTAGTTGTAAATAAACTAAATAAATGTAAATTTAATAAACAATGAAAAATTTTAAGACTGATCACTAACAATATTTACATATATTTATATAAATTTTTGAGCTGTTTTAAATATTATTTATTTGTTTGTATATAGAAGCAGATCTCGTACACCAGAAAGAAAAGAGAAATCAATTATTGAGTCGCCACGTCTGGAGGCGATCAAGGAATTGCCCAAAGAAGTATCAGAGTCGCCACCAGCTTCGCCAACTCGCCGCAGTTTAAGGTTAATAAATATTCTTATTATATCCTTTTAATCAAAATCTCCATTACTAGCAACCCAAAGGCTGCTTCGCCGCGTAAACCTATTGTTTTATTTTAGCCAAACCATAAAGAATATTTACATGTATGCGTTATTCATATGTATTATGCGTTATTCATTGTAAAGTTACATCTAAATCCGTTTAGCAGTTTTTGCATGAAAGTGGAACAAACATCCATCCGCACAAACTTTAACATTTCAAATTCAAATAGACAATCGGCAAGGATTGGAAGGCAGCTTTGAAGAGCTGGCAACAAACTCAATGGTTGGTCTTTTGAATATCAATGTTACAATTTTAATATTACAAAAATTGGTAACATTCCTGCAAGAGATTCAATTTAATATAATTCCATACATGGTTATTGTTGAATATACTTGAACAGTGAATAGGTTTTATTTATTATAACAAAGTATTTTTTAACATTAATATTGATTGAGATAATTAATATATTTTTATAATTCTTTGCAAAAATATTCTTAAAGTGCAAATTGTAATCTTAAAATATCAATCTCATCATATTCTGGGCTAGCTCCTTCATTTATTAACACTTGTTTCATTCACATGTGTTCATTTCATTTCATTCACATTCATATATTTACAAACAAAATATAAAAAACATTGATGCTATATAAAACGATCAATTCTATAAACTTGCTATTATACAAAATCACATTTAATATTTTAATAGTATTTTAATATTAATAATTTACCCATTTCTAATTGATTTATTAATAATGTCAAATAAGAATTGATCAGTAACTAATACTATTATTTATTCAGAAGTCGCTCACGTACTCCAGAGGTCGAAATGCAAGAACAACCGGCCATATCTAGTCCGCGTAGCTTAAGGTATATACAATATTTATATAATAATTTTATCTTATGTAATATAAAAAAATATATTCGATATTTATAAGTATTCAATTTTAAATTTATAGGAGTCGTTCAAAAACACCTGAAAAGCTAATGTCGCCTAAAAAAGAACCTTCCAGAAACAAAAAATCTTTATCCAGAATGGTATTAGAAGCTAATGCGTTTGCTAAAACTAAACAAGCTGAAGCGGAAAAAATGGATGCAGATGTCATTGAAGAAAAAACTGAGACAGTAGAGAGTACCCCAATGAAATCTAATAAAACTGTACCAAGTTTCATGGATGTCACGTTTTCACCAATAGTAAACAAATCTGTTCTTCAAAGCTCATCTGAAAGCTTCCTTTCGGTCTCTACAGAGAAACACTCAAAAGCTGACGAGGAGGAAATTAAGCCACTTCCAGCTTTTACAACTATTAATGAAATTTATATAGAACAATCAGTATTACACAGCTATGAGAGTAGTGTGGCTGAAACAAGTATACAAGAAAATCAGCCTAAAACTGAACTTAATTCTTTACCCGCATTTACAACTATTCATGAAGATTTTGGAAAATCTGTTCTACACAGCTTTGAAAGTAGCATAGAAACTAGTGTTCAAGAAAAAGAAGTTAAAATAGAAGAATTACCTCAAATTTCCATTAAAATGAACGAAAGTGATTGTAACAAACCTGTACTTAGTGGAGATAGTACTATAGATACATCGAATGCCCAGAATTTAGTAGATTCTAGTATAATGACCAGTGACAGCGAAGTTGAAGTAAATTGGAAATCGCAAGAAACGGCACGAGTTATGAAGGAAAAAGAGCAAATAGTTGAAATAGAGAGGGAAATAAATGAAATTGAGGGTGAAATGTCAGATGAATGTAGGGTCGAATCTGATTCCGAAGTTGTAGAAGAATCGAGTGAAAGTTCCGAAGAGAACGAGCAAGATGAGGAAGAAGGTGGTGAAAGCTCAGAGAATGAAGAAGAAGTAAGTATTTTTTAGGATTCTAATAGCATTTGTTAGAAATAAAATTTAATATCTCATATAGATATAATATATATGTTTTATCTTTCTTGCCATCATAGCTGGAAAATGCCTGAATGAATAATTCTGTAGTTAAATTTTAATCTTAATTTTTTTTATTATCTTTACGTTTTCTGTCTCCCGCATGTGGCAAGGCAAGGAACCTAGTGTAAGGTCTCACTCCTTTTCTCACTTTCCGCCTAATTTTCAGGACATTGCGTATTGGGTGGTGGAACTTAACGCCACGCTGTACCAGAGTGCTAATATCAAAATTATTAATTCTCCCAAGTGGAAATCGAATACACAACCGTTGCGTTTACACTGCTCCACGATAGTCTTATTATTATTTTAAAGTGTCCACAATTAGGAAAGAAAAATACTTTTTAATAAACGTATAAAAATCTCCGTATGTTCAAATAAAAAATATTATTATATAAAAATAAAACCTACTTTTAGGAATCCGGATCTGAAGATGAAGGTGAAAGTGAAAATGAAGTAATATCCATAGTCGATTCCGACGAATCATCTGATAACTTGCAAATTGACGAACGTGTTACCGCTCCTGAGGAAAAAGAACCTGAAATTACAAAAGAAGTAACCATTGAAGAGATAGGAAGTGTTCCTATAGTAGAACAAGCAATGAAAATTCCTGTAAATACTGTCGAAGAGCAAAAAGATATTTTGCCAACTTTAATAGTGGATGTAGAACCCAATATGTCCATTCTCACTGATGATAACTCTATTGTAGAAACAGAATCTGTTAATCTTAATTATTCTGATGAAAATAAAGATGATATGGAAAAAGCTGAAGATCAGGTCGTTGAACCTATGGAAACAGGTGTGTGTTATAAATGAAAGTGGATTATTACATCTTTTGTTATTCAAAAAGAAGCCATGTTGTATACAATATTATTTCTTATTCTAAAAAATATTTTTACAAAGCTATAATATTAATTGTATATCGTACTTACAGGCTAATTTAACATGTAAAATTATTATTTTTAAAATAAAATAAAAGAAGTAGGTCATTCTTGTTCATAATGTTACCACATTATAATAATAATCTTAAAGATAAAATAGCTTATGTAATAAATATATATACGTCTATATATAATGTACAAATGTACATTATATATAGACGCTATTTATATAATAGTTTATTAAGTATGGTGGAATCCAAAAATGTTAATTTAACATAGTTTACTAAATTTAAGAAAACTATTTTATAAACAATTACTTGTTCAAAGCGGAAAAAAAGTAATCTTAAAGTAAACATTACCTAAAACAATTGATAAAAATTCTAAATTATTTTACCTATTCTATGGTTCAAGATTTTGATTATATTATCATTATGTTGGACATATATAGTACGATTGACGAGTCATGGCTGCTCTAAAGTTAGGCTTTCTTCCATTATTCACTATTATATATACATTATATATGAAGAAAATAATAAAAAAATTAAGGAAAATCCCCAAAATCAAATATGGGCGACCACGACATGTAGATCGTACTGTACAAATATCCGTTTATTAATAATCCGTGCTTTTAAATCTGCTTCTTCTATATAAGTCATATTTACTTCTCGAATTTAAAAACTACAATTTAATATTTGAAGTGATAAAATAAATGTGTCCATTTTTCTTTCAGAAACCGTACAAATTGCAGTTACGGTAGAAGAAGTACAGCCTTCTATAGAAGAGAAGAAAGATGTCCAAAAAGAAAATAATAAAGAACTAGTGTCAACAAGTGAAAGCGTCGATGTAGTTGATGCTAATATAGTAGAACCCGAAAGTTTAAAAAATGAAAACATGTTAAAAAAATCTGTACAAATCGTCTCTGAACAAAAAAAGCTTGGAATGTTGCCAAGTGAAGAAAAACCTATAGAGACTGTGCAAAGAGATATTAAGGAACAAGCTGAAGATAAAAAAGATACCATAATCGATTCTAAGAAAATGGGAACAGATGAAAAATCAATTATGCCTGTTGATGAAAGCTCTCGAAGTAAAGATGATACCGAAAAACCAATAAGTTCAAAGAATAAACAAGAAAACGAAAGCTCTAAAACTAAGGAAATCTTAACAGATACTGAAAGTTCAAAGGAAAACAAAGATTCTAAAGATAAAGAAAGTGAGAAAGCTATTGAAAGCTCAAATAAAGAAACTAGCGAAGTTAAAAATGATACTAAAGATAGGAAGGTTCAGAAAGGTACAGAAAGCTTACAAGAACAAAACCTTCCTGAGATCAATGAAGGTTTTAAAACTGAAATTAAAGAAAAATCTGAACACACGGAAACTAATGAGCCAATGGAAACTGAAGTGGTTCAAAAAGAGAAAATTTCTAGAAAACGCACAAAATCGACCACTTCCGTAAAATCTACAGATGCAGAAATTCCAAAAACACCCTCAGCAAGAAAAAGAGGTCAATCAGTTAATAAAGATATTGAAGATAATAAACCTGAAGCGAAGGCAGTAGAAGTACCTCCAAGACAAGCTAAAACACCCTCAGATGTTAGAAAAATAATAACACGTAGAGCTTCCAAAGAATTATCAGAGAAGATCGAAGAAAATATTGCAGAGGAAGTGTTGACTCCACGTCGTCGTTCCACTCGTTCTACAAGTAAAAAAGAGGATGACAATACTAGTGTTGCGTCTACATCTCCTGTTAAAGCTAAAAGCGTAACACGGAGGCAATCTAAAGAAGTAGATAAAATAGAAGATACAGAAGATGTTCTAACACCACGTCGGCGATCTTCTAGATCTAAGAATAAAAAAGAAGATGATAATGCTAGTGTGATATCAGATGTTTCAGTTAAATCTAATAAGAGTAAAACGGAAGAAGGTGAAATTAAATTACGTAAAGGTCGCAAGTCAATATTGAGCGCGAAACCTGATTTGTCGGTTATACCGGAAGTGGTCACAGAAGATACTAAGGGAGAAAGTTCTGATATAATACAAGAATTAGGTGCTAGAAGGTTTGTAGAAAATACAACACATTATTGTGATTTTTTTTTTACTATAAATTGAGGATTTGGATGGCTTTGAAATAGTGTGGCTTGAAACTTTACATAGTTTTTTTTTGTACGTATTGACTTTTACCCGAATACTCCATGAAAAAGTGGGTAATGTCAATCAGTTTATTTATGTCAATACCCAATTAAACTTATGATATTTTTTTTTGTATAGTACAGTACTAACATTTTATTAACATATTTTAACATTTAAGATGCATCTTTATTTATAAACCGACAGACAGTAATAAATATATTGAAAACTAACTTAACTTAGTTATCTTAAATTTCTTTATATGTTCAATTTACAGGTTAACTCGTAACCAAAAAGCAGTACTAGAGTCCTGGTTGGAACCCAAAACTCGGAACACACAAGCCCAAACCCAAACCCAAACCCATAAAATACGAGAACCAAGTGTCACTTCTCGTTCAGAACTCGATGATGATGATGATGCATCATCAACCTATTCTATGGATCCAAATACAATGGATAGGATTAATTTATTAAATAAACCAGATTTTGAAGGTAAGTCGTTCAAAACTTATACGTTCTTTAAAATTGATGGCTTAAAATATTTTTCCTTATCTGTAATACAATATACATTACAATAATATATCTTAAATCATAATGAATATATTACAATAGTAAGCTTAGATTGGCCGCCCTACAGTTAGACCTAGACTTTTGGGCATTGTTCTCTTGTAAAAAAATTATAAAAAGGAATAAAAATTCTTAACTCCAGGGCGGTCACAATTCGTTGGCTGTACTGTTATTTAAGAGAAAAAATTATATATTTAGAATGATATTTATTTAAGAAGGCTGTTTTATCATATGGGCACAGCGTCTGGCTTTAAACGCGACGATTACGGGTTCGATTCCCACTCAACAATTTTTTAATGTATTATATTTATTAATTTATTATGAATAATATAGATAAAGGTAATAAATAATTAACATTAACAGTACATCTTAGTTATAAATTTGATGAAATATGTTTATTTGAGTTAATCTTTTTAATTAGTATTAATTAATATTTATCTTTTTAGTTTTGCTCGTTAAATTTATTCATGTTTATCCGTGTGTTATATTTAATTTATTGTAGTGCATGTCTTAGATATTGTTTATAAACTGATGCTATTTTTGTTTATTTATCGCTTAGCTAGCGTCATATTATTATACATTCTTTTATTTAAAAATTTTTGATATTACATTTATTAATTGGCTAAGTTTAAAAAAATATTTATATATTAAATATTCCTTCCAAATCAAACAAGATGCAAATAAATGTTTAATAGTCTTTTATTCTCCATAAAAATAGTATTCATTGAATAAAATATAAAATTTCCTAAAAAATTTAAATAAAGGTTTTAAACGAAATTTCTTCAACTAGCTAAGCGAAAGCTTTTGTATGTAAAACTGTATTAAAAAATGGCTGTAAATGTTCCTTTACTGTAAAAAAACACTAGGCTCACCAGATCCAGAGGAAATGAGCAACTCCTTAGATGTCACCTTCGCTAGACGATGTGAGTATTACATATGCTTATAATTCTCTCTAACATTGCATGCCTTTTGTTCAATTTTTTTATTGTTTTACTTTTTTTTTAATTGCATGTGTCAATAAAAATTATCATCTTAGCAATGCTAATGCCTTCAAAATGGTTTTTAAATAGTGTGGTTATTATATGAGGAAACACAGTTCTTTATTTGTTAAGATAAATCTTATTTTAGGTGAATACATTTACCTACCACCGTTTGTTTCAAATATATTTTCAATATAATGTTTTTTTTTTTATTTGAGGCCTATAATAACCCACCTATTTATAAATAAAAATACTTTTAACGGATTTTTTGAATCAGCACTTACTATTTGAGCTATACTTTAGAATAATTAAAACAGCTCAGTTTATTTTTAATATCAAAATGAAACAGATCATTGACAGGAACAAAATATATTTCCAAAGCAAAATCAGTATTAAATACATACATTTTATAATTAATGTATCCAAATCACAATAAATTCTGTGCTGACATTATAAACTCTATGATTATAACTAAACTAAGTTAGCATCAAATCCTCTATAAAAGTAATTTTATTTACACAATTTTTTCACATATTTATAATTTAAAAATGGCTTCAACAGCACTATAATAGGCTTTTCTATAACTTATCATTTCCAGCTCGCATGGCAAGAGCAGCTTCTGAGACTAAATCTTTGCCGAAACCCGCTAAAGTCGTTAGAAGTTTGTCTGTAGATATTGGTAAACAATTTTGTATTTTTATTTCTTGTATTGTGTATGGAAAGACTGTGTCACACTAAATATGATTTTTCTTTTGTTTTATGTTAAAATATATAACTTTTATAGATTGTAATATAAGGCTAAAATTTTATTTTCTTTACTATAATATATATATATATATATATATATATATATATATATATATATATATATATATATATATATATATATATATGACATAAAATGAACGATTCTTAATAAAATGCATAGAAAATATAATTTAAATATCTAGTTGTAATATTGTTTAATATTTTAATTATTAGGACGCTATGCTATTTTACTTTTTACTTGTAGCTATAAGTTAATGTCAGTTAAGTTTTATTACTAATAACGCTTTAATTAAGATTGATATAGCATAGAAAAATATGACATAAAAATATGTTTAATATGGAAAAAAAAATAATTACACCTTTGCCTTTTAAGTATGCATAACTACCTTATAAACAAGCTTTTAGTTAATTCAATAACTCTAGTCCTAGCAGGTATTTTAGAAATAAGTACAAAGGGTTGCCTTCTTTTCGTATATGTCGTCGGTTTCGTCTATTATAAAATCAAATCAAATCAGCTTCACGCTATATCCCGCACACAGCAGGGTAGGCAGAGGGAACCTAGTGTTAAGACACTCCGTTCCCCACTTTCTGCCGAATTCTGGAGGCATTGCGTGTTGAGTGGCAGAACTCAACGCCGCGCTTAACCTCGACACCAGAGCGAAGAAATGGAAATATAAATTTAAGTAAATATTTCATCTCCTCGAGTGGGGATCGAACCCACAACCAGTCGATTTTGCAGTCACACCTCGTGCCGCTGCGCCACGACCGGCCTCTATATTATAAAATCATATATAAGGTATATTTTCATTTCTTCGCTCTGGTGTCGAGGAAAAGCGCGGTGTTGAGTTCTGCCACTCAACACGCAATACCTCCAGAATTCAGCAGAAAGTGGTAACCAGTGTGGGGGATACAGCATGAAGCTGTTAAAAAAAATCAACTATATTATAACATAAAAATATACATCCATCCATAATGTTCAAATTTTAAATTTATTCTGTTTGTTTCCCTTAAAAGTATATTAAAATAAATTAGTTTCTACAATCCACGTTTCCCCACCACAGGCGCGACCCCCGAGGCGCCGTCCCCGTACGACAGCCCGGCGCGCGGGCGCCGCGCCTCCTTCGCGCGCGCCTGCAAGGCGCTACACACGCCCAAGGGACGACGCGCTTCTACTGACTTACGGGTATGTTTTTACATTCTATTCTAAAATATTTTTCTATTTCTAGTGTAGAAAACATATAAAAAAATTTTGTTTTGATAATTTTAATTTATACGCTTATATGAATCTATCAATGTCAGAAAATCTAGGTAATACTGTTGACACTCTTTGATTAGTTTTGAATATGTACATCGTAATTGTTCGCAATACAATATTTTTATACCACGAACGATGTCTTTGTCAGGAACAAAAGGAGAAATGGACTAGGATTTTTTTTGTTTTTTATAGTTTTGTTTTTGTATTTGATAATCTATTATTTTTAAATACATGTTGGGTCTTTTTTTATAAAAGGGAAATGATTTTTTTTTTCAGAAGGTGGATACGCCAAGTCAGCAAGGGTCCCCAGTGTCAGTATCAGAAATTGAACCTGTGACCCCCGCCCGGCGCTCTCGGCGCGCCTCCGCCGCCTCTAACACAAGCCAAGCCACGAGCGTTAGGAAGTAAGATTATTTTTTTTAGATTATTTTATTTTGCTATAAACAGGTCCGCCTTAAATAGGTATCCTGTTTATAGCAAGGTAGGCAGTAGGAACCTAGTGTTAAGATACTTCGGTTCCCGTCCTCAGCGTAATTTTAACTTCATTTCAAGTAATTTAAATAAAACGTATTTTTATTTAGATAAAGTATATAAACTTGAACTAAGCGGGACTCGAACTCGAGACCTCTTTTCCGTCCAACCTCACTGAACGCTAGGACATACGTTCTTTTCAAACTACGTCGAAATTATTATGTTTTTAACAACTTAGTTATAGTTAGATCTCTGTACAAATTTCCGCTATCCAAAGCTTAATGCTTATTAAGTGTTATTCCACACTGAAATAGAAAAATAGTAATATAATATTTTTATTTTAAAATACAGCAATTAATAAATTCTTACTTATTTAGAAAACGTATAAAGATTTGAACGCAGCGGGACTCGAACCCGCGCCTCCTGGAAACCGACCAGGCGCTCTGACCACTAAGCCATGCGTTCTCGCCAAATCTTTATACGCTTGTTACAACTTATTTATGTTGTTAGCATCTCTGTAGTTCGAGTCCCGCTGCGTTCAAATTTTTATACGTTTTCTAAATAAGTATTTTTCTTTCCTAAGTGTGGAATAACACTTTAAAAATGTTTAAAAATAATAAATTCTTATTTCAGGTCTAAAAAAGCTACGGATAAAGAAAGCAAGGAGTAACACGTAATTTATTATATTTTTTTTGTTTATTTACTAGTTAATATTTAATCGGGTTTCGCATTTGTATAAATAAAATAATTCATTAAAAGTTTAATTGGTTTTATTTATTTACTATAATTTTAGGGAACACAGGATTTTACCATTATTTATTTCAGTCGAGTTAACAATTACTTTTTTTAATATAGTTTGTTACAATCTTTTTTTTTTATGATTTATTTCACTTTGAATAAACAAAAAAGGAAATAAATAAACAGACTAATATACAATTTATTGTCATATAATACTATTCCTAAAAATAAAAGCTAGAAAAAATTATAACTAACAAAAACTATACCAAAACCAGTTATAAATATATTTAATCTCAGGACATTTTTGATGATGCATAATATTATACTATTTTTGTTTACGAACATGATATTTAAACTCACAATTTTTTTTTGTGTTTATAAAAAAATGAACACTAATTTACATACAAATCGACATAAACAATGCACATTATAAAATGAATACACGATGAACCAAATCAAAATAAAATTTTATTGTAGTTCTAAATTGTTTAATATATCAAAATAATTAAGCAGTCAAAACAATACTTAATATGAGATCATAAATACTCGTTTACTTTCAAAAGTTTCATAAATAATTAAATGTTACATTAATAGATATTTAATTTATTTGTAGCAGGAAAGGCAGAGGGAAGCCCAGTGTTGACTTCGTTCCCATCACCGCCTCATTTTCGAGACATCGTCTGTTGAATGGCGGGACTCGACGCCGCGCTTCGTCTTGTTACCAGAGCGAGGAAATGAAAATTAACTCATTCCTCCGATTGAGAATCGAACCCACAACCGATTAACCAAAAGATACTTTTTTATTGCATAGTTTTTACAAAAATGGCCATAATACCGAAAGCTGCAAGACAAAATTATCGAATATTCTTTTTCATTACAAACTATATAATTAAAATAATTGGTTTTAGTTATTATAGATAAATGCTATCTTAACCTTATTAATTATTAATATAATGAAAATAAATATTAATTAATAAATGCATAAGATTGCACTTAGTGTACGAATTTATATATAAAAATGGTAAATGGTTAACCATAATAATTTTTAAATGTGAAAAGTTTCTATAAAATTTCAATCAGAAATATTGTATGGCTATCATTAAAATGTAGATTTTTCAGGAAAACTCGAACTCAAATTTAATCTCATTTAATTATTATTACTTATAAAATATAATCAGGAATTTCGTTTTATTTTTGTCTCATTATAAACCAAAACAATTATTTATATATACTATTTTATAGTTTAACATTATCAATTGTCATTTAATAAAAAAATCGACATTAACTAGTCAAAGGATTTGGATATATAAAATTATGACGGTTTTTTATCGTTTTTTCATTATTTTTTCTTCAAAAAAAATATAAAAAATAAATTTATCTTTGCCTATCTTGAATACTTTTGAGAGATCTCATGTGATGCATAATAGCTTTAACTGGTAAATTGTTCACCAAACCCACTTCACCCAAATCTACATTCTTCAAATACACTTCTTGCATTTTATTTGAACCATTCTCTATATTCTCACATATTTGTTTATCTTCGGGCTTTAAAGTTGTTTTTTCACTACAATCCACTACTTCACGTTTTCTTCGTGGCATTATAATTGGAATTTTATTTTTATTATTATTATTGTCTTCATTAAAATGTATAGCACCATTATCGACATTTTGTTTTTGATTTTCACTAATTTTCTCACTCATGGCTATAGCCAAGGGGACGTTTTGAATTGTTTTTTGTAGTTGAGGTACTTTTTGTGAGTCTTCACCTTCTTTGTATGATTGTGGTTCATCTGGCTTGTGAGAATGTTCCTTTACTGAATCTATTACAATATTGTCTTCTTTTTTATTTTTATATTCTTTTATATCTAATTTTGGTTTATTGTCTATTGGATTTGATTTAGATTGTTCCATTTGTAAGTTTGGTTTAATGTTGTTTTTAAATTCTTTTATAGGCATTTTATCAACATTTGATTTCTCTACATCGACTTTAGCATCTAGCTTTGGTGGAGGAACATCTTTGACATTATTATTAAGTTCCAATGTTTTCGGTTCCTGCTTGTCTGTATCAACTTGAGTATTTTTATTATTTCCTGGCTGTTCTACAACTTTGTTTTGTTTATCTTTAACTTCATCGATATGTTTAATGGCATCTAAAGTTTCTTCCGCTTTTTTAGCTATATCGTTGACAGCCATATCCGCTATTTTTCTCAAAGGGTCAACTTTATTTAATTCTTTAGTTTCTACTGGCTTATCGGTAACACCGCTCAGGCTTTGTATCGCCATATTTGCAATTTTCTGTATACTTTCAACGGCTATTTTCTTTGCTTCGCTGCTGTCAACTTCATTTTTATTTTTTTCCAACTCCTTTTTAGTTTTAATAATCTCATCTAATATTTCTTTCTGTTCCTTTATAAGTTCCTTTTGTTCTTTACCGTGTTGTTTAATAGTTTCTATGAGTTGTTGATGTTTCATTATATCGATTTTTTCTTGATTCGATTGTTTTTCTTCTACAATTTTATCTTCTTTAAGTTTCTGTTCTTTAAGGTTGTCTTGTTTTATTTTTTCTTCCTCATTTACTTCAGCGATTTTGACACCGTTTGCCACTTTTTCTTCATTCAGTTTTAATTGAACATTTTTTGGATGTGTATCAGATACTTTATTTAAAGTATTTTGTTCCTCTTTCACCTGCTTTATAACATTTTCTTTAGGTAATAACTCTTTGGAATGTGATTCAGGCGGAACTGGATTGGGAGGTTGAACTTCTGAATCTTTTATTATGGGATTATTGAGTTTATTTATCTCTTGGTCTGATAGTGGTTGTTTCTGTAATTGAGGCTTGCCAATTACTTCTGTAGGAAAAAAGATTTTTATTATTACAGCAGAATTGATAAAATAACTTCCGAGTATACAAAATATAGTAAAATTAACAAAAGCACTGTTGGTGTCATTTCACAAAAATCTAAAATTACACAGAGGTAAAACAACGTAAGTGTTAATATTTGGAAAACTAAATATTTGTGTGATCAACATTTTTATGATCAAGCTTTTATCTTTATATACATACCCTCTTTCGCCCTCTTATGAAAGAAGTCTTCAACAATCTGATCTATTCGCTCCTGAGTAATGAATTTATCGTCGTATTTATCTCGAGATAATTCCGCCGCTTGCAGGTTCGCGAATGTTCCTAGTATTAATATTATCACGCCCAATACCACTGTAAACTAATGAAAAGAGAAAATAATGTATTTTGGAATAATCTGTATTATAATTTACAAAAAAAAATGTTTCAAAATGAATATTTTTTTTATAATTTCTCATCTTCAACAATTACAGCATACTTTATTAAAGATATTAACATCAAAAATTAATTACAACCAAAGTTTACAAACAAAAATAGCACCACTAACCTTAGCCAACGCCCTTTCATGATGATCCTTGCCCACAACTCTCAAATATATAGCAGCTGGCAACACTACACACACCAGCACACCCACTGTGGCGCCCAGCAGGCCCAACACCAACTCCACGGTGGGCAACAGCAGTCCCACGCCAAGGGACATCCCCACTATGCCGAGGGTGAGTGATCGGAACGCTGATGGCGGGATTGCTGAACTGTGCGTGTTTGTGTATGCGTTTGTGTGCTCGTGGACGGGGTGTGCCTGAGATTCGTGATTTTCCTTAGTTTTATGTTTAGAAGAATATCAACTTTTGCGAATAAAGTTTGAACCCATAACTGTCGGTTGAAGGCACTGACAGTGACTACTTCACAACAGCATATTTATTAAAACTTCAGCCTTAGGCTTTTGGTCGGACATAGCAGAGAAGGCAGAAAGAACTTAGTATCAAGACTCTCCGTTATCCGCTATCACCTCGAATTTGTGTTTTTGAATGGCGCAACTCAATCCTTCGCTTTGACTTATCATGGTGAGGAAAAAAAGAAAATCTGACATGTGACAAGACAAAAAAATCAAGACAGAAAAATCTGACAAGACAAAATGAAAAATGACAAGTCAGTCTGTTCTCTACACATTTCATTTGATGTTGAGGCCAGTCGTAACTCACGTGACTGTAATTGCGAAAGGTGGTGGATTCGATTCCAATTTAATATATTAGATATTATTTTAGTAGCAATTACAAATTAAAAAATCCTAAAACTTTTCTTGTACTATTATTATACAATAATTTTCGCTATAGTCTAAATATATTAACTTTACAAAATAATCGTTACATAATACAAAAATATACTTTAATAACTTACCCGTCTATACAAAAAAGAGTATAAACTCGCTCGACACGGAAATATGATCAAAGGAAAGCTGAGGGCCAAAGAAAGGACGAAACCCAACTTTATGACGTCACTCGCGAATGTTGGACTTAGACTTGTTAAGACATTACCTTTAAATAAAAAATATATGATTTTTATTATTTTTATTTTAGATAGAAACAGAGTATTAAAACCAATAGAAACTGGACTCCTGTGAATCTATAGTTAATGTAGTATTTTACTGTATTTTTTTTTATATAAGCAATAAAAACCTTCAAATCCTATGAATCCCAAAATGGTCAATAAGTAAATATTCCATTATTTACTTATTGACCATTTTGGGATAATAGGATTTGGACCTATTCATCGCACAAAGTCAGATTTGTCCTACTGACGTCACGATTGTATATTTAGATACTGTATATTAAAATTTTGTCAATAAACATAATAAATACAAAATATAAAACATGGCCACCTACATTAAACACATGTTACATTCAGCGGAAAAATAATTGACATTGCTTTGAAATAGTCTTCTTTTAAACTCAAAATATCAAATAATAGTTATAAATTTTGTAGTACTTTTAAGAATAACAAAGAGAAAATATATATTACATATTTTTAAAGAAAATTCATGAAGTCAGACACTTCAGACTCTTCACTTCGTTAAAGAGCTTTTAATGTAAATGGCATGATAAAATATAAACAGAGCCCAGACAAGACGGAGGGGCACAAGCGTGCTACTGTAACACAGGTTACAGTAGTTCGCTCTGAGTACGAGCCAAAACACGGCGTTGAGTTCCACCATACAACACGAAATGTCTCCAGAATTCGGAAAATGGGTTCCTTGGTTCACTCTAACTAAGGAAGTTTAAAGCTAAAAAATACGAATTATTTAATTCGTATCGCTACAGGACTATAAAAAATGTTGTATCTATAATATAACTTTATAGCAATTAACTAAACCAAAAACTGATATGAACTTGACATAGTCTGCTATATCATTATAAATTTAATCTATTTAGGATAAAATCATTGAACCATATTTAAACGTGACCTTTACAAGATTTTTTACTTCAACTATTTTTAACTATATGTAAAGATCTATACGTAATACAATACTGTATTTGCTAAATACAGAGACAAATGCAAAATTACAATAGTAAAGAAGAAAATATAAATGTTAGTAGAATAGTTCTTCTGTATATGCACTTATATGATGTAGCTTGTATATGTATATATTCATTGAAAATTAAAATTAAATTAAATCAGCTTCACGCTGTATCCCGCACGCAACAGTGTACGTAGTGGGAACCTAGTGTTAAGATAATCCTTCGCCGAAATCTGGAGGCATTGCGTGTTAAATGGCGGAACTCAACGCCGACTGATAGATATTTGTTGATTTATATTTACATTTAAATATTTCTCAAATATTTAATTTAATAATTAATAATTGCAATTTCTCTTCTAAACAGAATTAAAAAAGAACATTTATTTATACATTTCACTCACCAGAAATCTCCTGCGATCCAAAAGCTATATA
Organism: Heliconius hermathena; assembly: GCA_013403705.1. Classification (NCBI taxonomy): domain Eukaryota; kingdom Metazoa; phylum Arthropoda; class Insecta; order Lepidoptera; family Nymphalidae; genus Heliconius; species Heliconius hermathena. The sequence continues at coordinate 1,419,232 of JAAIXJ010000013.1, read as the reverse complement.
ACCAAAAACACCCAAAGTAAAGTAAACTCCTGAACATATATTGATAGCGTTCTTAGTAACTAAACACATCCTCTCCAATGACAATGTCGGTAAAGATTCAAATATTTCAAATAGCTGCCTGAAACAAAAACAATACATTTTCAAACAGAAATATAATAAACCATATTAATTATAAAACTACCCAGAGGCCAATCGCGGCGGAGGGGCACAAATTGTGACTGTAAAACCGACTGGTTGTGGGTTCAATCCCCACTCGAGGAGATGATATATTTACTTAAGTGTATATTTCCATTTCTTCGCTCTGGTCTGGTTGTCTCGAGACAAAGCGCGGCGTTAAGTTCTGTCGCTCAACACGCAATGCCTCCAGAATTCGGCAGAAAGTGGGGAACGGAGTGTATTAACACTAGGTTCCCTCTGCCTACCCTGCTGTGTGTGGGATACAGCGTGAAAATTACGATTTATAAAGTATATAACAACGGTAAAGATAACCGAACTGAAATAATTCACCATTCTTTCCTAAATACACTTAATAACATTAAATAAGTTCGTAATATCGAGAATATTGCAAATATGAGAAAAAAAGAGTAACCTATGTCCATCTCAAGACTCTCATCTCAAGTATCTCTATATAAAATGTTATCACAATCGGATCAGCGGTTTGACCGTGAATGCGTCACAGACAGACATACAGAGTTACTTTCGAATTTACAATAAAAATATGGAGGTATGGATTATTTTCACATCCTTGCTCAGGCATTAAGGCAAAAGCACGGCGTTAAGTTCCGCCACTCAACTTCAACAACAACAAAGACAAAATATAAAAATATAATTACGTTTGACAAAACAGTGCCATAGAAAATATCGGTACACATTGTAAAACTCCCGCCGGCCTCCACATCTCAATACGGGATGTCCAGTCGCCCGAGAATAGTTGAGATGTTGCTTCAACTATTACCTGAGAAGACAAATTTTTTTAGATATCTAAATCTAAAGATGTTCATTTAAAACAACAAACTTTTTCATTTAAATTCATCTTAACGTTACATAGATTTGAATGGCCATTATGAAATGAATAGATACAAAAATAAGAGTCATAGGTAGATTAAATTACTTTTTTTGTCATGCATTTTTTTTTATTTGGTAAATATATTCAATGTTTTTATTTTTTTATTGTAGCAAAGATTAGGGTTGCCAACTATACTACAATATTTATACTATTTTAATTTATTACTTCAACAGACAATAAATACTCTGTCTGTACTGTAGAAGAGTATACTTGTAAAAGAGTAAATTAACAAATAAGCAATATTTTTCAAAAATTTACTTTTTAGTAACTATATTTCGGAAAAAAGTCCGCAACCCTTATTATAGTACCAATATTGTGAAAATAATAACTAAATATTCCTTACCTTTATAACTAAACAAAAATAAAAGGCAATGGTGGCGGCACTGACATTACTAAGACTGTCTACATTCCGCAATAACCCTAGTGGTAACACACAAACTAAGGACACTATTACCATTATAGATGTTCTGAAAAATATCAAAAGGTACAAATAAATTTAACATTTTAGAAAATTATGGTAATGGGATTTGAACCTGTGTCTTTTTGATATTATCTAAGCACTACATGATGTTTATAAATATCTCTGCAAATTAATTATAATTGAAAAAAAAAAAAAATTAAAATAAGGACTTTTACTAAAATAATATACTTATTTTAATATTTTCTGGAAAATAATATTGATTTATAATATGTAAAGTATAAACTAAGGAGATGCTTAGCTTAAAATATGCTAAATAAGACTTGATGCACAACATAGGGCCCAGTTTGAAACACTTTGAATCTGGCAAAATATTATTATCCATGTAAATTTATTCAAAAGTGAAATTATTCAAAAAAGATATCTATTATTTAAAAAACAATAAATATTTTTTCACAATTTAGTATTAATTACTTTCTATTATGTGGTAAATAGCTTATGACAATCCACACAAATTGACAAAAAAAAGTTAAAAGGTATCAGAATCTGAACAGCAATATGATTGTAAGCAAATTTATATCAGACAAGAGTGCATACAGCATAACTCTATAATGCAAATATTCTAAGTATTAAATACCTTAAAATATCACTTTGGTTAATTTTTAATAGTTTAGCAATAATCTGTGGACCAAGATCTCCAACCACTACAAAATAGGCTATACAAGTGCCCATCAAAAAACCTATTATGCCCAGTTCCACTGTCATCTTTCCTGCAGGCCCAAATATGTGAAATGCTAAAATAAAATATAACGTCAGTGTTTATATTATTTGCTTATAAATATAAATATGTTTTTTATTTATTGCTATAAGATTCAATTAAATATTAATTCAGTCATAATTCTACTTACCAAGAAATTCATAATTTCTCCTTCTAGTAATAATTGCAGATTTTAAGAGAAAATAACAACAAAGTCTAGATACTAATCCCATGAAAATTAAAATTAAAGTAGCTAGTACAACTCCACACTATAAAAAAAGAATAAAATTTATTTACTTCGTAAAATTTATATCTGTTAAAAAGGTATGATTTACTTTATTTTATATGGTATATAACTTGATTTAAGTTATGCATTGGTTATTCAAATTTCAAGGTGCTTTGATAATAAAAATACTTACTTGTTGAAAACAAAAGGGCATAGCAAGTATGCCGACTCCAATAATACTGTTCGCAAGAGTAATAGATTGACCTACGGTACCCATGGCTGAGTTTTTTCAAAATATCTAAGTAATTTTGACTAAATTTATACGCGTGCAAGATAACACGCACGGCATGTCGACGTATTGTTATGATTTATGAATTATGACGACTTCACTAGTTTCACTTTGTTTTGTTGACTAAATGTCATATTTGTCATTTGACAATTGACATATACCGTTTATTATCTATGGACAGCAAATTATAAAGGTAGCTTCAGACTCTAGTATTGACTCCACTCGGAGAATTTTCAAAATGAAAATATTTTTTTTAAATTTATTTTTAATTTGATTTGAAAGATAAACACGTGATAATTATGATAATATAAAAGTTTTACATTATATTGAAACGAAAACATTATTCAAAGAACTTAACCCTAGAAACCTTATCTATGTTGGACTTATACAAAGCCTTAATCTCAGATGTGTAAACATATAAATTACAATCTGTGTACAAAAATTTATTCTTAATTTATTTTACCTTTATTTTAAAAATATTATAACTATAATTACATTTATTTATTTCAACAAAAAAATATATTCATAATTTGGAGTCTAGACACATATAAATTTTTTCCTTTTATAATATTGGAAAGGCTTCAAAGCTCGTCATGGTGGTTTTGACGTACTGAGGAAATGTTATCCGCAGGCCCAGATATACCGGATAACGAACTACTTTCACATAGTACTTACTTCTGGAATAGATGTTCTATACTCTTTTTTCGAATATCTTGGGTAAGACTTTTGGAATTTATTAGCTGAGCAAACCAATTTGTACTTAGCGCAAGAACGTGATCTGTCTGACGAGGACAGTTATAACGAATAGAATTCGATCAGTTATAAGCAAATTGAAGATAGACAAGCATTTATCAAAACCCTTTCAAACAAAAAAATAATTATCGAAATCAGTTCAGGCGTCTTCGAATAATGGCTAAACATACACAACAAAAGTACTTATTTAGAAAACGTATAAAAATTTGAACGTAGCGGGACTCGAACCCGCGCCTCCTGGAAATCGACCAGGCTCCGAGGTTCCGACGAATTGAGAACCTCCTCGTTTTTGAAAGTCGGTTAAAAATACAAATTTATTACAAAATACAGATTTAGTATAAGTATAGATATAGATTAATCTATATACGTAGGCAAACTAATGCCTTGAGTCCATTCAAATGACGATAACTTATTTTTTTAATGAATCGATTGTGATGAAACTTTAAAGGTTATTCTGAGTTAAAACAAAGCAATTGTTGAAAGTTTTAAGTAAATCGGTTCAGTACTTTCGGAGATAAGTGTGATCATACATACAGACAAACAAGAAATTCTAAAAAATTATTTTCGCTTACTATTATTCTTTTTAAGTGTCCTCATTTTCCATTTCAGTCAAAAATACTAAATGTACAGACAAATGTTTTTACTGTTTTATTATACAGTATGGAAGTGTCAGCACCATTTTAAATGAAACCCTAGTTTTAACTACTCCATAAAAGCCTAATACAATTAAAAAAAACAAAAATGAAAAGTGATTTTTTCAAACAAAATAAATAATAAAATTGTCGTTTTAAAATAAAACTATTTGTCAAGAACGACGCACGCACACATAAAACTATCAAAGGGAAACCGCCGCATACGCCTCATTCCGAAATCGAGTTGTAGGTATTGGCGGCAAAGTTCTAAGTTGTTTAACCCTTAGAAGTATTTTTGTAGTAGTATGCGTTTACGTTATTCGTATCTTTGCGTAGTCGCGTCACAGGTTAAGGATAAACATCGTGAAATGAAAAAAAATCCTACGTCTAAAATGTTGAGTTATCTTGATTAATTTCTTTAGGTAAGGGTTTGAAATATTTTACCCTATATGCTGTTTCAGTAAAAGGAGCGCTGCCTCTTCCACCCGGTATATAAATTAGGGCCTTTTTGGCAAAGTGGACACTGTCTACACTATAAGCACGCAATGGTACTTATAATTTAGACAGTGTCCACTTCGTCACTTCGACCTAATTGTATTTTCTATTAGGGAATTAACGGCGTCAATGTAAATATTTTTTTATGATTTATAAATTGATATAATTATATGCTCAACAGGTGTGAAAGTAGTACGCAGATATGCTAATTTATGGTTCATTAATAAGATAATAATGCAAGAGTGTGGTGAAGACATAAAAGAAACTCAATTTTACGTTAAAAACATTTATTTCTACTTCACATTTCTTTGGTAATTCAAGCCAGTAATAAAAATATGCCTTAGGTACAATATGTTTAACAAAATATTAATTTTATTATATTATTATAAAAATTCTTAAATTAATAATAACATTTAAAATTAATATAATAACGCCGAATTGTCGAATATAGAACGAATCTAAATATTTCTTTGGCTAAATACTTTGTAAAATGGTTAAAATATTGGCAAGAACTAAACTAAATTAAAACCTAAATAATATATCAGAATTGGTACATGGCATGCAGTTGTTATAAATGATAAACATTGAATTACCTATAACACATAATATTTTTTTGTTATGGCTATTTCTAAAACGAAACTGAATATATTACATTTTCAGCTTCACACTATATTCCACGTATAGCAGATGGCTAGGCAGAGGGACCCTAGCGTAAATACAATCCATTCAGCGGAACTCAGCGCCGCTATCCTTGTTACCAGAGAAAAGAAATGAAAATATTTTTTTGCTATGTATCGAACCCACGACCGTGGCGTTCACAGCGTCTCAAGTTATGCCACTGCGCCACGGTGGCCTCTTATTTATATAATATATTTATTAATATGAATAATTCATGCATATTATAATTAACCCGATACTTAGTTCAGATAATATTCATGATTATTATTAAATATATGACTTACATTGTAAGAATATGATCAATAAATTATATTTCTACTTCCGACTGGCCATATTCTTTTTTAAATAATTGACACTAAATTTGTAATGTCTTCACATGTAAATATTGTCCACATTTTATTTTTGTTTTCATTACGCTGACAGTTACTTATTTATATTTTTTGGTATTTTAATAATACTATGTATTTATGTTTTAGTAAAATGGAAAGCATATTTGACGCAACATTTAGGTATTATTTTGCTAATTACAAACCAATTTAGTTACACAACACATATAAGTCTTTAAAAATATTATTATTAATTTGTTGTACAGAATAGGCTGGAAGAAAAAATATTTTTATATATCTACATTAAAAATATTTCTAAGGATAGCAAGAGAAATGCACACACAAGTACAGTAAGGTCGACAAGTCGTTGCCGTCCCGAAAATTGGTTGCCTGAACTTTTGGACATCGTCCATTCAGGAAGAAAATAATGAAAAGTAAAAAAATACGCCTAAAATAAAATCTGTGCAGCCATCTACTGCTAACTACAGGGCGGCCATAACTAGTTGACTGTACCGTATTAATATTTTAAAAATTAAATCAGCTTCATACTGTATCCCGCACACAGCAAGAGGGAACCTAGTGTTAAGACACTCCGCTCCCCACTTTCCCCCGAATTCTGGAGGCATTGCGTGTTGAGTGGTGGAACTCAACGCTGCGGTTTTGCCTCGACACCAGAGCGAAGAAATGAAAATATAAATTTAAATAGTCGTGGCGCAGAGGCACAAAGTGTAATTGTAAAACCGACTGGTTGTGGGTTCGATCTCCACTCGAAGAGATGAAATATTTACTTAAATTTATATTTCCATTTCTTCGCTCTTCCATTATCTTTGTAAAGTATACTTTTAGATAAAAAGTAATTAACAAAAAAAATTATAGCAGACATTTAGACAGGTTATTTTTTAAAGTAACTTTGTAACATTCATTGCTTACTATTATTGTGTTTAATTTATGCTAACCATAACTCTAGAAAAATAAATGATATGCTAAAATATACTTTTGTTTCAACATAATTATTTAAGGAGTCATTTAAAAATACATACAACCTACAATTTTTATTTTTAACATGCAAACAAACAAGGAATGGCACTGGGAGTTAAACTTATATTAGAAAAAATAGTATGATAACTATATCGTGTATATATATATATATATATTATAATAATATAAAATAGTAAATAACCTTAAAATTTATATAATTTTACACATCATTTATGTAAAATAATTTGGTAAATAACTTAATTGTCCAAACACACAACAAGGATGGCACAAACATATAAATTGAATTATTATGCTATTAATTAGTGCATAATATTGTTTTTAGATAGTTTTTAAAAGAAAGCTTTGTTACAGTATTTTGTAGATTATTTAAAAAAATATATAATTAGATGTCATAGAAGAAAGCTTTGCATAATTTTCCATATTAAATATCAATTTTGTAAATATTTCAATTAATATCAAACACGTCAAAATAATTAAAAATAATCCCCCCTTTTGTATATAAAATCATAAATGTTAAAATATAAAACATTATTCTAAAAAAATATATAGTTATTATTACCATATAATTAAAGATTTCAGGTATACTAATTGAAAAATTCAAAAATGAAAATTAAAAATAAATTACCTAACATAAATTATATTATAACATAATCCAATAAATAACAAACTTTGGAATCATCACTTTTTGTTTAAATGGCAAGCTCTTCTTTTGGTTTGTTTTTACATATACATACATAAACATTTTTTTTTCTTTGAATAATTAAATATAATCTGAAAATTTCTTGACATTTACCAGAATTGTGGATAATTTTGTTACATCTATATTTTATTAATTTGTGATGTTTATAAATAACATATTTCCCAAAAAAATATACTTATGATAAATTATTTATTGCAAGTCAACATTACTTCACACACACACACACATATATATATATATATATATATATTTTGTACCTTACTTCTTTTCGTCTGTGAGAAGCTCCAATATATCTTCTGTGCTCTTGTTCTCTTTTTTGAATTTCGCCATTTTTTCTTTAGGCACAGTCCCATTTAATAATATTTCAATATTCATCTTCAAACGTTTTAGTGGCGTAAGAGATTCATTTTTGCACGGAACATGGCCCATGGCTTCAAGTGATTCCACTAGCAAATCGTCTATAAGACGTTTGTTGAAACCTATCATAAAATAATTATATTAGCATTTGAAAAATATAATGTAATTAAATAGAAGATTGAAATATGTACAACTAAAGTATAATTTAATTTTTATACACGTTTTCTAAAAATACAATTGTAATAATTTATCTTTCAACAAATATTTAAAGTTTTGAAATTGAAACAAATTATAAAATCACCACCATCATCCACCACCTTAATAAATATCCTAGACCTTGCAATTAAACATTCCAAAAAAGCAAATGTAGACCTAAAAAATATAATTTATTGCCTATTTATTTTTGTCATATCTTCACATTGAAGCCCTTCACCAACCAGCACCAAATTATAAACGAAATGGTAAATGAACTCACACATCAATATATTACCCAATATCCTGCCTGACGACTCAACTGCCTCTTATTATAATGGATCAAATGTTGTCTAAAATACATAAAAATATGGTCATTGTTCGCAAACGTGCTGGAGCGAACAACGTAGTCAACGTTGAACTGCACATAAGCACAAATCAGCACACAACACACGAAATAATTGAAAAACATGAAGAAAGACTGCGGTGACCAATGTTTTAATGTACCTGCATCGTAGTGAGTTTAAAACGCTGGGAATCAATGATTGTGCATAAATAATAAAAGTATAATAATACATAAAATATATGTTATGTGTTCAAAAGTCAATGAACGCTTAATGGCGGTGTTCCCATTGATGTCTATTACTTAGGGTTTATTTATATTTACATGAGCTGTAGTATCTCATGTTACAAAAGGTTCACTTGTATTTATGATAAATGTGATGAATATTGAGTAGGATTTCCAAAACAACTCAAATTGTAAGGGTCACACAAAAAGCAAAATAGTTCACACCATTAATAAAAGATATGAGTGCATTCTTGTCTGTGTAAAATAATAATCAAAATTTTTACGCACCTAAATATTTGAGTTTCTCTTTGGTGGCAATCATAGTGAGAAGGAGTGCCAATAGGAATCTCATTCGAGACAAGCTCATTACAGATTCGACGACCTCCTCCTCTTCAACTTGAATTGAAGCCTGAATTTTCTCCTCAAAGGACAATTCCTTTACTCCTACTTGACAAACTTTGTCATGATCTTCAAGGTCAATTTTTAATTTGAAAAATTGTTCACATTTTTTACATCTGTATGGGTTAGTTTGGCCGTGTATTTTTCTCATATGGGCTTTCATGTGAGGTAGCTGTGAGAAAGACAGAGGGCACATGGCACAAGGGAAGGGTTTTTCTCCTGTGTGACGTCGAATATGTAACATGAGGGCATTGGAATGGGAAAACGGTCTATTGCAAATTCTACAAGGATATGGACGGGCTCCAGAATGAGATCTTCTATGTACTGTTAACTGAGTGGATTGAGTAAAACGTTGCCCACAGTCAGGACACTTATGAGGACGTTTATTTTCATGCGTACGCATATGCTCAGATAAATGACCTTTGAGAACTTTCTTACATATTGGACATTGGATTCTTAGGCCAGCATGAGAAATTTGTACATGACGCTTCATTGAATTCATCCTTAAGAACTCTTTACCACAGTGTTGGCAAATATAATCTTTCACTTTTAAATGTGATTTAAAATGCAGAGATAGTTTTATTCTGCAATCAAAGCTTTCTTCACACACCAGGCAGTCATATTTACCGCTGACTGTTAAATGTTTTTTCTCATGTGTAATTAATTTATGTTGTTGAGTAAATTTTTGATTGCAATAAAAACATTTGAACTTTGTTTCGGTGTTGGTGTGAGTAGTCATGTGTGCAATTAAGTTCTCTTTAAGGAGAAATGGCTTGTTGCATAAATTACACATGTAGTGTTGATCCCAGTTGGGATGTTGTCTTGTAATATGAGCCGATAAATAATATGATTTGCGGAAAACTTTCTTACATTGCCCACAAGGAAATTGTTTGCGATACAAATGTATGTACATATGTCTTCTTATCAAAGATTTAGTTGAATATCTTCTGTCGCATAGATCACAGATGTAAACACCTTTTTTTTCGGGCAGTCTAATTCTTTGTAATGGTGGAAGATCTAATTCATCGTCAGAGTCAAGAATCACACGATCCTTTTTCTTTTGTTTACTTTTTTGACTATTATCTGCCTTTTTCCTTTTTTTTTCTGATGAACTACTACTTTGATCACTTTTTTCACTATTCCTCGGTGATCTCCTTTTTGTTTTATTATTTTTTTCAATTTCTTTGTCAGATGTTTTCTTATTTTGATCACTTGTAATTAAATCATTGTTATTGATATTATTATGCACTGTTTTAAATTGTTTTTCTCTGTTGTCCACAATCATTAATTCATTTTTCAATATGTCATTACAAAGTTGCAAATTATCTTTGTTTTTACGTTTAAGATATCCTTGTTTCGTCAGAAACCTGTCTTTTGGAACATGTACTTCTCTTTTTATTATTGAATCCTTTAAAATCACGGTATCATGTTGAGTACCGTTTACAATTTCCTTTTCTGCAGGTTCTTCAATGTCATCTGAATTCAGAGAAGTTTGATCTCTCATAACCAACTCTGTAATCTTGTCATTGTCAAAACCTATTAATAGTGTTTGCAGTTTATCAACTTTACTACTTCTTTTAGTTCTAGATGAAGACTTGTGCGAGTTAAATTTATTCTTTTCATTAGCCATGATGAAAACTAGTATATGATACCACCCATTAGTAAGCTTGTTGAGTTACCTGATAATTGAGACAAATTTCGTAGCAGAAAGCGATAAAGACCACCACCAGCGTAGAGTAGATATATAACAAAATTAGTAATATGTAAAGTAAATTCTTTTTAATTGTGATTTAACAATGACGTGCTCTCGGCGTAAGTACTTACATGCACTGTTTAGTTACTTCAATAATCACCTCTAACTAAACTGATCGGTTACGTGCATTGATAACGATGTTCTAATGTGTGAAGGACGAAGCCTCTGCCTTTTGTCTTAAACAAACAGACGATTACCTTGTACGATCTTCTAACAATGAAATGTGGATCAATAATGAAACAACCTCGATATTCATCTTCTTTAACTTCAAAAAGAACACTGTTTTAATTTGTTACGCATTTTAGTATAAGTTATTTTTGAAGGCGAGGCTGATTACACTAAACTTTACACTATTTTTATGGAATTCACTCCCTACTCGAATCACAATACTTGATTAAAACGTCAAAATCGTGACGAATGAGCATATCCAACACAAGTGGTGACATCTAGCATAACATATACTCACTAATACAGCTTAATAAAATAACGCTATTATTAGCAATTAAAAAAACATAAAATCTTATTTCATTTTTAAAATATTTTATTTTATGTATATTCACAAAATACAAGAAATATAAATATATATCGAAATAAATATTTCAATTTTACCTATGCACACTCTGGGCTTCGCTATTAATTGGCTAGTATTTATTCGCGCTTTTGCCATTAGTGTACAGAAATACAATATCTAGTTTCCTTAATGTTAGCATGCCGTCTTATCACGTGCTTAATTACATCTTACTGGAAGGCAAACACTTAAATGCAGAACAAATCAAATGCTGTTTAATTACAATAAACCTTGAATTATAGACGCTTGCAGTATCTTTACTGGTAATCGATAATTATTACTATAATTACCTCGTATATACTTAATACAGTAACAAATAAACAACTAGATATATCAATAACATGTCTACAAAATATTAAACTTAAAACGAATTCACATACCATTGTATATCGATATAGGTAAATAAATGTTAATTATGGTTAGAATTTAGAATGCACTCTTTGAATTATCGTTAAATTTTAACATGAAAAAGGCACTCTTATTATATATTTTAATTTTAAAACACACATTTTTTTAGGTACTTCTTGCTTTAAAAAATGACCACTGTTCTATTTTTAAAATTGATTAGAACAAATCGTTGAAGTCTTTACTATCAAAACGCGACTACTATTAAAAAGACATCAACGATGCAGAGCTAGAGACAAAAGTACCATAGCACTGCTATTATAATAACTATATATTACATAACATTGATAAACATAAATATGCAGTCAGTTCAGTTTGATGCGAAGTGCTACTTATCTTACTGTATTGTTATAAATGAATAATAATTGTCGTTAACGTGTCCATAAAGTACAAATAACTAGGGAATATGACATATGATTTAAATAATTTTATTATTATGTATGAATCATTTAGAATATTTTCTGTTGTTTGTCCGATTCTCACTTGGGAATGAAATATTTAATATTTTCATTTTCTCGCTCGGATAATGGGGCAAAGTGCGGCGTTGAGTTCCTCCTCTTAATACGCAATGCCTCAAGAACTCGGCGGAATATGGAGAACGAAAATGTTTTATTGGGAACGAACACTAAGTTCCCTCTGCCTACCCTGCTATGTGCGGAATACTATTCTATAAGTATCAATTTATCTAGTGCCCATGTTTTGTAGAGTTCACGATAGTTCAGCAATATCTGAGGCTATATTTCTATTTTATCAAATCGACTTTACTCTGTATCCCGCACACAGCAGGGTAGGCAGATGAAACCTAATGTTAAGACACTCTGTTCTCCACTTTCCGCCAAATTAAACCAAATAATAATTCATTTCCACGACTGGGGATTGAAACAACAACCGCCGCTTTACAGTCACACCTCTGTGCTACGACAACGGCCTAAATTTAAAAATATAATATTAAATTTTAATAAAAGTAATATTACAGTTATTAAACATAAAATGTAAAAATGTAACTTTATGTCTGTTTTTTTTTTTCAAAAATTTAAATACAAATTTACCCTTATAATCATTATTTACTCTGTTTGGAAGACATTTGTAAAAATGTTACAAGATCGAAAACAATATTATAAGATCGAGTAGAATCTACAAAATAAAAAGTAGCAGCAGTAAGCAGCTTTTGTAACAAAAATAAACTCAAGTTAGAGCACCAAATGTTAAGCGTTCTTTTTCTTTATAACTATAAACGGCTTTAGAGAAATACAATAAAAATGAAGACAAAAAATGAAACCATGTGTTGTTATTCTTAGTTGATTTATTTTCAGACTACTTTATTGTGGCATCGTTCCAGCTACCTTGAGATATACGATCGTTTGTTTTAAAGAATTGCATGATTTTTTGTTACATAAAATTAAATAGTTTTAACTAAAAATCTACCTTTGTCCACATTTAACTATTCCATATTATTAGAACAGTTTAACTCATGACCACAGAACACATATACCCAAAGGGCTCATGCTCATGACTGACGTGAATCATGTTAATGACTAATTTAAACTCACGTGGTTTTTTGTAGTGATTATTAAACATAAATGTAACACATATTTGACAGTAAATAAGAAAATTTAAAACATTTTTTATGTTTAAATTTTTAATACAATAATTTTTGTGTGTCTGTAAACCGACTGGTTGTGGGTTCGATCCCCACTCGAGGAGATGAAATATTTATTTACATTTATATTTTCATTTCTTCGTTCTGGTGTCGAGGGGACAGCGCGGCGTTGAGTTCCGCCACTCAACACGCAATGCCTCCAGAAACTGGCGGAAAGTGGGGAACGGAGTGTCTTAACACTAGGTTTCCTCTCCCTACCCTGCTGTTTGCGGGATACAGCGTGAAGCTGAAAAAAAAAATTGTAGGTATTTATTAGATAATGTAACATACTATGAAAAAAAATCAATTATAAATTTAAATAAACATGTAATTTTTACTAATTTTCGTTTTATTATCAACTTAGTGTGCTTGATGTAGGTATACCTACATACATATATGTTTCGCAACTATTCCATCATACAATAGACTATGTTCATGAGGTCTTCAGAAACTTCCAACTTTATATTTTAAGGTTCTTCAAAACAAATATATATAAAATATTTACTATATTACTATAGTTGTAATTTTCTTTTAGCTTCACGCTATACCATATTCCCATTGAAACACTTCCATTCCCTATTTTTTTCGCGAAATTCTAGAGGATTTGTGTGTTGAATAGCGGGACTAAATTTCTCCTTACCAGAGCAAAAAAATTAAAATATAAAATATTTCAAATCATCGAGTGGGATTGGGACCCACAACCTATCCCGTTTACAATCTCACGCCTGTACCACGACCCTGCGCCACGACTGGCCCCAAATAAAATAAAAAGCTAATAACAATTTTTATTATCGCTTCATCTATCAAGTTAGATTACTTACGTATTATTTATTACAAAATTATACCGACATGATGTTGATTTCGCAATTTTTACGACATTACTACGATAACGTCGTTCGATGCTTCCTGATTACACCGTTCAAAGTTTACATATGCGGTAAAATGTGTCTCAAAACGAACAATAGTTTATGGAACAATGACAATCGTATACAGTCCACGAATTTGTGGAGTCATTAAAACTACGTTTACCGTTGAGGTGAAGTGGTCGTGGGTAGGAATAGTGGGGGGAGGGGGGTGTGGTCAGTGCCCAACCCAGAAATTTTGCTAATAAAAAAATTGGCGAAAAAATTAAAAAAAAAACAACGTTTACAAATCAATCTGTTCAAACCTTAAGCCCTCCCCCAGAAAATATATCTAACTTCTTTATTTTGTTAACTCTTTTTAATTTTCATATATTAATTATTAACCTATACAAATATAACTAAATGTGGGTATGTGTCCAATTAAAAAAAGTAGTAAATTACTTAGAGTATATACATATGTATTTAAACGATATAAATAGTCATATTTTTGTTTATGCGTTTATCTGTAGCAATGTTTTTTGATATCTGATGATATCTTTAATTACATACTGTATCGATCACAGGAAGACCAGTCGGGATACAGATGAAATCTTTATTTTCTTTCATATTTTTATATTTGTTTCGCCTATGTTTGTATTAAAAATTATGTTTAAATTAATATTTTTGTTAAAGTTAATTAAGTTATTATCTTACCTATTATAATCGTTTATTTCGGCGAGACTAACATAAAAAAATATCGTAAATTTAATGATGTTTTTACATAAAAAATGTAATGGCTCTACGTCTCTGCTATGTTCGAATGCTTTCCCCATTGTTCGCTCACAATGGTCGACTTACACCATCCAGATACAAGCAACTAGCCAGTATAAAAATACTATGTCAAAGAACTTTTATTGTTCCTCAAAAACAACTAAAATAACATATTTTACTGTGTATGTCATAATTGTAGCTAATAATATTTTATCGTCTTCAGAATTATTGAAAGGAATTAAAAATTTTGTTTATTTTAGGAAATAAGAATTCGGCAGAGAGTGGTTTACGAGAAAACCAGAGAATCCTGTAATTATCTCTTTATTATTTAACAAATTTGATATTTGCAAAATTTAACTCTGCCTAGTCAAATGTAATGGTTGAAATTCAAACCTTATAGGAAAGAAACTTTATAGAGCGGTATTCCATTCCACCAAAACATTTTTTCTACATAAATCCTATCCAATTCCAGACGTGGCGCAGAGGCACAAGATATGACTGTAAACGCGACAGGTTGTTGGTTCGATTCCCACTCGAGGAAATGAAATATTGACGTATCGACGCAAAAACGCGGCGGTAAGATCCGCCACTCAACACGCAATGCCTCCAGAATTCGGCAGATATTGGGGAAGGGAGCGTCTTTACCCCTTTCCTACCTTGTTGTATGAGAGATATAACGTAACGTTAAAAAAAAATATTCAAGCAAATTAAATTCGCAATTGGAATAGCGTAACTAAGTACTCATCGCATTGAAGAAATATTTTTTATCTAATACAAATTAAAACAAAACCAATTAGACATAGTAGGTAAGTACATTTATTTTCGTGAACATACGGCAATAGTGTTCAAATACTTAATGATGTTATTGTCTCTAACTCATAACAATGCTTTCGTAATATTTATACAGTTTTGAAATGCACGAATTCCCTTTATTTTATTGCAATTGTTCATAAACTTCTGTTTAAATTTATATAGAAACGGCACTGGTGAGATGGATAGATTTACTTATATGTGTAAAAAAAATCAACATCACGCTGTATCCCGTGAAGAACAAGTTTGGCAGAGGGAACCTGGTGTTAAAACACCCTGTTCTCCACAATTTCCGGCCGAGGCATTGCGTGTTGAGTGGCGGAACTAAACGCCGCCGGACTTGCCTTGGTGTCAGCGCTAAGAAATAAAAATATTTATAAATAATAATTAATTCCCTCGCGTGTGGATCGAAATCAGAACCGTCACGTTGCAGTCACACCCTTGTGCCCTTTGCCACGATGGCCTTAGGTTATATAGGTATATAGGTAGGTAGGTAGGTTATATAGGTAGGTATATATGTATATTAGGTATCAAATTGATTCCCTCTGACAACCTCCATATCCATACATATATATGTATATGAATAAAGGAAATGAAAGATGGCATATATGACCTTTATCTTTTACTCAATAAAAAATCGGCACTTATCGCTCATTGTAGTTTAAAATCATTTTTATTGACAGTCATGAGACCGGCTCTCAATGATGTATGTATAATTCAAATTTTGCAATCAATCAAATTAATGTAAGATATTTCGACAATACTACTCTAATAAGTACTCTTGTATTTTTTATTTATTTGTTTCCTAAAAGCTGTATCCCGCACATATCAGAATAAGCATAGGGAACCTAATGTTAAGACACGCACCGTTCCCATTAAGATACTTCCGTTCTTCACGTTCCGCCGGATTCTGGAGGCATTGCGTGTTGTGTGGCGAAACTCAACCACGTGATTTGCCTTATTACCAGAGCGAAAAAATGAATATATTAAATATTACATGTCCTTGAG
Organism: Heliconius hermathena; assembly: GCA_013403705.1. NCBI lineage: Eukaryota > Metazoa > Arthropoda > Insecta > Lepidoptera > Nymphalidae > Heliconius > Heliconius hermathena. Next base: position 1,402,581 of record JAAIXJ010000013.1, on the reverse strand, counting down.
TGGGAATCGAACCCACAAACCGTCGCGTTTTCGGTTGCACGCTCGTGTCCTTGCGCCGCGATTGACCTCAACCTATGTGATATTTCTACAACAAATTCGCATTTTCTAACGCCCAATATTAATAACCTATCTCCAACGTCAATCTTAGATTGTTTCATATATTTTTCAATCTAGAGATTGGATAGATATATGAAACAATCTAAGATTGACGTTGGAGATAGGTTATTAATATTGGGCGTAAGTGATCGCTAAATAAAAGTATAGGTAGGTACTTATTAATGACACGTCTAACATTATGAACGTGGGTTCAAATTCCACCGACGGCTCAGTTGTACCAATATACCTATAAAATCTTTTTATTTTTCTTATCTGATAACTGACTAGAAATAATTATATTTAGCTCTTGCGCATTTCAAGAAAAGAATGCGAATAGTATAGAAAAAGGCAATTCAATTTGTTCTTTCAAGATACAACGGAAAAATTAGTCACATATATGAAAATTAACAAAATATAACGTTAATTGTATATATTTAACCACTGTAGAGGCAAGTAACCAAAATAAGTTGCAGGAAAATTAAATTACTATATAATTATCTAAATGATAAGAAGAATGTAGCGCCGATGTCACTCATCGAGGCGTCGCGGCCTGTCTCTCTTATCTCTTATCTTGACATTAATATTTATACAAATACAGTGAGAGAGTTACAAAATAAATATGGATTTATTATTTTAGTATTGTATGATATGCAGGTACTATCTCGATATTGTAGTATACTTTAAACATATTATATTATTTTTAGCTCTATGCTATGTCACGAGTTGAGTTAATAGCAGGTATTAACCGCTATTGTTACAAACAATTGAATTAAAATAATCCAATAAACTAGCCGCTAGTTTATTGGATTATTTTAATTTTCGCTAGATACTAGCGCATGGCTTGAAGGGTCGCGGTTTTTTCATAAAAATGAAATTCATAATGGTAGGTATTTGATGTCTATGAGAGTAGATCAATCATTTAAAAAATGTATAATTTAAATATAAGAGTAAGCTTCTATAACGGAAGAATTAAAATTTAAAAAATAACAGTATTTTTTTCCTGCAGGAATACAATTGAAAATATTCAAAATAATAACAATATAAAGTGCCAAAAAATTCAAGAAACAACATATAAGTACTGTTAAATATTTTAACAGTAGGTACTCGTTACCTACATCTAATTTACATATTACCAGCTGCACGCTGTATCCCGCACACAGCAGGGTAAGCAGAGGGAACCTAGTGTTAAGACACTCCGTTCCTCACTTTCCGCCGAATTCAGGAGGCATTGCGTGTTGAGTGCCGGAACTCAACGCCGCGTTTTGCCTCGACACCAGAGCGAAGAAATGAAAATATAAATGTAAATAAATATTTCATTTCCTCGACTGGGGATCGAACCCACAACCAGTCACACTTTGGGCCCCTGCGCCACCGCTGGCCCCATATATTTACATATATTTATTGAATATATATAGGTAGGCACTCGGCATTCTCCTTTGATATCAATAGCAATTATTTAAACTGCGTCACTCGTCACCATTGATTGGCCCACCGGATGTCAGTAGCAGTGGATAATGCGCCCGAGTTCCTCAATTATTCAATACCGACACCGGTCACCTCGGGTCAGGGATTGAGTTTGTGAATTAAATGTTTTAAATAGAAGATAAATTGGAACAATGGAGCCAAATATTCGAAATCCAACTCTTTACCGAATTAAATATATTATTACTCTTTATTCAAATGTTGCATTCATACGTACAAATATTTATTTCGTAATACAATGAGAAGTAAATATTACAACAGACAGAGATAAACAAAGTACCAAAAAAATTGTACTTATTCATGATCTCGTAAAAGATATTAATTTAATATATTATACAAGAAAATAATTCAATATAAACTAGTTATCCTAGTCATTTCCTAAAAAGTGGGGAGTGAGAGTATCAAGTAATACTAGGTTCCCTCTTCCTAACTTGCTAAATACAGAATACACTCGACATAGAGACATGATGTTTAAAAAATGTTTTAAAAAATCGACGATTATGATTTCATTTTATTCAATATTTTTTTCTTTCATTTATATCATATATAGGAAAGACCTCATCGTAAAAGTTTTTGGTCCACACTCAAGAATTTTAAGTATGCCGAAACCAGTGCGTATTAAAGTTCGAGATTGAGAGAATGAGATATGTTCTCAAGTCGAGAGAATTATTTCTACACAAAATAATCCTACTATAGTTACAAAAGGTGGCAAAGGTGACGCCAATAAAGTATATTTCAATTAATTAAAAAAATCTAAAAATAAAACAGCAGCAGCAAGCAAGCAGTAACACGTTACAACGAAGATGACGTTATCAACCCGATAACAATTTCTATTTAGGTTATGTGAAGCAACCAGCTTAATGTATGGTTAACGCTATCAAACTAAGATAAAGTACCTATATATAGTAGACCAGTGCAATGCTAGTAAAATTCTATAAAGATCAGTGAACTTTCGTTGACACCATGGAGGTATGAACAATTCGAAACGCACCAACCCAATTTCCTTTCATAATTACGTTACAGTCTACTTATGTACGACGCTAACACAGAAAATTAGATACATATTATATAGGTTATTAAGTGAGTAATGCCATAGGAGAATATAGGCCAAAAACGTTGTTAATAGAACATCTTTGTAGTAGAAGCGAAACATGTAAATAGTACTTAGAATTAATATTTATGAAAGACTTATGGTTAAGAAAGGAACAAGATATTATGTTAATTGCATTAATTATATTAAGTTATGTAATCCAGTGAAATTCGTTAAATATTTGATGCTCAATACAGAATCTTGTGCTAAAATAAAAAATGCACAGTCAAACTAATGTTAAATATATTTTTATTAAATTAGTGAACTCTTGTTGGTCTTAAGTAAGCTAAGTCGGAAGACAATATCTATAAATTTATATACCTAGGTAAACTGATTTGAACCCGCAATATCACCCAAGGTAGACGTTGTCACTCATATTTATATAGTGTTTTAAAAATATTGTCATACATATCTATGTTATTCTAACATTCAAAAGAGTATAATTCACATCTCACCGATGAAACTCTGTGAAATGTTTGTATAACACCGGAAGACAAAATAATCTCGCGTTGAAGTCTTTTGGTAAACTTGATTTATAATACAACATACTTAATTTATATAAACATGCAATTTATGTATTTTATTGCTTCTTATTTGTTTCTAAATGTCGTATAATCATCTCGAACATCATATTCGCTCTAATAACGATGCAGTCGCCATGGTGTCACCATTGCAAAAGTGGGATCCTCTACATAGTTGTGGCGGAACGTCTAGAAGATATTAACTTAAGTTTGAGCGGGGATTGTTTTCCACTGGCTGCACTTCTTATTGTCTCTCGACTTCCACATTTTATTTCACATTTTGGGTCCGTAGTGAGAGGAAGCCATTGTCTATTTATCGCGCTATTATTTGACAGCTACTTTTTTAAACGAAAAAAGTCTTAGACTCAAAATTTTGCGACTTGGATTTGATGTCTGCAAATTATAGTGAGAATGGTGAAATTTTGGTGGATGTTCATTTTATTTGCGAAAACGGCTTCGGCTAGTGATAACGAGTTGTCGGGTCCAGAATCAGAGAAAAGTAAGTTTATTTTATAAAATTTATATAGATTCATATGAGAGTATCTACAAACAAAAATTTCTCATATGCCTAAAACGATGTTGATGTTACACAACATAATAAAAGTAATAATCGCTGTTTCATATAACTTGAATTCAGCAAGAATTCAGCGGAAAATGGGTAACGGACTAACACAACTCTTAACATTATGTAGAGAAACTAGCTGTGTGCGGGATACAGCGTGCTGATATTATTTTTATTTATTGATATAACTTGCCATTATATGTAATTTACAGACTGTTACATTTTTGTTTCCTTTTTGGTCCTTATATTGTATACAAATATTGAGTAAGCATTGCAATGGCTGCACAAGGCCGGTAATACAAAATACCTATATGTTACAAAATATAACCTGTTACATGAATCTCATTATTGTTTTTCCAAAAAATACCCACGCAAATTTCACACGCTTTCCATTTCTATTTTTTTTCATTCTCATAACATATAAGTGTATGTCCCTTCATTTCGTTTGTGCGAATTTGTAACTACGATTTAGGCATCGCCACTTTTAAATTCTTCTGACCATAGATAAGTATCCCAAAATATTTATTAAATATACATTTCATATGATTGATTCTTGGCTATTATATATATACTTACGCTTAATAATATAAAAAAAGTGGACACACACAAGTATTATATTTCTTTAAATTTACTATTTCACGGTTGTAAGCACGAGACAATAGAAGTGAAAAGTTGGATTGCTATGGAAAATAATTGCGAGTAAACTTTCCTTTTTATCTCTACATCTTTTCTTTGGATGTTGATTTGCAGGTTTAAATTTGTATTATTTTTGTTAATTTCACGCTGAGTTATGCAAAGGATATCTAGTATTAAGACACTGTTCCCACACACCGCCTAATTTTCGATATATTATCTGAGGTGTGAACTCAACCCTAGACTTTGTCTCGTTATCAGAGCAAGGATATTAAAAAAAATAATTTCCCGAGTGGAAATCAAACCTACAGCCGTCGTGTTTACAGTCGCTGTGCTGCTTTGTCACGACGACTGAACGAAATTGAACGAAAATACTAGAAACTTTGCTAACTAGATAAATTGAATATGTTTAAAATTCATTATCTTTCACTAAAAAAAAATTACAATATACTTGTATTCACCGTCTATCTACAACTTAATCTTATTAATGGCAATATCAAACATGGCTTTGCCTCAGTGGTCGAAGTGCCCAAATTTAAATAACTAAGAATTGTGTATGAAACTATGACACATTTTAAAAGCCTAACTACGATTCTCAAGGCAACGATGACTGTACGTACAGTGAGTTACATACAAATGATTAACGTGATGTAATAAAGCTTTATTGCATTCCTCAATAAATGGAATATCTAACACTAAAACATTTTTTCAATTCGAACGAGTAGTTCCTGGAAATAACGCGGTCAACTAACAGTCTTCACCCTTATAATATTAATATAGATTATATCCTATATTTATTATTTTATGATAAACAAAGATGTACGTACACGACAATACTTTTATATATTAAGAACACATCTTGAATTGGTATGAGGTATTTATGTTCCCAGCAGTAGGATGTTGGTTAATCTATGTCGGTACCCGTCATGTAAGCTAATTGATTAATCTATTCTTTGTGCAGATGCGAGATTCCTTCCTTTGTTCGAGACGAAACGCTACGACCGACCAATGGCATCTAGTTTGACTCCTCTAGGATCGTCACCTGTGAGTGGAGAACGTTGCTCATCCCGCCTGGAGTCAGCGTTAGACCAGTTGAAGCGGAGAAAACGAAATCAACCAAAGAACTTAGACATGCCACAAGTAAATAAACTATTACTTCACAAACCATTATTTAAAACAATTTATCAAACAATTAAAATTGGTCTTCAAAACATTAAAAACGTAAAATTAATTTAGAAGAAAAGTTCTTAGATACGTTACGTGACTTCCATTTATATATGAAAAACTCTGTTCAAGACTGGGCATCTTGGATTTTTATATATCTATTAACGGTGACTTGTATACTTTTTATTGATAACAAAATCTATATTTATATTCACGTACGCAACATTTATAAATATAGATTTTGTTATCAATAAGCAGATATGAATCACTTATAAATAATGATATATTCAATTATTGTTTAATATATATTCTTATATTATTTCTAGCATCCGAGCATTGATCTCAATGGTTACAGCCTTTATCAATCAATGAGGAGCGCACCTATCGATATGTACGTAACTAGAATGCGAGTGAGACTACCACAGAATAGCAATTGGGTTAGAGTTGAAAAATGTTACTTTGACCCTAGAAATGTATCTCTAGATACTATGCTTTTATTCCACGACTTAACAATAAGTGGGAACGTCGATTTGTATGATGCACAGGAGCTCGACCGTACGATTCCAGCCAGCAGACGACTAAGAAAAAATTATGCAGATTTACGATACGATGCGTCTTATCCGAAAAGTCCTAACAATGGCTGTAACATGATACTAAGGTTGAGGAAAGCTGGAATTGGATTCCATACACAACCTTTAAATCAACAACCCGGAAAGTTCAATGTTAAAACAGATTCAGAATTTGTTGAACCGGGCTTCATTAGTGTATACGCGTATGGTTGTGAGAAATATATCAATCGAAATTCTATTAAAAATAAGGATAATTTACCGTTGAAAAGAAAAAAACGCTCTGACACGTTTAACTTTGAGCCTGGCTTAGGTGTAACGACTGAGGACCAAATGGCCGGTAGATCCATAAATAATTGGGATACAATTTACGAATCGAATAATAGAATAAATTATGAAAGAAGCAAATTATTTCGACCAGAAGACGATTTGGATGATGTAGAAGATATTTCGCGGGAAATGGAGGACATATTTACAAAAGGCATTAGAACTCTTTTGACAACATATATGAAAAGAGAATTGCAACCAGCGATCAAGGATACTTTAATGAGAAACATGGGTTATGTTATATCCTATGGCTGAATCATTGATAAATGAAAAAATGTATTTATTAGTTCAAAAATAAACTATAAAAAATACTATAACTTGTGATGGTTATTATATGAAAGTATTTAATATAAAAAATAAAATGCAAAATAAATAAAATTCATTTTTAATAAATTACACCTTAACAGATAAATAAACTTATAACAGATCTAATAAGCTCGACACTGTATATCACAGATTTTTTTTACTAAGTACATATTAAATAACACAAATAAACCTTAGGGACTAGACAAATACTTCTTTGGATGTCATTGGTATCAAAAGGCATTTGTTTTTCATGGTATAATCAAAATGTATTTATTTCTTATTTTAGATTTATTAAGTCCATTTTTAAGATACAATCAAGGGTTTTATAATGTAATAATTAAATAAAACAACATGGTAATTAATTGTTTAACACTAACTGCCCTGTTTTGGAGACATTGAGTATTGATTGAGTGGCAGAATTAAACATGGCTCACCTTCTTAGCAGGGAGATGAAAAGAAAATAATTCATTTACCATGACAATTTCAGTTACTTAATTGTAAAATTCTATATTTTATTTCATCGTACACAGCAAAATGTAATGCTGACACAAATATAGCTTTTAAAATACTAGGGCCAAATCCTTTATACAATGCTAGAAAACCTTCCTCTGAAATAGTTAATTTTACACAATGAATAGTTCCACTACAATAGATTTGTCTACCAAAAAAATTTTTTCTATGTTCTTGGAAACCTTGGATTTGCAGTCGTTTTTTAATTAAGTCAAAGGGGTATATTGCTGCCTTTGATACAAAGCCTGCAATCCCACCAGCTAATAAGTTAGCCACTAGAGTAGATTCTACAATAGCACTAATATTTTTTGCTCTTTGGAAAAATTTTATTCTATTAAATATACTTTCAGTAAAAAGTTTGTAGACAGCAAATTGAATACCAGTGTTTGGGGCGACTTGAGCTATTGTAGGTACCATACCTTTGAAAAGTGCACTCGGTCCTTCTCTTTTAATCATTGTAAAGAATGCATTAGAAAAACCTTTGTATACTTTATTTGTTTTTTGTTCAGCAATCAATCTTGTCCTTACTGTGTCTAATGGAAAAGATAACAAAGTAGCGGCAGTCGCAGCGATTGCGCCATTTGAAAAATTTATTGAATGCTTATGAGCCGAGTAAAGTTGAGGATCTGTTTGTCGACAAATTTGTGTTAGTTTCTCGTACGTCGCAAACTGTATGATACCATATGAAATTGATAACAGCTGTGCAGGAATATGTCCACTCCATAATGTTGTTACGCCTTCTTCTTTAATTATAGATCTAAAAGCTTGCAATATAGAACTATATTTGGATCCCTTTTTTATAGGCTCTAGTTGCAATTGAAATCTGATCTTTAAAACATCAAGTGGCTGTGCAAGAGCGCGTGTGACGGCACCAGATATTCCTCCCGCTATAGCACTTTGACTTGCACTTAGTTTTGATTGAGATTGTTCAACCATCATTATTATTTTTAAAATAAAAATACTTTTTGCTTAAATTCACAATATTCCCGCTTCAACATTATGTCACAGGACTTAGGAATAGTGTTGTGTAATTTTATGCAGTATTATGACAACTTGAATGTGCTAGAATATGGCAAGAATGACATTTTTTTATGGATTTATAATTCAGAAGTAAAACGTATTATAAATTTATTTCCATTTAGCAAATATTAAAGTAATATTTATTTCTTTCAAACATTTGGTATTTTTTATTGTTTCACAGTCTTCACAATTTTACTGAAAGAGCCACAAATATCTATATTTAACTACGCTATCTATTAACATTATACGCTTATTTTATATGATGAATTCACACGACTAAAATCGTATACAAAGTTTACTGAAAAGTGGTTAAATAATTAACCTTAACATAACCTTAAAAATTAAACTTCAATAAACAATTAAATGTCATAAAATCGAATATTTTTTTTTATCGATTTTATACATTTAATTTGTTTCATACAATTAAAAATATTAATTATAATTAGGTAAGTAAAAGCCTTAAAGTTATATACTGTTATTGATTTAGTTCTTTATATTTTATAGTCCAACATAGAGGAAATTGGTACCGCAATTGCTAGGTAAATTTAATTTTTGTTTATTAATATACACTAGAAAGGAGCTTTATAATTATGTTAAAGTAAAATTATATTAAATGTTCTTTAAATGTTGTTTAGAGGCCATTACCTCTAAAATAATCTGAAATATATCATTTAATATTTACTCTGTGCCGTACCTGACACCTGACCTGATAAACTTTCAATATTAGTGTCAGTGTCGTTATCGTAAATAAAATTACAATTTAGTGTTCAGTCATAAGAGTTTTACTTTAAGGTCTAAACATTAAAATTAAATAACAAAATAATTACTGCCATTAAGTAATCTACGGTCATTATTTAGGAATATTTTAGCTTTAAGGCTTGGTAAATATCAATAATTTCAATATGTCTACGTCTCTTGAAAATCTCGAAACTCAACTTGAAATGTTTATTGAAAACGTAAGACAAATTCGTATTATTGTCAGTGACTTTCAACCACAAGGGCAAAGTGTATTAAATCAAAAAATGTAAGTACTTATTATATTTGTAAATTTTTTATTGAATTTGCAAGAAATTAAATAACATCTTTAGAAAATAATCCATCATTAAATATATGTATATTCCATACATTTTATTCTAACAGACAGATATTTGTTTTATAAAAACCAAAGGCCAGTACATATGCTACAGTATCTAATACAAACATAGAAAATTAATGTCATATTCATTATGTTAAAGTTGTTAACAAATATTTTTTTCAGTCAATCATTGGTGACAGGACTTCAGGAGGTTGATAAGTTAAAAGCACAAGTGCATGATATTCAAGTCCCTACAGAAGTTTTTGAGTAAGTAAACATTTTAATTTATACTATAATATAATAAAATTGTAAATAATATTTTAATTTATACTATAATATAATAAAATTGCATATAATACTTTATAAAACAAACATTGAGGCAGTCCTCAATGTTTGTTTTATAAAGTATTATATGCAATTTATTGTTAATTTATGCGGTATTAAAAAAATTGTTGATACATGTACATTTGAAATTTGTTTGTTTGTATGTACATATACATTTCCAAATGACTGGATAAATTTTAATTTAACATTTGTTGTCATATATCTGTTACATCCAAGAAGGATCTAGGCTATAATTGATTTTGAAGACTGGCACTTCTGAAATAGACCAGTAGTAGTCCAGGTAAACTATAAAAAAATGCTGTCTTTACCAAAATAGCACTTTCCATTGAAATATGAAAATTCAAGAACTAAAAGATCTGATGAAGAACCACAATAGTGCAGCTAAAATATAAGAAATACAAAAATTAAATGCTAGCAAAAGTTGTTCAAAAAAGTGAACAACTTGTGCTAATGTTTTTTTATGATTTAGATTATTTTAATTACAAACTTATGGTGCTGTAGTGTTCTAAATGTGACAGTTATGAGTTGCATCTCCACTCAGGGGCATAATTATATTATCCAGTAAGACAAAGTCTGGTGTAGAGTTACTACTCAATATATTTTATTCAAGTAGAACGAGGAGAATGGAGTGTCTGGAGACAGGTGGGACATGGAATAACCTAGCAAGGCTCATAAAGACTATGCAAAAAAATTGAGCTACAACTAGCCAATAAAAATTGAATTGTGTGAAATAATTGTAATTGAGCTCTTTTGCTATATCTGTCTCTCATACTAGTTTTTCTATTTACATTATTTTTTATTTTATTTCAGCTACATTGACCAAGGTCGAAACCCTCAGTTGTACACAAAAGATTGTATTGACAAAGCGCTTGCAAAGAATGAAGAAGTAAAGGGGAAAATTGATTCTTATAAAAGATTTAAAAGTCACCTTCTTTCTGAGCTATCTAAAACTTTTCCCAATGAAATTGCTAAATATAAGGCTCTTAGAGGTGGAGAATAATGTCTGAATTAAATTAAGCTTTATAATCAGGTTTTTTGGGAAACATTTTCCTACTATACTGATCATACTAAATGTAATCCCTTAACATTATATATATATATATAAACATTTTAAAATAAGGAACTCAAACCATACCTCTTTGCTGTATGACCTCTATAAGAGAATATGTGTTGTTTCCTATATTTTTTTGTCCTTAGTCTCAAATAACACTTTAAAAATGTAAAAAATGTTATTATGTTTTAAGTTAATATTAAGATAAAATAATAAATAGATATTGGAAAAATGTTTAATTTGTATTGCCAAAAAGAATATATACATTAAAATAAAGAAATGAAAAATAATAATGCAAAAAGCAGTAGATAGGATAGTTAATAATAAAAAATATAATTTAAAATAGATGATAGTAATACTTTTTACACAAAAGCAGCTTCAGGTTTGAAAGATTAAAAAAATTATATTACAGAATAGAATATAGGGAACATACCCTCGAATTTGATTACAAAATTACATTAAATCTTTAAAATTATTAAAATATCAATTGAGTCTTTAAATAAAATTAACATTGTAATCACATGACACATTTAAAATATAACATTACTTTGTACATTTTATTAATATATGAAAATAAGATTTAAAAATAAAAAAATATGAAGTATAATTAAAAAAAATAGCTTTAACTACATGAATAAGTTAATTAGATTTCTACTAAAATATTAAAAAAAAAATATATTTCTACAAAGCCTCGACACAGGAGTAATTCATAGGGATGTGAGTAATTTTTTCAGGTGTCATTTTCTCAATAGGGCTGTCAACAGTGACGCTATCGTGATTGTCGCCGCTTTCTTCGGAAGTCGATATTGCATCACAATTCCTAATATCGACTGTTTCTGCATCACTGTCACAATAAATGTCAAAAACAGATTGTATATCACTAGCGATGTTCCACATTTGATAAAACTCATTTTTCACAGGTTCAACTAATTGTTGTTTGCTAGTAATATAAACGTAATTCCAATGGTCGAAAGATCGGTCGTTACCCCAGTTAAGTGTTCCCGTCATCAGAATCTTGTCGTCGACTAAACAGAATTTGTGTTGCATTGTGAACACTGGTTCGTTTGTTTTGCATTTAATTTCAGCTCCTGGAATAGAGTCAATCATTTTACAATATATATATATATATATATATATATATATATATATATATATATATATATAAAATTTAATTATAAAAAAAGAAACATACCGGCATCAATAAGTTCTTTGATGAAAAAATCTGTTGATTCATTATAGCCTGAACGATCAATAACTATATTAACTTTGATATTTTTAGTCTTGATCAAGTTAACCAGTCGGGCTTGTATTGCTGGATTGTGGATACCGGGCATGCAAACGTTCACACTGTATTTCGCTGCTTCAATGAAACTGACTAGTTTGTCAAAGTAATTATAAGCATTGTACTGTAATTTACAGAATACCATTACTTCATTGACTTCAGAATTTCGGCTTTTGTAATAATATGCAGCGGCTGATACAACACATGTTAATGCAACAGCAGCAGCCGATGATACAACACGTGGATTTAATCTCATCTTAAGTTATTTCAAACATTAATTTCTGATGCTTCGATCGGTACCCGCCACAACCTATCTATGGCCTTACACTCTGTACTAAAATCATGAGGTTAAAACAACTTAATAGAATCAATGTGATAAAAATAAAATAATTAGAATTTCAATCTACCCACTATACAATTAAATAAACTTAAAATTTTATTATGGCAATATTGAATTCTTTTCAATTATTATTTTAAAGAAACTTAAATATTTTACGAATAAAACTAAGCTATGTATACAAAATATTTATCCAAAATAATATGTAATTTTGCTTATTAAAAATTTTACAAAATATATTGATTGCGTAATGTAGCTTTTAGCAAATGAGTGACAGTTGATAGATAATTTGACAAAAGAACAATTACCATATGGCATGGCGGGAAATGATGTCCTTTGACATTGCTTTTGTTTTTGTGATGAAAAGTAATCCTACCTAACTGAAACGAAATATTTTGAATAAAAAACTAATAATGTACGCTTTAAAGCATTGTAACATAAATAATTATTAAATAATATTACAATGTATGAACACGGCTAACGAAAGTGTATATTTGATCGCAAAATGGGTATCACGGGCTTAATTCCTTTTCTCGAGAAAGCTTCGAAAAGGGCTAATATTAGTGAATTTAGTGGGTCTACTGTTGCTATCGATACTTATTGTTGGCTTCACAAAGGCGCTTTTGGTTGCGCTGATAAGCTTGTCCGTGGAGAGGATACTGACGTGTAAGGCATTACACCTTTTAATAAAAATTACTTTCACGATTATAATGGCGATTTTATGACTTTTCTACTTTATAGATAACTGTAATATTCATTTCAGATATGTTAAATACTGTCTTAAATATGTGACTATGCTACTTTCAAAGAACATTAAACCAATTCTGGTATTTGATGGACGTCATCTGCCTGCAAAGGCCATGACAGAAATAAAGAGAAGAGAGTAAGTTTTAGTGCTTACTTATCTTATAAAATGTAACAATATATTTTGTTTCATATAAGATAAATGTGTAACAATACTTTCCTCTGATTGCAGATCTAGAGATATTTGCAAGAAACGAGCAGCAGAACTCTTAAGTTTGGGAAAGGTAATAAGACTATTAGAGTAAAAGAATTATACAATTTATTTATTATCCATAATATTTTTTTATATTAAGCTATTTCAAAATTCTTATATGTCTACATTATTTTAATGTGGTTTGATAAAAAATATTTCTTAGTATTTAGACCATGTTAATTATTTCAAGAGGCAGGTTCAAGTTCCGCAACTCTCAAATGTTTATACATCTTTTAAGAAAATGTTTTTCTTCCTTAACTGTGAAATAGCAATTTAGTGTTTATTCTAAGTTATATTATAAATAATTTATATTTCTCTTATTACATTTAAGCTAAATTTATAAATATGAAATATGTACCTTGTTTTGATAATATCAGGCTATAATTATATAATTGTATATACAGATAGAAGAAGCACGATCTCATATAAGAAGAAGTGTGGATATAACTCATAAAATGGCTTTAGCCTTAATAAAAGAGTGCAGAAAACGTAATGTAGACTGTATAGTGGCCCCATATGAAGCTGACGCACAATTAGCTTATTTGAATATAAAAAATTATGCCCAAGTTGTTATTACTGAAGACTCCGATTTGATACTGTTTGGTTGCACAAAGGTCTGTTAACAAAACTCTTATTTATTCTACTCTATTAAATAATAAATATTTTAGTAAATTTTAACAATTTTTATACATTTTCCAAAATTTTTTTAAACATTTAAATATTTTTGTAAGATCTATAAAATAAAAGCTTTCTTTAAATGTTCTTGATAAATTAAATGACAACAATTTTGATTTACATATATTACTTTTTTACACACACACACATATTTATATAAACACAAACACAATATACTTACATACACACACACATGCACATACACACATACACAGCTGTATTTCCTTTCATTGCACTGCCTTAAGATACCATATTAGTTATTCTTCACATTAGTATTATTATGTTCAATAACTAATTGGTGTTCTATTTGGGAGCTGTATTATTTCTTTCCGTTATTTATATTTGGTAATTTTCAAGTTTATGGCACAGAGTGTCTTAATTCTAGGTTCCTTCTGGTATATACAGAACACACCTTGAACCTAAAAAAGATCTTTGAATGTTAATAGCATAATATTTATTACACCATTGTTATGCAGTGGCTCAGCATATGACAGTAACCAAAACTGTTGTTAGTCTGATTTGCACTCGGAGGAATTAATTATTTAATATTGTCATTTACTTGCGCGCCGCGATTGTCTTTGATACTCTATTCGGTAGTATAGCAGAAAGCGTTACTATGCTTTACGAATAGAGATGGATTAATACTACGCTACTGCATAGTGTTAATACATACGTAGCAAGATCGAAACCGTAAAATTTTTTTTGAAAAATAAATAAAAAAATATTTAAAATGAAATCAGCTTCACGCTGTATCATGCACACAGCAGAGAGAACCTAGTGATAAGACACTTCGTTCCTCACTTTCTACGGAATTCTGGCGGCTTACGTGTTGACTCAACGCTGCGCTTTGCCTCGACACCAGAGCGAAGAAATGGAAATATAAATTTAAATAAATATTTCATCTCCTCGAGTGGGGATCGAACCGAATATTAAAAAAAAGAAATAAATAAATAACAAAAATATAAACAAACACTTAATGTATATTATTAGCATTAAACTCTCTCTCTAGATTAATAAGTTGTAACTGTATATAAGAATTTCTACTATTCAGTTGCTACCTTCCATCTGTATTGGGGATCGAGACAGTGTAAAACTTAATTTCTTTTTATGAATAACATAATATTAATTATTTCTAGGTTTTATTTAAAATGGATTTAGACGGTACCGGGACTCTAGTGGACACAACAAAACTGCCCCTTGTTATGAAATGTCCAATAGAAAGTTATACATTCGACAAATTTAGACAAATGTGTATAATGTCTGGATGCGACTATCTAGCTTCTCTCCCGGGAATAGGCTTGGCTAAAGCCAGACAATTTGTGACGGCCACGCAGGATAGTAATTTTGCTAATGTAAGTATATGTAAGAGGCCAATCGTGGCGCAGAGGCACAAAGTGTGACTGTAAAACCGACTGGTTATGGGTTTGATCCCCACTAAAGGAGATGAAATATTTACTAAAATTTATATTTCCATTTCTTTGCTCTGGTGTGGAGGCAAAGCGCGGCGTTGAGTTCTGCCACTCAACACGGAATGCCTCCAGATTTCGGAAAGTGAGGAATGGAGTGTCTTAACACTAGGTTCCCTCTGCCTATCCAGCTCTAAGCGGGATACTTCGTGAAGCTGATAAAAAAAAAGTATAATATTGATGTGATGCTTGTGCGTTTGTACTCTATTCAGCGGAATTATTTCCATTTTGGCATTCTGCCAGTAGAAGTGTAGTGTTGAAGTCAGTTACTCAATATGCTGTCATATTGAGGAACTGACTTCAAGGCTTTGAGGCGGAAAGAGAGTGGAGAAAAGAATATCTTAATACTAAGTTTTCTTTGCTTACCTTGTTATTAAAAGGGCGAAAAAAAAAATTGAATCGAAACTATAATTGATTAAGCTAAGTCAAAGGTTTATCAACGCTTTCTTGATAAGTCTTTTAATATAGATGTGAACTTGACGCCATCGTGGCGCAGTGGCTCTAAACACGACGATTGTGAGTCCAAATCCCATCTCAAATAAATTATTTAATATTGTTATTGCAGGCCCTCAGAAAATTACCTCGCTTCTTCAACAGATCCAATTTAGTAGTAACAGATGAATATCGCGAGAATTTTCTTAAAGCGGAGGCCACGTTCAAACATCAATATGTATACGATCCTATAGAGAGGAAAATGTTACGACTCACTGAACCTGAGGACGAAGGTAATGTAGTTTTTATATGTATTTATTCCTTTTACCTAATTATGTCTATACATCCTATCGTCGATCTATCCATCTACTGAACCATCAACCAGTCGATTGACCAATCAAACAACAGATCGACTAACCAACTGATCTGTTGTCAATCCAACCAATCGATCAACCATCAAATCAACAAATGAATCACTTAAGCAACCAGCCAAGTAATTAAGCAACCAACATGTTAATAAATCTAATCAAATCAGCTTCACGCTGTATCCCGCACAGCAGGGTAGGCAGAGGGTACCTAGTGTTAAGACACTCCGTTCACCACTTTCTGTCGAATTCTGGAGGCATTGCGTGATGAGTGGCCGCGATTAACCTCGACACCAGAACAAAGAAATAGGAATATAAATTTAAGTAAATATTTAAATACCTTGAGTGGGGATCGAACCCACAAGATGTGGTACGCTTGTGCCTGCATGACATCTGTCATTCTCTTTGATTTTTAAATGTATTTTTAAATTAAGTTAAAAGCGTATAAACGCGATGGTTTCTGGTTTCGATTTTCTCTTGTGAATGAATTAATTATTTTATATTGTCAATTTCTCGCTCTGGTAACAAAACAGCGCGTCGTTGAGTTCCGCCTCTCAACCCGTAATGCCTCGAGATATCCGCGGAAAGTGGGACACGGAGTGTCTTAACTATTTATTTCACTTTTGCTTACCTTTTAACTTATATGCGTGATACAGAGTGAAGCTAGAAAAGTGAAATCAGCTTCACACTGTCCCTTCGAATTTTTCTAGGCTTTGCTTGTTATGTGGTGGAACGCAACGCCGGGCTTTTTGCTTTGTTGTCAGAGCGGGAAAATCAAAATATGTATAAATAATAATTTCTAACATCGAATGGGGATCGAACCTACAACCGTCGCGTTGCAGCCGCACCCCTGTGCTCCTGCACGACTACCTCAAGTATATTAATAAATATGTATATTTTATTACAGATATAGAACTAGCCTTATGTGTTAATGCAGGAGAATTGCTAAACTCTAAAATAGCATATCAATTGGCTCTCGGCAACATAGAACCTTTCACATTGAACAAATTAGATGATTGGGATCCCGATTTTAATAATACGGTATTTATTTTATTCTTTACTACTTGTCGTTCGCGATTTCCTTATGTTTATGATGCGTGCAATGCCTGCCTTTATAAACCATTGTACAGTACGGCCGACGAGTCGTGGCCGTCATGATGTTAGGCTTTTTGAGTTTTTGCGCATTTTGCAAGTCTGGGAGTAAATAGTCAAAAATAAGAAAAATCCTAAAATCAAGTCAGTGCAGCCATGTACAGCTAACTTCACGGCGGCCACGACTCCGAGACTGTGCTGTATAATAAGCGCCACCAAAAACGAAACGAGTTTATTTAGCAATATTATTTCTAAAATTAAATTGTAGTTGGTAAGTTTTTAAACCTAACACAAATAAAATATAACCGGACATAACCAGAATAGATTATATTAATTAAGCATCGCTGTTTCTTTCAATTTTCAATTCCTTGTCCTGTGGCCTGAGACCAAAGTGTGATGTCGAGTTTTGCTATAAAATTGGCTCCACTCCACACATTCCTTTAACTAATTCCTCTTTCTTATAATATTACACAAAATATTATTTAACTGCCCTAGGTTTTTTATGTTGACCTCATGCAACGTTCTCGACATCACACAGGTGTTGCTAAACAAATTGTTAAAATTCCTTCATATTGCAACAAACATAATAAAGTGCATTGTGATCCTGACATATTTCATAATGGTTTCAATTTATTTTCACCTTTTAAAAAAATCATAAAGTTTTCTTTCTTTATAATTTTCGTTTTTAGAGTTTCGTATCTTTTAAGGAAAAAGGAATTCTTATAAGATCACTTTCGTGATCCGTTCGTCCGTCCGTCTGTCTGTCTGCTTGTCAAGACCCTTCATCTCAGAGATGCTCAAAGACATCGAGTTGAAATTCAAACCAAAAATTCCCAGAGCCTCTTGATTTCATAAAAAAGTCGTATGTCTCCATTTATTCAAAAAAAGATATTGCCGTTTCCGTCGCGAAAAACGCCTAATTCCCTTAAATCCTCGGTGGGCGAGCCCGACTCGCGCTTGTCCGGTTTTTTAAATGTTTTTTATTACTGAGTTCACTAGTTTCTTTTTTTTTTGCGAAAACTTTATTGGTTTTGTTTTTTTATTAGTTCATAAGTTTGTCATCAAATATATTATAATGCTTTATGTTTTCCAAACTAACTAAATAAACACAAATAAATAAATAAACACAAATGCACACAAGTTATAATATATCAGCTATGCAATTACATATGAAATGAGTAAAATTTATACATACAAATAAATTAATTTAAAAAAATATATATATTACAGTATGAACAAGTAAAAACTACAAGTTGGAAAGACAAAGGTGTTTCAATTCACCCCAGCATTTGGAATCCATCATTTTCGGAATATCTAAAAGAACAATGTCCGTGGGCGAAAAAAATAAATAAATTAGAACCTATAATATCAACAGAAACAAGAACAAGGAAAAAAGTTGTCACTTTAGTTAGTAAATATGTGCCCGAGACTCAGGATCAAAGGTATTATATGCATACAGTACGGTAGACGATTCGTGGCCGCTCTAAAGTTTTAGATGGCAGTGCAGATTTGATTTTAGCATTTTTTCTTATTCTTTTTGATGATTTTTTCCAATGCAAAGTTAACAATGCGTAATAGTTCAAAAAATGTAATTTAGGGCGATCGCAACTCTTCGACCGTAGATTTCTAGACAAATCATTGTAACATATTTTATAAGGCATAGTTTTGACAGGGGTTTGATTGTGAACCCAATGGTTAAGCATTCGATTTCCATTCTGGTAAATGATTATATTTACATATATATTTGATATTTTAATTATTCCTATTCTTTGAGTTTAGTGGGGTTGAGTTACGCAACTTACCATGAAATATCTAGGAAATTGATGGTGAAGAGTGTTTTAACACTAGGTTCCCTCTGTCTACCCTGGTATACGGGATACAATGTAAAACAATTTTTTTTATTACAGTTTATCAATTGAAGCATTAAGCAACATGTACTGCACAGAGCCAGCAAGTAAAAAACAAAAAACAGACAATACCCAACATTGTAAAGATTCAGAAAATGTACACAATATCGCTATCTTAGAAACAACAAAAAGCAACGATAAATCACCCATACTAGAAAATAAAGAACGATCATATAGAAAATCTATACAAGATAACAGATTTTTGAAAAAATTAAGTAAATTTCCCAGAACAATATTAGATAATGACGTCATTGAAAGTAAATTTTTTAATACCACTCCAATTGTTATAGAGGAATCTCCGGAAAAAATTATAAATCCTTTCAAAGTTCAATCAAAATCTGTCGATCAATTAGAACTAAATACAGATTTAGATATAAATTCATCGCAAAAGGAAAATTCTTTTAGTCCAACTAATAGTAGTTTAGGAGATAATTTGGATAAACAAACTGACACTAGTCCAAAAACCAGGAATCCATTTAATGTAAATGTAAATTTAAAAAGTGACACACAATGTTCAAGTGATACGGGATTCAGTGAAATGACTGACAGTGAAAGTGTTATTGAAGATTCACAGGTAATTTATTATTTTATAAATAAAAAAAAATCAGCTTCACGCTGTATCTCGCATACAGCAGGGTAGGCAGAGGGATCCTAGTGTTAAGATGCAGTGCCATTCCTCACTTTCTGTCGAATTCGGGAGGCATTGAGTGTTGAGTGGCAGAACTCAACGCCGCGCTTTGCCTCGACACCAGAGCGAAGAAATGGAAATATAAATGTAAGTAAATATTTCATCTCCTCAAGTGAGGATCGAACCCACAACCAGTCGGTTTAAGCAGTCACACATTGTGCCTCTACACTACGACTGGCCTCTTTTTATTTTATAATGGTATTTAATTCTATACTTATTATGTTTCTCTTTTATAATTTTGGAGTTCAAAAGAACCCAGTCTTTGGAAGGCTTGCGTGAGGACACACGTAGCCTCTACGTGTGTCCTCACGCAAGCCTTAGAGAATATACAAATGTTTTACTGTGAGGCATCAGCTGGGATCCATCTCTAGCTAACCA
The DNA here is from genome assembly GCA_013403705.1 of Heliconius hermathena. Lineage (NCBI taxonomy): Eukaryota > Metazoa > Arthropoda > Insecta > Lepidoptera > Nymphalidae > Heliconius > Heliconius hermathena. The sequence goes on along the minus strand of JAAIXJ010000013.1, from coordinate 1,382,214 downwards.
AGGTTAAAGATGGGCGCCGGTTAATGCGTGGGAATTGTGGAAAATATAGAAGTCTAAACTAGGATTATGGAATGGAATTTGGATGGACTGGCTACTGGGCTAATGAATGAGACTAACGGACGCCCAGATACAATATTATTATTTTTATTATATTTTATTGAAAACATAAAAAAAGTAACATATATTTACAGATTACCCCCCAATCAGTAATAATCACTACAGGTTTGATTCCTCTTTAATAAGACAAAATGAGGAACAAATGTGGAAAAATTGGGAACTGAGTGACTTAAAAATTGGTTCCCACGTTCGACCTGCCTACTATACATGTATTATATTAAAAAAAGCTGAATAAATTAAAACCTTTATCATTTTTTCCAGCCAGTACTATCTCCAATTAAATTACAGCCATCCTTAGACGTGTTTAATCAAAATTCAAAATTTACAAATAATAATAAAAAATCAACATGTCGCGTGCCAGGATTAAAGAAAACGATGTCATTACCAAATAATCAACCAACTTTGTTGAGCAAGTTTGGATTTCAAAAGAAGTAAGTTTAGAATAAACGAAAAACATATATGGGGATTGTAAAATCTGTTCTTTTCTGTATATTATAGTTGGCGAGTTGTGGCCGCTTTGAGGTTTTCTTAACTTTTGAGCATTATTCACTCGTGAAGAAAATAATGAAAATTACTAAAAAGTCCGTCGTGGTTTATTTTATTTTGTTCCGCCACTAACACGCAATGCCTCAAGAATTTGGCGGAAAGTGGGGATAGAGTGTCTTTATGAGTATAAAAATGTTTTAACATTAGGTTCCCTCTGTCTACCCTGCTATGTGATAACAAAATTACAAAAAGAAAATAAATAATAATTCTAAAATGAAATCCACGCAGCCATCTATAGCATAGTTCAGTGCGTCCAGGTCCAGGTCAGGTGACACAAGATTCGGCGTTGAGTTACGCCACTTCGGACTAATGGCAAACACTGTGTTTTATACATTGCTCTTACTCTTATGAAGTGTCTTGACACTAAGTTCTCCTCGATCCCAGGCATGATACAGCGTGAAGAGGAAATGAAAGAGGGAAATAATATTTAATATAAAAAATATCGATTCAGCAACATGTTATACCATCTTAAAGTATTAATACGTTTTATAATTTTTTCTTTTCTTTTGTTTCAGACCAGTATTAAAGAGATGAAGAAGTACAATAATTTTTATTAGAACTTAAGATGAACTTAAACTTTACACTTACCATTAAACTGTACACTTTTTACCATATAATTATTATAAATGAAAAAATATGTATATGTATTCAAATATAATATTACATAGTTATCTTAAAATATGTTGTATATACTTCTTAATATGAATGAATATAAACTACAAACATTAGATTTTATATCTAAATTTAATATGTGAAAAAATATTGAAGTACATTATCGAAAGTTGTAGAGTTCTGCCAAGTTTCTGTGCAAATCAGGGTAATTTTTTTGTTTAAAAAATATTAATTGAAAAAAAAAATCAATAAAAAGGTGACGTAATATGTTTTTACTGTAATAATACTTATACTTTTTGTTTATGTTTATTCGTTAAAATAATTTTAAACGTTTTATTTTTTTTTATACTGACTGACTCTTATGGATGTAAGTTAGCATTTACAGTACGGTCAACGAGTCGTGGCCGTCCTTAAATTTTAAGATTAGGATTTTAGCATTTGTCTTTTGAATATTTTCTTCCCGAGTTGATAATTCACAAAAGTCTTGTTTCCTATACAACTTCAACGTGGCCACGACTCGCAGGCCGTATTGTACAAATGTATTAAATTCGTACAAATCCATGCATTTATACCTCTTTAACGTCAATTAAATGATATTTGACATCTCTGAGTATGATATTAAACTGTAAATGTCTTGATGATATTTTCATAGATTTAAGTTTTAAATGAGACATGTTACTTTTGCAATTGTGTTAATTTAGTTGAAAGTGTTTATTTGATTATTGTGATAATATTGATTATGTTTAATGTGATGGAAATAAATATTTGAAATCATATAGTTTTGTCTTTTATTTGAAAATTACTTTGCTTCTTATTATTTTTAATCTCACCGCAAATAGGAATGTTATAAGTTTAACGTGTTTGTATATAGGTGTATCAGTAAGCTCGTTTGTGGCATCGTAGCTGATGAACCGTTTTTATCTACATTTTGATTTCAAAGAGGACTTAATCGAGAGTGTTCTTAGCCACGATCAAATAAAATATGGTGTCGTTTGAAGATAATCTCTTTTCAAGTTAATAAAAGTCACTTCAACTGGTTTGATCGATCTACACTTCGTTTCCTCTTACTTTAACAATATACACATATAAAACGATATACACTACACATGGTAACTACACATGTAACCTTGACCCGATATTGCAGCACGAATTTTCGCTAATATGTTGATGTAAGGCCCAAGTTTGTCCTCATGTGGAGCACTGTTCCAGGCACCCCTCAGTATCAATAAGACTAGAGTCCATTTAACGGCGGGCCGTTCGATAATCTCATATTAACTAACGGCTTAGAACCCTTAAGATGTTGGTTCTCTATCTGTATTCTATCATCTTTACTATGAGAAAAGCTCCCGAGAATTATTTGATTTGGTGTCACCATCCTCTTTCTACGATCGTGCCTCCCGCCACAGGAGTAAGTAAATATCATCAGCACCACCTGGATGCATTTTTGGTGCCTACATCAAGATAATTCTTCTCGCGTACATGCAAACAATGGAATGATCTTCCTCCTGAAGTGTATTTTGAGTTTGACTCATATATTAGTAGTATTTCCCGATTCGAAAAAAAAAACAGCCTATAAATATAGATATCCTAAACTTAAAAATATATATATTAAGCTCAGGTTAGACAAAGCGTTAAGTTCCGCCACTCAACACGCAATGCATCGAATTCCTTGCCTGTATTACCTGTATCATAATCTATCTGTCTATCAATGTGAAAATATCTGTATCATTTTCCTTGTCATCCGCTTGAAAAGCTGTAAACGAATCCAGCCAGATCCAATGATAATATAATATTTTCATAAAACTGACGCTTATCAGAAAGACCAGGGCGATGAGAATTTTTCTTGGTCTTTTTATTAACTTGGTAAATCCTATCGATATTAAAACTCTCCTTTCAAAAACTTTAATCGGTAACGTCAGGCATAGCCGTTTTCATAGGGTATACTCTAAAACAGGGATACTCCAAGTTGATATTGCAAACTCGCGACTGACCTTGTGATATATTTATGGTTATTGCAGAGGCCAGACGCATGGGAAATTGTAGCTACTTATTATCAAAATCATTTATTCATTAGTTTTTTTTTACATTTTTACAGTTTTATTCCACACAGTACCGGACTAACGGGAGGCGGCGGAGTCGGTCCGCCCCGGGCCTCTGGTCTTATGGGGTCTCCTCCTCCTGCAGCATTCTGCAAGTTCCCTTGATTGATCAAATCCAAAACAAGCCGTTGAATAACGCTCAGTACCTGATACCTACAAACTTCAGCGGAAATTTGGGGTTGGAGATCCCATAAACAAATAAGTACAAGAATAAGTGCAGCCTGTAGCGAAAGTTAACATTATTTTAATTAAAATTAATTTTATTGATTTATCTTTCTAATATATATATTTTGTGTGCATGTAGTTCCAGTTTCATACTTTTTTACTTTCTTGATGAAAGTATAAAAACTACATATAGAATAATACAGCAATATTTATATTTTATACGCGGAACTAATATTACTATGCGGGTGAAGCAAGCTAGCTCATTATGCTAAATTATCGATCCAAGATGAAATACGTCGGCCAATGTTTGGATGTATAAACAGATTTATACAGGAATTGTCACATCGATACATGCCTATAAAAGTAACAAAAAATATTTTCCAAATAGTTGTAACAAAGTTTCTGAAGGAAACTTCAGATGATACTCTAGTTGTAACGCTGGATAATCTGGTAGAAATTTACAATAAATTTAAGGAGGATCAGGCTTTACAAGAATATAAGGGTACCGCAGGCACGTCTGTAATAACGATAAGAGGACGGATGATGCAACATCTAGTTCTAGATGAACAATTCAAGAGAGAGAGAGAATGATTACCGAACCATTTCCAATGGATTTCGGTTGCATCATGCATCATAGAAGTTTTTCTAAACTAAAACTAATTAAAAATGGCAAATCATTGGGCGAGAGAAAATATATATGTATATTTTTAACATGTGTCCAGTAGAGATGGAAGATACGAGATGGATGTGCAAAGGCGTATTGCTGCCGGTAACAGGGTTAACGCAGCTCCTCAGCTGCATTGATGAGACGGCGAAAGGTCAGCATAGCTGCGCATTACCGTACACCACCACCGACCACTGACTTATACAGCAGCGAAACGTAGGTATTACAGAAGAAGAATGAAAAATGTAGGATATGCGGAGTTAGCTGATCAAATCCGCAATGAAGAGATACACAGAATGGCAGGTACTAGCGAGGATGTCACGGTGAGAATGAAGAAGAACGTGCTCAGCTGGTTTAGGCATGTTGAATGTATGAGTGACGAAAGAATGGCAAAAAAGATTCATCATGGAAAAGTGAGTGGTAAGAGAGATAGGGGGAGACCTCGGTTGACCTTCGAAAACACAGTATCAAAGATACTAGAGGAAGGTCACGTAAAAAGCATGAGGGCTCCCGGAGGGCATGTGTGAAGAGGTTGATGACAGTGGACGAGACGAAAGAGGTATGTAGAGACCGTAGTGTTTGGCGCTCCGTTCTCTCTGACTACCCCGCTAGGGGTAAAGCGTGAAGCTAAGTTAGTCCACCATTAATAGTGTAAAATATTCAAGTTTATATATATCATAATAAAAGAAGTATAAGTTAATATCTTAATAGGTCAATTCGTTACTAAGTAGCAAAAAAAAAGAAACAGCTAATAAAGCCCTGACATGCACTATGACGTGTAAAAAACAAACTGTTTCAAGCAAATTATTTAAAAATAATTTATTATCTCAGAAGAGAGTTTAATAGTTAAATTTACATTTTTGAATATAATATATTCATACATAAGAAAAAAAATAATAATTAAATACTGGTAGCCAGAGGGAACCTAGTGTTAAGTCACTCTGTTATCCATTTTCCACCGTATTCTGCGTGTTGAGTGGTGGAACTCAACGCCGCGCTTTGCCTCGACACCAGAGCGAAGAAATGAAAATATAAGTGTAAATAAATATTTCATCTCCTCGAGTGGGGATCGAACCCACAAACGGTCGACTTTACAGTCACACTTTGTGCCCCTGCGCCACGACTGGCCTCTAAAGGTTTATCGTAACATTTAATATGTCGCTTCCCTCACCCTCTCACCCTTTGCTCGCCACTTGTTTTTACACGGCCGTGTAATTAATGGAAATAAATTATGCATTTACTTAATGCGATTAATCCAGTATAGAGTAGGGTGGCAACTTGATAGATTTATAGTGAATCTTTATTTTATTACGTTTTTTTTAAGTTTTGGGTATTTTGTAATTGATAGATATGTTAAAATGTTTTTGGAATTATAGCATTTTAAAGTTTTAAAATATACTTTTTATTATATTCATGCTTGTAGCAAATTGTTCACGACACAAGACATGTGAGGCGAAGATATTAAATCAGATATATGACATCATCTTCATCATCATCGTCATCAGCCTGTCCTCGTCCACTGTTGGACATAGACCTAAGCCCCAAAGACACCCCACTACGCTCAATCTTTTTTTTCTTTGCATCCATCCGTTTCCAGCTACTTTGCGATATATGATATGAATTACATTAAAATATAGTAACAAAATGTATTAGAAACAATAGTTAAAGAAATCTTATTAATTTTATTGAGGCTGTGGACTATGGGTACACTACTTATGCTTATTTATGATTCTTAAAATGTTAATAAAACCTTGAAATACTTACGAGTACTATAAAGCTAATAAATATTTCTTACTCTACAGTTATTGAGATATCTATTGTGTTATTCAGATCTTAAATAATAATTAACAAAATCTTGCAGATAAACATATCTAACCATCTAAATAAATAGAGACCAGGCGTTTTCAAGTTCCCTCTGCCAAATAGAAAAGCCTGGAACAAACAAAACAAAAAAAAAAGAAAGAAATAATTCAATAAAACAAAACTCTTACATTTTACACTCTACTCTACACGTGAGGCTTAACCACAATAAAACCTATTTAAAATTAATCTGATAAAGAAATGTAACGTCGCGTCGTAAATATATATAATAAATACCTTTTTAACGAGGGTTCCTTCATTTCTTTTGGCCATATTTATAGGGTGTCGGAAACGTATTTTAATCTATGAGATAGAATGTTTGATAAGTTTATGTCTAATTTTAATGAGATTCATATCCTTTGTAGGTTCCTATCCGGAACGGGTTAATTTATTACGTGAACCTTTGATGTACTCTGTGATCATTAGCATGTTTTAAATATACGGTCTATATAAGGGTTTGCATCTGATAATGAGATATGTAGGTAAGTATTTTTTTTTAAATTTTTTTGGCTTCACGCTGTATCCCGTTTGTAGTAGGGTACAAAGTGTTAAGAATTTAAGTTTAAAATTTTTCACAAATTTTATTTTTCACAAATTTTATTTACTATAAATAAATGAATAGTGAAATATATTTCGATTCTCTCTTTTCATCTATGTATATGTCTCGTTTTGTGTGTATACATGAAGAGATACAGCATGAAGTTATATTATTTTATGAAAAACTATTTTTTTACGGATCTCGGACTCTTGAAATATATTTTTTAGTTATAACAAAGCCACAGGTGGACTTTGCCAAAGTTCGAGTTAAAGAAATTATAATGAACTAAGTTCGCCCATGTCGTTGTTTGCGGTTGGCGTATGGAATCGATGAAATCGGGTATTTTTTTTTGTACTATTCCTTAAAGATACCTTATATGTATATGTATATATTTAATTATAAATTTGATGAACATTAGCCAAAGTCGTACACATCAGCAACTTTTAAAATACATATTTATTATATAGAATAATTATAATATAAAATAATTAACTTAACTTCATACTTTATCCCTAGTGACTACCCCAGTCACGGAGAGAATGGAGCGCCAAACAAGGAGAGAACGGAGCGCTAAACTTTACGATCTCTACATACTTCTTTTGCCTCGTCCACTGTCATCGATCTCTTCATACATGTCATGCTTTTTATGTCACCTTCCTCCAGTGTCTTTGATACTGTGTTTTCGAAGGTCAATCGAGGTCTCCCCCTGCCTCTCTTACCACTCACTTTTCCATCATAAATCTTTTTTGCAATTCTTTTATCACTATCACATCACATTCGTTCGACGTGCCCAAACCAGCTGAGCACGGTTTTCTATAAAATAATTATTACAATAAGTACTATATAAATACTATTAAATAAAATAAGTTGTAAGGTCAGTCGTAATTTAAATGTATATTTAAATTTTTTCGCTCTGGTGTCGAGGCGCAGTGCGGTGTTGAGATCCGCAACTCAACACGCAACGCTCCAAACGGGGAACGGAGTGCCTTAGCACTGGGTTCCCTCTGCCTACGCTGATATATGCGGGATATAGCGTGAAGCTGATTTAAAATAAGCTAATTTATCTGTTTATTTTCTAATTTTATTAATATAAATCTATAATTAACATAGCATAAAATAAACCATATAATACACATTTAATGGTATTCATAATTTAAATGTTTTTCATTAAAACATAATATGATTTCGGTAGTGAACGAGATTCGCTTCGTGCCAAAATTAGTTATACGTACAAAGCTCCCCAGCGGTGAGAACTAAAACTATTCGGGAACTTAAATATTCCAATTCAACACGTGTTAGCTTATTATAGAATGATTGTTATTTAAATTAAGCAGCTTACCATCAAAATTGATTGAGCAAAGCTTATTTAAATGTGAAAAAGGATATTATGTTCTATGCTCTCGATATTGTTATAAATAAACTTTTAAGAAATATATTTCTCTTTTTTTACAAAATGTATTTATTTATATACAGCGTCGGGCTGTATCCCGCATATAACATGTAGCAGGATAGGCAGAGGGAACTTAATATTAAGACACTCCGCTTCCCACGCATCGCAGAAATTTTATAGCTTCTGCTGTATTTCGCAGGTAGCAGAAGTAAGCAGAGGGAACCTAGTATTTAAACATTTCAAGCTGCGCCGTGTTGTTACCAGTACGGGAAAATGAAAATATTTTATCCCCTCTAGTAAGAATCCTCGACCGTCACGTTTACATTCAGGCGCTGTGCCTAGTACCTAGATATCAATTTCAGATATCAATAGGTTTAAATTTTGTTCCATTTGCTTATAGTATTCCATTAAAATAGTAGAGTTGCATTTGACTAAATTATAATCATATTTTGAGGCCAGTGTCGCAGCGGCACGAAGTGTGACTGTAAAGCCGACTAGTTGTGGGTTTGATCCCCACTCGAGGAGATGAAATATTTACTTAAATTTAAATTTGCATTTCTTCGCTCTGGTGTCGAGGTTAAGCGCGGCGTTGAGTTCTGCCACTCAACACACAATGCCTCCAGAATTCGGCAGAAAGTGGGGAACGGAGTCCCTTAACACTAGGTTCCCTCTGCCTACCCTGCTGTGTGCAGGATACAGCGTGAAGCTGATAATAATCATATTTTACCAAAGTGCCATATTAATATAGATAGTAGATACAAATGCTGTAAATAAATTGGTACCACCATCAAAAGAGTATTATTAACCAATATGTCAGCTTTATAGACCATTAGACAGGCCCTGAAGCTTTCAACTTTAAAAGCTTATTTAACGTTGGTAATAAAATCAAACAAGTACATGTAATAGACTGTTTCGTGTGATTTTCTTGTGAAAGTTAATATGGATATTATGTTTATATTTTTTTAGCTTCACGCTGTATCCCGTGCATAGCAGGAACCTACCATGGCTTTCTTAATTTATCATAGGGAAGAAATATTTGAATATATTAAGTATTTCATACCTCCTAGTGAGAATCGAACCCACAACTGTCACATTTACAGTCGCACGCTTGAGCCCCTGCGCCACGACAGCTTTATGTATGAAAAATATGTAAATTTTTAATTATTTTGCTTACGTTCAATGATGCGGGAAATGTGTCAAACTGCCTGAAAACTTAACTTTGTCAACTGAAAAAAAAAGTTGTACTTCCCGTTACCTACAATCCTGGAATTGGTAAGGAACCCTCGAGTCGGACTTGCAGTTGCCGGTTTTTCTTTTAATTTAAGTATATATATTTTTTATTATTATCAAAAGTGCTTACCAAGAGTCTATTGGAATAAATAATATTTTGAATTTAAATTTCAATTGATAGGTATACAACTATAAAATAATAGAATAGAATATCTAGTAGATATTTAACGTCGACATCGTAACTTAAAGTATAAATATTTATAAAAAAATCAAAATAAATGTTTAGAAATGATATTCGAAACAAAACGCTAGCAGGCTGAAACAACAGTTGTTGTTGTTTTATGGCACCACCCAGCAGTCGTTTGTATCGAGCCGTTCACTTTTGTTTGCTTTATAAAATTAATATCACGATATTTATTTCGTAATGTTAAAAATAAAAATTACATCCATTGATAAAATTGAAAATCTCAATTGAAGTATTGAAATAATTATTTAGAATAAATAAAAAAATAAATAAAAAAAATCAGCTTCACGCTGTATCCCGCACACAGCAGGGTAGGCAGAGGGAGCCTAGTGTTAAGATACACCGTTGTTCCTCACTCCGCCAAGTTCTGGAAGCATTGCGTGTTGAGTGGCGGAACTCAACGCCGAGCGTTGAGAATGAAGAAATGAAAATATAAATGTAAATAAATATTTCATTTCCTTGAGTGTCAGTGTTAGTGTAGTGAGTTACAGTTACACTTTATGCCCCTGCGCCACGACTGGCCTCTTTAGAATAAATGTTTGATGTAGAAAGAAAGAAGACCTTGTTTCGCAGTGGAATAGTGTATTTAGATAGCTGCTTCGATCCGCACTCAATGTAATTATTATATATAAAATATCTTTACACTACACTAAGGTCAGTCGCACTGCAAGGGTATAAGTTTGTGGCTGTAAACACAGCTTGTGGGTTCGATTTCCACTCGAGAAAATTAACTATTTCATATTTTTATTTTCTCGCTCTGGGATGGTAACTTTACCATCCCAGCGTCGTTAAGTTCTGCCACTTAAAACGCAATGCCTACAGTATTCGGCAGAAAGTGGGGGACGGAGTGTGTTACACTAGCTTCCCTCTGCCTACCCTGTTGTGTACGGGATACAGCGTGAAGCTGATTTTGATTTTAACTGATTCAATAAATTTCGTAATATATTTAATTATGGATTCACTATAATAATGACGCTGCGAAAAACTTATAACTAAAATAACATAATAATAAGATTTTTCTAAAATGTTATCTTATCACATGTCTCCATTGACTCACAGTATAAACATTGCTAAAGTAAGTTATTTAGGTCCATTTTTCCAGAATTTCCTTTCATTAATATAATTATACGGAAAATACACAAAATAGAACAAACAAAAAATTCACATATCAACAGAACCAGCCAATTAGTAAGGTTTTTATGAACATATATGTATATTTACAATACGAGCAACGCTAATACTTTGTGAACGGTAAAAGCCAAATAAGAGATTTAGGAGAGAAATAAGAGATTTTATATTTAAAAGAGAGCCTTTTTTTAAACAAAAAAATCTCAAGGACATTTTAATAAATCCTAATCGGATCGAAAACCTCTTACTCGGTGACTTCTCAATTTCGCTCTGATGCGACGTGATAAATGTACTGAAAAACCGTATCGATTTTTTTTTCCGCCTGTAAATGTGATGGACCTTCTTTTTTACGGTTTGCTTAAACACGTCTTTTTTGCTTTGTAAATTAAGCGTAGGTATAGTAGTTTGAACTATGATAAAAGAATATATTTTAGACTAATATCAGTTTTTTTTACATTAGTTAAATATAAGACTGACGATGATATGAGACGTCACCACATAAAATAAAATTTCCAAAAAAAAAACAAAACAAGAAATATTTTTATATCGCAAAGCCGTATAAATTTTAGCAAAATAAACTGTGACATGTTGGAATTTCTCAAAATAATTGCACGGAAGCATACCTGAGCCTCGGATATTATATTAGACGAACTCATTTACAGGCACAGTAATGTTTATTATAAACGAAGCTATTAATCCATCTCCCCCACCAAATGAATTGTGCCACTTAATAAAGATCTTCGTCACCCCCCGAGAGATGGCTCTTAGCTAATAAATAATTAATACCTCAAGTGTTTGGTTATTCCTTTGCGGAATTGATTATTTTTTTTAAATAAATATTTTGGTGCCCTCCCACCAAAATATTTATTTAAAAAAAATAATCAATTTTTTTGGGAAATTAAATACTATGTGTAAATAAAAAAAGTTCAGTTTCAATAATAGGTTTGTGGTGTTTGACTTTATAACATACAGTTGTTATGTATTTGAATTAGACATTTGTTTTTTTTTCAGCTTTCCATTTTATCATACGTATCATGTAATGTTTTTAAAACTAACGGAAGATGGAGAAAGAGTATTTTGAGCTCAAAAAATTTAAGTTATAATAGTTTTGTGTAAAAAGTAAAAGAAACTGATCATTTTTAATATTTTTAATAATCCCTTACTTAGGAAAGAACAATACTTTTTGATCCTGGACGGCGTTCAAGATGCGCGGGCTCAAATCATAACAATACGTTCAAATTTTTATACATTTTTTAGAATAGAAATTAAACGTCTTTGTAGGTAATAAACTCATTTATTCAATAATAAATACGACAATATTTAAAAACCTATTGTAAATAATTTATTTTAAATAAATAAATAATTTCATATATGAAAAGACCTTTACACAATAAAGTAACCATACAACGGAGATAAATCCTCGTTCAAAGTAAAAGTTACGTCGAACGTCACGCCGCTTAAAGTATTCCAGCCTACATTTTACAAAATAGAACCCCACTGTAATATCCATTACTTCAGTCAAATTAAGCCTTATTTTGCGTGACATCGTTTGCCTTTCTTATTTAAGAATTAAGGAGCGAGTTCTGCCCTCTAATTATGTGGCTCGACAAATTGCATATTTCTCCTCCAAGATACGAATAACGGTCAAATATATTTTATTTAACCTTTGATCTAAAGAGGTCACTTCATTTTCGACCAAATAATTTGTTGTTTTATATTTTTTAAGGACCTGTGAGGGATATTGCTTCTACATAAGCTGCTATAAAATAATACTGGTATACTATTTATGATTATGTATTTAAAATATATTGTTAGAAAAGCACAATGTTATAAAATATAATAAAAATATTTTTTTAGATTAATACAAGTAAAGGCAATGTAAAAAGTTAAATTTCATCGATGAAGAAATCACACATTTTTAAATCAATAATAAAAGACAAGACCACCTACCGCTCAATTAAACGCAAATAGACCGGCAGCCGCCACACGCGGATCTGTCATCATATTTAAAATATTAAAATAAAACAAACAAACCGCAATAAATATAATCTATTGTTTGTGTACCACAGAGTACACAGAGCACAGACAAACGTCAGTCAGTTATTTATGGCGGGATTACTCTGCGCGGTGGCCAATATGGCACCCAACGCTAAGCCGATGATTTAAATACACATCCTATCGATTTAAAACACGAAAAGTAATTAATCATATTACAGCCTCCTATAGAAACACGTAAAGTGCCTTCAGCGATGAAAGAAAACTGTAATAGAAGTTTTAAAAAGGTAAAATGGGGGCTTAAAGCCGGTTTCGTGAAAAATAATGAAACATTTTTCAGAAAATGTATTTATGGGAAAGCGTTCATTAGAAAAATAAATGAGCACTGAGGAATTAATCGAGTATGAAAATGGCTCGATGATCTATTTTATACATTTAGTTGTAAAATAACGTTTAAAGTAACTCCTGTTTTTTATATATCGTACTATTAGTGTTTGTTTTAAGAAGAAATATCGAAATGGCTACTGTTAGGCGAACCAACAAGTCAGACACAAAATCCATTTTACAATAAATTTATTTACACTTGTTATATACACATATACTCTCGTAGTCACAATATTGAAATATGAATTGTAATGACAAGTTGTCTTGACAATATCTTAGAACGTAATGAACATGAGTGCCGTGTCGTTTGTGCTTATATTGGAAATCCACCGGAAAAGACGCAGCACACTACCGCCACTTAATACAATCGATAATGGAAACAATATCAAATGACGTACTCGTAATTACAGTGACACCTATTACTACATTATAAGTAACTTATGCTAACAGCTCGGCCATCCTGCTAATCGCGAGTCCCTTCGCGATTTAAGAATAGTTCACAATTTTTAAATGTCCTAATTTAAATAGCTTTAGTTTTGTGCCAACAGTTACATAACAATTATATTTTTAGCACAAGTGAGGATATTTACAAAAACTATTAAATTAGATATATTCACATGTCATAATATGTAAATTATACAATTTGAAATACATTTTCTTAATTCGTAATTTTCTTTAAATCAAAATAATTATTACATAAAACTAGACTCATGTGATGTTTGTAAAAGAGTCAAGTAAACGTTAACTACACTGAATTCGTTACGCAATTAAATTGATTATACAAAATATTTATAAATTATATTTTACATTGCAAACATTTGAAAAGCGCGGCGTTGAGTTACGCCATTCATTCATAGGAAATGGAGTGTTTTAGCATTACGATACATCTGTACGACGTAGCTTAAAGCTAAATTTAAGAAATAGCTAGGCTTTTTCAACTTATTATATTTTAAAAATGTTGGGCGCTGGCTTCTGGTGCTCAACTCTGTTTTATTTTATAGCAATTAATATATTTCCTTATTATAAGAATTAATATGCTTATAGTGATTTTGTACCTACAGTTATGATAGTTACAAAGGCCTAAATATAAATCTTTGTAACTTGTCTACGTCCAGTCATACTGTCTAATACATCTTAATAGCATTTTTTAACCTCATCAGATGATAGTAGAGGTCAAAACCGATAGTTGTTCCTCACCCGTAATCAACTGTTTAAGAAATTGTTCGGAATTGTTACGTCTCAACAAAGAATAGCAAATAGAAACGCGTTGCATTAGGTTTCTCTCAGTGAGATGATGTGGTACCCAAATGTCAAGTTTTTTCTTATACCCAGACTCTCATAAGTGACGTAAAACTTTTTTTTTACTACTACTAATATGTCACTCCACTTTCTCAAAGATAGCACTGATTTTGTCTGTGACAGGGAGTCCAGGGCGAACCTTATCTTTAACACTAAAATTTCCAGACTAGAAACGCTTGAACCATATTTATGCTACTCTTATTGATACCGCATTATGTCCGTAGATAGCACAAATTTTATTCGCGGCGATGGTCGCATTTTTACCTTTTAGGTAATAAAACTTTAAAATGTACCGAATTTCTACGTCACATACGTTCATTTTGCTTGCTTGAAACCATTGTAAAATGGCGGGGGCACGGTTTTTATTTCATTTATTGCATCTTCAGAATGTCACATTTAATGGTATTAAATCCAGCCAGTTACATTCAGTACAGTCAAAGAGGTTTAATTGCTAATAAGACATTCAAAATACGAAAATACTTTTGCCCCGACCCCCGCCCGACATGTTTACGCAATGTACAATTTGTGAAATACACATTTGGTACTGGTCAGACTATAAACGAAACGGTAATTAGTTTGATTCCCTGTTGGGAATGAATTATTAATTTCATTTCCACGTTGTGGCAACAAGAAAAGCGCGGCGTTGAGTTACGCCATTCATTCATAGGAAATGGAGTGTTTTAGCATTACGATACATCTGTACGACGTAGCTTAAAGCTAAATTTAAGAAATAGCTAGGCTTTTTCAACTTATTATATTTTAAAAATGTTGGGCGCTGGCTTCTGGTGCTCAACTCTGTTTTATTTTATAGCAATTAATATATTTCCTTATTATAAGAATTAATATGCTTATAGTGATTTTGTACCTACAGTTATGATAGTTACAAAGGCCTAAATATAAATCTTTGTAACTTGTCTACGTCCAGTCATACTGTCATTTAGCTTACTTCTCGGAGTATTGAGTACACAAGCCTATAAGGCTTAAGAGATCAATGGGTCACGTGGACCTTGCTAACCGAGCCTGACCGAGTACATACTATGTCGATATCTATATGATAGACACCTTACAGGTTTGTTTGCAAGATATAATAAAATGGAAAAATCGTATTATATAATATATAAAAATAAATTACCTTCACGCTGTATCCCACACACAGCAGGGTAGGCAGAAGGAACCTAGTAATGTCCACACAATGCGTGTTGAATGGCGGAAGTCAACGCCGCGCTTTGCCTCGACACAAGAGCGAAGAAATGGAAATATAAATGTAATTAAATATTTCATTTCCTCGAGTGGGGACAACCCACAACCAGTCGATTTTACAGTCACAATTTGTGCAACTGTGACTATGCAACTGCAACACGACTGGCCTCGTATTGTAGAAAATATATTAGAAAAAAAATATTTTTGATTGTTGGCAGATAATTTTCAATGTTTAAGAAAATCATCTGTATTAAAAATTAAATCCAGTCTCATTTAGTTGTAAATTCAAAAGTTGTAATAGAAAGCTGGTTCTCACACTGCGCCACGACTGGTTCGAAACCAGTCGTGGCGCAGTGTGAGTAAACACAACAGATCATGGGTTCGATTCTGACTAGAGGAAATGAAATATTTAATATTTTTATTTCTTCGTTCTGGTGTAGAGACAAATCGCGGGGTTTTGTTCCCTTACTCAACACGCGATGCAATGCTTCTAGAATTCAGAAAGTGGGCAGCGGAGTGTTTTATTACTAGGATTCCTCTGTCTACTCTGGTACATGCGGGATATAGTGTGAAGCTGCTTTTTTTATTAAGTATTAGAAAGCTAATAATAACAAAAATAAATATCAATAAAATACTTCCACAGGAAGCATAATAACACGACAGTTGATGGGAAAAAGTTTGTCACAATGGAGTTGTCGTTTCCTCTGATTATGATCTCTTCCTATTAATATTATATAAAATATATTACCTTTTTCTATGCTTTAGAAGACAGGAAATAGCCAAGAATTATGGTTATAAATTTTATGTTAGTTTATTTTATGTTCTTTTTTGAAATAGTATACCTATTATATTGTATTTTTCTGTTGGCACAAAGTACACCATTTTATAAAATAAAATAAATAAATTAAATCAATCAGTTTCACGCTGTATCCTGCACACAACAGGGTAGGCAGAGGGAGCGTAGTGTTAAGACACTCCGTTCCCCACTCTCTGCCGAATTCTGGAGGCATTGGGTGTTGAGTGGCAGAACTCAACGCCGCGCAAATTATATAAAATAGTGTCCAATAAAACGGCAATTTTGTTATTATTACTTATTTCCTATACTCATTGTTTATCACTTTCTTAACATATTTATCAGAACCATAGCAAACTTCGCGTCTTGCTCGCCTCTTTCACAAACTGTCGCTTCGCTAGTTCGCTATAATAATGAAAATCTTTTTTTTTAAAGTATTATAAAATAAAAAATAAATCAATCAGCTTCACGCTGTATCCCGCACACAGCAGGGTAGGCAGAGGGAACCTAGTGTTAAGACACTCCGTTCCCCACTTTCTGCCGAATTCTGGAGGCATTGCGTGTTGAGTGGCAGAACTCAACGCCGCGCTTAACCTCGACACCAGAGCGAAGAAATGGAAATATAAATTTAAGTAAATATTTCATCTCCTCGAGTGGGGATCGAACCCACAACCTGTCGGTTTTACAGTCACACTTCGTGCCGCTGCGCCACGACTGGTCTCAACAACTGGTGGTTATAAAAAATATATACGAGTATATCTAGAATTTATACATGCAGACCAGACGTGGCGCAGGGTCACAAGTGTGTAAACGCGAATGGTTCTGTGTTCGATCTCCACTCGAGGAAATAAAATATTTATTTAAATTTATATTTTCATCTCTTCACTCTGATGTCGCCACTCAACATGCAACGCCTCCAGAACTCGACGAAAAATGGGGAACAGTTGTGGGGTAGGTTCCCTATGCCTACCCTGCTCTGTGCGGGATATAGCGAGAAGCTGGTTTAATTTAATTTATACATATTATATAATAGTAAGACAAGTAAATATTCCATCGAATTCAATTTAATGGTAATCGAACCCACAGCCACTGTGCAGTCAGGCACGCCCCATCTGTCTATGATAATTTATAGAAGATATCTCCAGGCTTCACCCCGGGATAGGTCATTGATATTCAAACATGACGTCTCAATTGAGAATACGTAATACGTTCTAAGTCGGCCGATTTAAACCATCCAAGCATATGGCTATTCAGACCAACGGAGTCGCTTTGCGGTGAATTAACGAAGATGGAACGGTTTTATATATTAAATTATTTGAGATCAGATTGAGGGCAAGTTATTTATATGATTTCGATACAAAATACGAAAAAATACATAGGGATTATATCTTAATAGAATTCAAGTAATACTTTGTTTATAAACATCTGTATGCCGCATGTGACAGGGTAGGTAGAAGAAACTTATTGTTAAGACACTCCACTCCTCATTTTTCGCCTAATTCTGGAGGCATTACATATTGCCACGCTTTGCCTCTACACCAGAGTGAAGAAATGGTAATATAAATTAAAATATAAAATATTCTTCGAGTGGGAATCGAACCCACAACCAGTCCCGTTTTCAGTCACATTTTGTGCCCATGCGCCACAACTGGCCTTTATCAACTTATTCGTTTTGTTGTAACGTTCGTTTCGCTGTCTCCTACCCAACTTACTCCATTTAAACACGCGGGCGAAGCCGCAGGCTAAAGCTAGTGAATCTAATAATAAAATCACCCATGTGTTTGATACACCTGCCTTGCAATCTTCCAACGTAAGCACGGTATAATAATTAACAGAGCAATATGTATCCATTGAGTCAATTTATGTCACAACACTTAGATAATGGGATTACCCGATAACGATGTTAGGGAGACGTGGCGAGAATAACGAATAATAGCAAGATTTATTAACACAAAATTGTTTGTTTGTCCAAATATATAAAACTATGTTGTTTGTTATCTGTAAGTTATATAATTGTGTATGTTGAAAAAACGGAAAAAAAGAAAACTCTTATTCAAGGTTAGTATAGTTTTTACTTACAGTAACAAACTATAGCAAGTGAGCGTCATGGCTGTAAGTATGTAGTGTTTTTTGCTATCTGAATCGGATTTTTTATTAAAAAATATTTTTCCTCTTTGTAGGGTAATGTAATCTTATAAATAAAAGGTAAAAAATTTAAAAGTCATAAAAAATCCATATTGTTATCAGGTTAAAATTAAAAAAAAAAAGTGCAAAAAAAAACAACAGGAAGAGGGTCGAATAGGTTGCTTAATAAAAAGAAAACTTCACATATCGCCTCACATAAATTTATTTTTCATATACATTATGTATAATTTGCGAATCCACCGTGTCCCGGGACGCGGCGTGGGATATTTATTTATAAAATAATTATTCTACATCTAAATACACACCGTCCCGCCAAAACATCCGCCATTTTCTATAGCTTTAAAATAAATTTAAGCCAACACTGTGCCCACTTCGCAATTAAAAATATACAAATGGCGTCTACTGGGTTGAGGATAGCAACACTGAATATTCGAAATAAACTTGACTACCAATAATATACAATATAATGCTTTAAAAGTAACAATATATTATATTTCATTGGGTACTTTACATTATTTATGGGGAACAAAAATTATTGGGGAAAAATCATTGTAAAAATTTATTTTATTTAACATTTGATTTAGTGATTATATTTAACATATTATAAAAATACACTTTTACATTTACATCTACGATTGCATTCGACAGTGAACATTATTGTATATTTGAATTAAAAAATTTTTGTTCCCCATTTTTTTTATAATCTGTGCCATACATAAGTATTTGCTATAAAAATAAAACGTATACAGATTATAATTACATCTTAAAATATAAGAATCATCGAATAAATATGATAAAATGTTGTTTCCCATGAACCAAATATTGGCTTTCAGTTCATTTGATGCCTTAACTCAACGTTAATAGTATTCACTATTATACTATATAGCACTTCTTTTCAGGCAGGGTCGGCAGAGGGTACCAGGGAACCTTGTGTTCCCAGGTTCACATAATATACCACTTTATAATATTTATCCGACGACAGCATTAGCAAGGATACGTTACAAATTAATTAAGAACACAAGGAAATCATTAAATCAGTCTTATAAATATAAATCAACATACGGAATTCAATCATCACTGAGGGTAACACATTTGTACTAAATAATGGAATTACTTTCGAACAGCACCTTTTTATGGCAAGTCAATTTACTATCAATACTACCATCAATATTTGAATGAGAATTAATCATTATTTATTGTTAAAATGCAATTTTTCTAATAAAAATATTTAAATATGCTTAAATTGTTTGAATTTTTGAAGTTATATGGGACGATGATTGATGGTATGATTGACAGTTTACAATTGCACTGTTGATAAATGCTACTAATTGGTAGTGGAAACAAGATATAAATGAATATGTATTAAGTTAAACTATTATGGAGATCGATCAATTATCTGTGCGTAAGGATTTTGCTAAATTTACAGAACTAAGACTGGTAAAAAACCGATTAGTTAAATAAAGTTTCGAGGTCTTTTTTAATGTAAAATGTAAAAGACGTTTACGAAAATTAATAAAACTATACAATTAAAGAAATAAGTTCCTTTACATTTTATTAGTCTGATTCAATAGTTATATTTTTGTTATAAAAACATAATTTTGATAATATTTTCGGTATCGTCTATCATTGGAATGAACAAATTTTTTCACCTAATTTCTTTGTTGAGAACAAAAAAGCGCAATAAGATCGAAGTTTCGGTAAACACAGCTCCCGTTCCACTAGCGTGTAAGCAACCTGGCTACGTATGCGATTCATCAACGAGTATTAAATTTTCACTATAATTTCAATTTAACAATATTCTCATTAAAATCTAAGTATGTTTTTTTGTATTATTGATATATCTTATGAAATTTTAAGTTTTTATAGTTACGCGAACGATTGGCAGTTGATGTCGACCGTGTTAACCGACCAGGTGGAGACCGGGGATGTTACGGGTGTAGTGTTTCGGATCTTAGTACGGATACGGATATATGCGAAATTCTTTCGGATTATCCGTTAGTTCCGTATAATTTAGGTTGCGGATTTTAGAATTTGAGGAATATAATGTAGGTACAAGTATTGTAATGCAATTATTTGGCCTATTAATTTATCAATTTCTTTTATATATTAACTATTATCCCAAGTGCTGTTATTTTAGAGGAATTTATTGTTGACAACAGTTTTTTTAATATATTTTTCAATCAATTTAGCCAAAAACCTGCCATAAACAAATTGATTCGAAAATATCCGACACTTACGTATATCGAATTCGGCTACGAAAACGCGTAGTTTGTTATATTTAGATATATGATTGTCACAGTTAGGTTCCGGAGCTCCGTAACATCCCAGGTAAAGACGTCCGCATGCCGGAGACAAAACGAACGAATGGATGAACTATGTAACATGAATACATCATATTCAAAATATCGTCATAACAATCGATATGATTGTAAGTCGATACATCGTTTAATTAGAACCTAGATGAATTTAATAGGAGATTCATCATGTAAAGAACGCATATATCTAAGTTAAAAGCTCAACTTTAACTTACACGTAGGTCGATACAAGGTATAGTTTGTATAAAACGAGTGGAAAACCTAATAACCTTAACGATACTAGGCAAAGGGGGGTTACTGTAAAATATATAACATACTACACTTAACGATAGCTTACAGTAGTGTGATGAGATACGATACGAAGGAGATGAGAAGGAGAGAAACTTAAAATTATATGTAAAAAGCGAAGTTAGAATGATTGCGTTAAACGGGCTTTCGCAATAACATATAATGATAAAAAAAATGAGAATACTACAAAAAATATAATTAAAATTACGCGTCAAAACGTGAACGTATCTTTAACCTGCGCTTCTTAGATACTTCTAAGTGTTCTAGTCAATTAGCTGCCGTAAATAAAAAGCGCAGATTAAATAGGATAAGTTCAATTTTCTATACGAATTCCCATTGTTCCTATTAATAAATACAATGTGACAGAAAAACAGAAATGACGTCGTTGTTGTATAGGAAACAAAGTGTGAAACGTCCAAACCAGTTAACTACGTTAGATATTAAATCGATTTTATAATCGATGAAAACCATTCGAATAACATTACAATTCGACAATCGAATCATTTCCTTACATTTCATTAAAACATTACAACACACCGACAAAACATTTTTTTTCTACCTAACAATAGATATGTCATCGAATCACCGTTTCACTAGGAGCGGCAGTGATTTAAAAATACCTACTTCTAATAACTAAAGGAGAAATTAAGTAATAGACGAAATCATATTTTTGAAAAGAAAATTAGATTTATAGCAGTTTTTAAGATAACAGATAAGGAAAAAAAAACATTTTTTACTAAGAAAAAGAAAATAGAAAGATCGCTTTTTTAATTATTATTTTTTAGGGACGAATAAATGAACGGGGCGACAAAAAATAAAGCTACAAATATAATATATACACAAAATTACAATCTACACACTCGACAGAAGTTCACACGACACAGCCGATTCGTCTAACAGTTTTTTTTAATTATTTTCGTATTGCGTTAATGAAACATGTTTACCACAATATATACTACTTAAAGTATTTAACACCCGATATGAAAAATAAACTTCTAATTACAGCTGCAATAACTATTTATACATTTTACAATATAATATGTTTAAGATATTTTATACGTGATTGGAATCATTATATAATATGCACGTCGCATAATCTAAGCACTGTTTCAATCAATATCTAAAATTTCGCTAAAACATGGCGTAATTTCAATTTTTAATTATAGTTTTATTTAAATGCATCGACATTTTGACAATGACATATACATAGATGCTCTATGACATATTTAATTTTTTTTCAGCCAGTGCGTTAATTATCTATGGTTTTAGGGTTATCTGTCACCCGTTTCACAATCATGTAGTGGTCGCATTCGTAAATATACATCATAAGTAACTTTTCCGTAGGCACTCATACATTTAGCCTCTTTGCAAGTAAAACTTGAATATATCAGTCAATTTCTAACACTGCTTGGAATTGATGTAGAGCCTTGCTTTCTTCGTTCACTATAATGATTACGTATCTTCAATAAAGTTTTACTTTTATAAATATTGTATCGCGTGTCGTTATATAGAAACAATCGTTAAATAAATATTTATAGATTACATTTAAATATTTTTCCATTTTAAGTGTATAAAGTAAGTACCAAAATGGTAATTGAAAGATCATTATTTTAATATCTCGGCGTCTGGTGCGAACGTAGTACGCCATTAAACCGGGTTTCGAGTATAATCTTTAAAATTTAAAATTTCAGGTGGCATAGATTCTGAGTCATTCATTCATTAGTTCATTTTAATTCTTCTATAAAATATTAATTGAGCCCCTACTCTCCAAGCTGCCATTTTCAAAGTATTATAAATAAAAATAGCAAAAAAACAGTTTGATAGTATATACTTACGACTAAAACATACTGAAAGAGCCGCTGTTATTTCTAACCTGCCATGTTTAAGTACGAATAAAATACCAAATGAACAAAAAGAAAATAGGAGAAAAGATATAACAACACGCGGTTCAACAGTAAAATAGTAATAGATAGATAGACTATAAGGCGTATGTGCAAGGCAAGGCTCCGGTTCAGACGAGCATGTCTCATCGTCAGTTGGCGTAGTGGTCGAACGAGCCGAGGTACTCCAACGCGGCGCGGTAGCAGAATTCGTACTGGTCCTAGAAAAAAAGTATTTGTATTAGTAAAATTACATACATACATACATATATTGTTCGAGGTTGACCGTTTTGGCAATGTTTGTGGCTTCGATCTTCATGAGGGAAAATTATTTTATTAAAATTATTTTCAATTTTTCCTTGTGCTAGACTAGGGTGGCGTTACAATGTCTCGAAAGTTTATCGATACATACATAGTGTCTTAACACTAGATATCGTATGCGTGTATGCGAGATACTACATTCCGCATACAGCAGGGGCTTCGACCAGAGGGAACCTAAATGTATGTATTATATCGCAATGCAGTTAGGATATGTTTAACAAAGTATAGAATCAACAAAGTTAGTTAAGTATATGTTTTACATAGTTAAAGTGAATGGCGATGGCCATATGGAAATCTCAGCCCTCAATTGTTATGTAGTTTATTTAAATTATTATACAAAATATTATTATATTATTAACTTTAAGCCTGCCATTTTTGTGCATTTTTTTATAATTCTGTGCAAAAAATAATATATAAATAAATAAGTAAAGTCGCCATAAAATAAATCCACTTTCATTAAAACTTAGAAAGCACAACTCTTCATAGTATTTTTTAATTAAATGAAGGTCACGCTCAAAAGAAAGTACGTAGCTTCACCTTTTTATTTTATTTAATAACAGTACAGTTTTTACACCTTCAAAGAAACTACGAGCTTGACGCCTACTTTATAATTTTATAACATTTAAATAGTAAACTCGACATTCATTTTTATATATAAGTTTTTAATTAAGTTAATGTATAAACTATGATTATGTATATAGTATTTCTAATAAACTAAATAGGTATTGTCTAAGGTGTATATATATATATAGGGTAATTTAACACAAAATAAATGAAAATNTATATATATATATTCATTTATATATATATATAAACTTTCATTTCATCGATCATTCACTATCAATGTTAGAATATACCAATTTACCAAAGATAGATACAAACAAACACAAACCCTTATACACTTTAAGCCAATTCCATTAAAAATAATTACTTAGTCGATACGTAAAATTTACAACCTTAGTAGGAGTGGAAAATTCCCCGCGGAAAGTGTATTCAGACATTTAGAAGTTAATTTAGATTTAGCTACCAGTATTCGCGCTTCGTTTATTGATTGAAAATTGATCAGAACGCTTACTTAAACTTATAAATTATTTATGCGCATGTTATAAATATGACCGTATTTTTTTTATAATTTATATAATATATATTTTTTTAAATATAGCTAAGGTAAGTTTTTTTACTTACCTTAGCTATATTAATTCGAACGTTCCGTTTGGGCATCATAAAATTCTATCATGATCATAATAAATGAGCTTGATTAAAAAAGGTATCTCTAAAAAGGTGCTGGCTGAATATTCATAAAAAAAAAAGTTTAGTTGCAAACAACCGACGGAAAATAGGCGAAAATTAAAATTAATGCACTCTAAGTCGTGCCTCGTCGCTAAGCGCATTGAATTTAATTAAAAAGCGCGGTCATTTCAGGGAGGCACTCAAAAATGTAGAAATAGAATGTGCGTTTGTTTTTTATTTTATTATTTTTTGTTAGGTGCCCGTTTTTACCGGTATATTTTTGGTGAGAGCACTCAGCACGTGGATGTTGGGGGTTTATTTCAAGAATACGGACGTCACAGAATTCATTGTTGTCATGCTTCTAAATGACCTGCTTTGCGCTGTTTTAATTTTAAACTGAATAATTCTCTTTTTATTTGCCTCTGATGCGGACCAAATGTCATAAGCGTTTAAATTATGTATATAAGTTTATGTACATAAACATATATTAATATAAATATATTTGTCTGTGGCTTCGTACGTAGTCTAAAAATAAACGAATTAACAGATTTTCACATTGACTTCTGTAGTGTACGTTTATATATATTTATCCTTTTTTATAACATTTAGCCATATCAAAAGTTAGAATATTCGATTGTATTAACAGTTTTAATACAGTAGTGTAACAATTGTTATTTAAAAAGCGTCTTGACGACTATGTAATTGGGAAACTTCTACACTCTGATGATAGCGAAAATGTACCAATATACCACACTTAATTTTAAAAATGAACGAAAATATTATATCTGAAAAGAAAACAATCTATAACATATAACAGACTATTAGCAGAAATCTTAACGGATATCAACTTCCTCTGTAGTTATTGAATTTCTATATTTATAACATTTCAGAATCAAATATTGGTATTAACAAAAAATAATGTCATTCAGTTTATACTGATATAAAAATAAGTATTTAATGCGGCCTGACCTCGGTCTGCACCATGGCGGGGCGCTGCGTGCGCAGCGTGCGCACGGTCTGGAACACGTCCACCACGCCCTCGTACTGCATGCGCTCCAGCACCGTGGACAGCGTGATGAACACGCCCGTGCGCCCCACGCCCGCGCTGCGCGACACACACTTAGTACACACGGGGTGGACAGAGGGAGCATGATGATAAGACACTCCGTTTCCCACTCCGCCGAATTTTTCGAGGCATTGTGTGTTTTATGCGAGGGACGAAACTCAACATCGGGTTTTTCGGCCTGATGCCAGAACGAAGAAATTAAAATATTAAGAAATAATAATTCATTCCCTCGAGTGGGGGTCGAACCCACAACTGTCGCGTTTCAATCATACCTTAGAGTTACTTAAATTATTAAATATTCATTAGGACAAAAGAAAATAAACACAGCCTCCCTTAAAATACATATATTTGATAAAGATCTATATCTTCCCCGAAAATAAACTGGAACAACAAACCACAAATACATGTAATCGAATGAACTAAAATACATATATGATATGATAGCATCATAACATGATATCATCATGACTGTGTATGACCGGCATAATTTTATATAGACTTGCTTTAAATAACAATAGAGTTGTTGCATTGCCAGACATGCTTTTAAACTAAATTGAAAATCTTTAATTGGAAAATTGAAAAGAATTAAAAATTTCAATCTACTTTCTTTTTACTTGAAAAGAATAAAAAAAGTGTAAGTGTACTTTTTTTTTAATACATGTACTTTCAATAGTAATGAATTCGATTATAGTAATATTTCAAATATTTTATCATAGTTTCTTTTATCCAATAGTACTATACAAATTGCGGCGTTGGGTTCCGGCGAATACCACGCAATGTTTGTAATGTGATTAGAATTTTTTAAAATTAATAATAATCACATCTTCTCCAAATTGATAAACATGTAAGAAATAAATGTAGAAAAACTTTCAATCTAATAATGATGAATGCAATGAATTTGTAGCAATGATGCTACAAGAAGCTGTATCAGTCATACTTAAAGACATAAATTACCTGCAATGTACAGTAATAGGTCCATCCTGCCCAAATTGCTCCTTGGTCTTGTGCACTTGTCCTAAAAAGTCAATGAATCCCTCCCCGCTCTTGGGCACGCCCTGCTCCGGCCAGTCCGTGAACTGGAACTGGCGCACCGTCCGCGAGGCGCCGTCGCGGGCGTCTGTTACCTACACACATTTAGATTATTTATTTTCTTAGCTGCATGCTGTATCCCACTCAAAGCAGGTTAGCCAAAGGTAGCCTCAAGATACTGTACTTGTACTTGTACTTTCCGTTTAATTCTTGAAGCACTGCGTGTTGAGTGGTGGAACTCAACGACGCGCTTTGTTTCATTACCAGACCGACGAAATGAAAATATAAAATTTTTCATTCCCCCAAGTGGGAATCGAACCTGCAATCGTCACAATTACCCACACTGATGCTGCTGCGCAACGACGACCTTTTTTTAAATTATTTTTAATGTACATATCGCTTACAAAATCTTACATATGTAGCTAACTGACATCAGGTAATGACAATGAACACACTCCCTTAAGAAAATCGTTACATTTCTCTAAATTGTATGGGAATATATGAAAATATTTTGGCGAACTAATATAATAAAATACGAATAAAGTATTTTTTACCTTGAATTCTCTCAAGATATACTGAGGCATGTTATACTCAGCGATGGGATCCACAACAAAGCATTGATAGCGGACCGAGCGATCCGAAGGCCAGTATTGATGACACTTTTCCTGAAAACACGATTGCAATTAAAATATAGTAATAATTAAAATTAACTTAACAAATAATTTATTCCATACTTACTCTTCCCATTTCCTTGAGTTTGGTTAACATAACTATTATAGTAGAGTTATGTTCCCACAACATTCGCCAGAAATCGTCAGTTGTATCAGGCAATGGACCCTGAGTGGCGATGTACGCCGCGCGGTACCTATACCCGTCCACAAACGATGCGTTGATATAATCTGATCCATCTCGCGGCGTTAAGCACACTCGGGTCGATTCGTAAGGCAATATATGCACCAGTCTATTCTTATGTTTGTTGCATGGTAAGCTGGCAGACACGAAACGACTAGAATCAGCCTTCATATTGGCCAGCTTCTTGAATTCCAATTCCATGCCCGTTATGTTCTCAATTGTATCAATACGCATTAATTTCTGTATGTGGGGGTGTAGATTGCGCGCGGGAACTTCGGTGTCGCCACAGATCACAGCTTCGAGTAGGGCGTCGTGGATAAAGATGTATTGGTCTTCGGTCTGAACCATGTAATTACGTTGAGCTCGTAAGCAAGTCACGTGACCGTAGATGTCTACAGTTCGTTCATGTCGAGCTCTCTCGAGCATCGAATCTATGACGATAAAGCAACCAGTTCGTCCGACTCCGGCCGAACAATGAACTACTAGTGGACCAGCATCAGGTGGATTCAATGCACGAACTCTTCGAAGGAACTGTAGGAAAGGAGCCGGATGATCTGGTACTCCATGGTCAGGCCAAGCCGTAAATTGAAGTTGTTTTATTTCACGACGTTCAGCGCCGCCGTTTCTTGTTACCTGGAATGTTCTAATACAATAAGTGGCAAGCTCTTGAACTTCTGTGATGGTAACGGTCATCATGCCGTACGACTCGCTTCCTCTACTTGGCCAGTACTGATCACATTTGATTCGCGTCCTCTCTTCTAATTTTGTCATCATGACGATAGTAGACGTTCGTAGTTCCCAGCACATTCTCCAGAAATCAGCGAACGTTTCTTGTAGAGGTCCTTGAGTAGCGACGTATGCATTATGTTTACGATATCCATCGCAGTAATTAGCGTTTATGTAGTCGCTTCCTAGTATACCATCGATGGGTTGCAAAATAACACGACTATGGTCGTACGCTATCACGTTAGCATAACGATTCTTGGGTTTATTTACTTCCATGTTAGAATGGTCCCAGGTGAATTGTTGACCAGGTTCTATACTTTCGTATTCTTGGGAGAACTTGAGATTATCGCTCGCTTTTAATCTATCTATGTGTTCTGCGAGCTCAGATATTGGGATAGGTGGATGAGAAATCATAGCTGGTGTTTGGAAGTTTAATCGTCTCATTTCCACCGGATCTGAAGGTGCCCCGAAACCGATATCAGCCGACATGAGAGGTCGGGTGACTGCTGCTTGATCAGGGGTTTTACACGGCTGTCTTCTCCTTTTAATGATGAATAAAAATACAAAACACAGTGATAGCATTAACGCTGCTATGATAGGACCAACAACCCACAACATACCTGCTTCTTTTCTGTTTTCCTCTATTGTTATTTCGGGATCACCATTAATGTCTTTCGGATCTGGTCTACTTGGTTCTTCACCAGGTGGAGCTTCTCGCATATCTAACGATAAGTATTCTGAAAATGGACTTGATGTATATAAATGCTTTTGAGGAGTGTCCACGACAGCTCTAACAAACACTCTGTATTTTTTATTAAGATTCAATTTCCTGTTCAGAAAACCTTCATACATTTCGTCATTACCCAGATGGAATGTATAAAGAATATTTCTTTGTAAAAATTTAGCAGCTATGTAGGGAGCATTTTCGTCATCTGTTCGTGCATTATTTTTTATTAAATCGTCTGTCAAAAACTGGTCGGGATTTTTATGATTATGTGATTTGTCATCGGGAACTACAACTAGATAATAATGTGAAATAGGTCCGTATTCTTCGGAAGCTTGAGGTAGAATAACGAGTATTTCATTTTCAACAACACCGTAAAAGTCCGGCTTAACCATTGGCTTAGGAGCAGCCATTTGTGTGGTTACAAAAATCGTAGTAGGCGGTCTATAGGAATTATCATTAGGTATGGCACTTATATTAACATTATACGTAGTGAATGGCGATAAATCGTTTATAGAGTATGAATTTCTATCATGTTTAACTATTATTTCTCTTTTAGGAATTTCTTGAGTTTGCGTCATTCCGAGTGAATCGACGAATTCTTTAATAGCATTGTATGATATCTTATAGCTAACTGGGTTTAAGCGTAACGGGGGAGACCATGATAATGTCATGGAGTGGGTGGATACATCTTGAGCTCTAAGATGTAAAGGCACTTCTTCGGGCTTCACTTTCACATTAACCTTTTCCGATAACCTTCCTAAACCTTCAGCAGTTTTAGCTGCAACGGCAATCGTATATTCTGCAAATTTATCTAAGTTTTCTAAATTCGCAGAATGCGTAACGTGAACGTTGATTTGCTGCCATTCGTCCAAATCATCAACCGGAGTCATAGTGTAAAATATGACGTAGCCTATAATCTTTTTGCGTGAAGGTACTGTTTCCCACCAAACTTCTACTCCTGATTCTGACGTTGCAACGGCTTTAACTGTCATGGGAGCTCTACCAATGTCCCTTTCAGTATGAGCCGTGATATCTTTGCTGTAAGGGCCAGGCCCTTGGTCAGTGTAAGCCCTAACTCGGAACACATAATGAGCATCTTCTTCTAATCCAGTAAACACGGCTTTCGTTAGTTCCGTAGTTTTATTAACGTGAGAAGATTGATCGCCTCTTTTATAAAATTGGACATTATATTTCTTTATTTGGCCACTACGATCCGCCCGAACGGGAGGTTCCCAGGTTACACTAAGTATATCTGGTGTTTGGAAGTGATATGTAACATTGGCAGGTGGTCCTTTAGGAGCACCTTCAGGTGTAATCCAATATTTGATGGCTTCTTGGCCAATACCAATTTCATTTCTTCCAGCGACTCTGGCCTCGTATTGTACTCCTCTTTCTAAATCATTAATTTTGTACGAATTTACTTTTGTTCCTGGAAAATTAACTTCTTCAAGTGGTTGATCTTTGATGCCATATCTTAATCTGTACCCAAGTAATTCGCCATAGGTTTGAGTTGGCTTTGCCCATTCAATTTCTATAGATACTATGGGGTCCCGCTCCAAAATCCTAAAAAATTATGAAGAGATAAGTATTTGCATATAATATCATAAAATCTTATAGAAATATTTACAACACATTAAAATTTTATGGAATACTACTATAATAGGAAGGCTACAATAACTTAATTATAGTTATAACTTACTTCAAATTAACAGTTGGTCGATTCGGCACTCCACCAGGTGTTTTCACG
Source organism: Heliconius hermathena (assembly GCA_013403705.1). NCBI lineage: Eukaryota > Metazoa > Arthropoda > Insecta > Lepidoptera > Nymphalidae > Heliconius > Heliconius hermathena. The sequence goes on along the minus strand of JAAIXJ010000013.1, from coordinate 1,351,624 downwards.
GATACTGGAGGGCTTCTATCTCCGTCACCTTTCCTTGTGAGGGCCGCCACTTGAACACTGTAGCGGGTGTCTGGTTGAAGTCCGGACACATTGAGCTCGAGTGTCGTGTCGTCCATCACGTTGAAACGCATCGGGTCGTTAAGTAAGCCCTTACCCTAAAAATAGTCACTAAATTATAGTTTCAAAAAAGATTATTCAGTTATTTATTCGTAATGTATCATATTGTGTATGTATAATCATATATATATTTCTGTTTTGTTATAATATTTTTTCGCTTCATGCCATTATGGAACCCTATATAGAAAGTAAACTAAGAGACTAGTGTTAAGAAACTTCGTTCTCAAAATTTTCACCGATTGTGGGTTTAATCTCCCATTCGGGGGAATGAATTATAATTTATTAATATTTTCATTTCTTCGCTCTAGCACGAAGGCAAAAGCCCGGCTTTGAGTTCCGCTACTTAAAACGCAATGCCTCGATAAATTTGGCGGAACGTAGGGAACGGAGTAGTTTAACACTAGATTCTCTCTGCCTATCCTGCAAAATGCGGGATACAGTGTGAAGTTGACTTTTTAAATTATATGTAAAAATATAATACAAATGACTGTTTTCTAACCTCTTCTCTAAGTTCTTGTACGTGTACGTGATAGCCTCTTATAATTCCATTTTTTTCTTTTTCTTGGGGTGGTTTCCACGTGACGTGAATGGATGTCGAGTTGATTGCGGTTACTTTGACATCTTGAGGCTCACCAGGCACTGTACACAGAATAAAAGTTACGAATCTGAGCCAAACCTATTCTCGCATCGACCTAAATGCCCTATCAGCATCTAAGGGAGCGTGCTAGAAATCTACCTTAAGCTTAACGTTTAGAGGGCTAAGTTGGAAAGCTTCGAAGACTCATCGGTAAGCATTGCGAAATCGTATTTTAATATGTGCGGTCGGTAATTCCCGTCGGTTGCTGATAGAGTATTTAGATCGCGACGCTTAACGCCGCTCAGCATCTCGATCGGGCATTTGAATACCAACACACACTGATCAAATTAACTTTTACGCCCTTTCACATCACCATAACCAATTAAAATCCATTACCTTCCAATCCACATCAGTAAAGATCAACTAAAATCGTCAAGCGTTACAAAGAGTTAACATTTAGTAAGTCATCTATAACAGATATCCAAAAGCGGCATGTCTATATCTATAAATATAATTAGGTTCACATTCTGCAAGGGAACACACATAAGTCAAGATTTAGTGCTACACGTTCAATAAGTAAAAGGGCACACCAAATCTTATATATATATATATATATATATATATAAAACTCAGACAAAATTATTCTATGTAACATCCAATTTTATCCGCTTGCAGTTTGTTATCAAGAGATCATTAGATCACAGTGCTAGGAAGAACAAACTACAAAAAGCATAGGCACAAGCACAACGCACATAAATACAAGCACTAAAGTAATTTATACTCACTCTTAATAGCTGTACGGGTTACCAGCAGCCCATACAAAGTCAGTGACGAGAGAAAAAAGAGAAAAACGCATTCAAATACATTTAAGACAAATTGTGCGAACATTGCAGGGCGAACGGAACTACTAAGTGAGAGATTACGAGTAGAACGCTTGTCGGCAAATAGGGGGTATTCTTATTTCACATCCTCGTGTATTTTGAGCTCTTTTGGAGGCGCATTTAGGTTAAGCCGCTTGGGACGTTGACACCGGTCTACGACTAATGCATCGCCTTTTTCTGCTCACATATGTTGCTGACAAATGGTAATAAATTTCAATTATTTAAAAAATATAAAAATCGAGAGGTAATTAATTACGCAATGAATATATATATGTAATGACATATTAATGATTATTAATTAATCGACAAATATGAATTATTTTGATTATTATCACAGTGAACAAAATAAGATGAAGCACTTTAGACCATTTATTAGAGTCCCTTTGCGCCAGTTCACTCACACGCACATGTATTGATTAAGGCGACGGCGCCGATCTGTGTATGTGTGCTTCATCAGTGTAGTCTTGTTTCATAGAGCGCCACCCGCTTCTGTGTGTGTCCATTGTACCTTGTGTTGCTATCCACAGTGATGTCTGTGAAGGTGTCAGTGTCATTGTCCTGGCTGTATATCTTCTACAACTGTTCAGTATAAAATTAGAGATTAATCTATGTATCTCTAGCCGAACTGTATCGTAGCGTTCCCTTCCGTTCATTCCTCGACAACGGCAATAGCGTACGTTAGGCGTATTATGTATGTCACAATATATTCTAGTGTGCATGCACGACGATAGTTTGATAGAGTATACAGAAGATAGAGGAAGAGAGAAACGTCTACTGGCGAGAAGTTGTAGCGTAACAGTAAGTGAAATAGACAGATAGATAGAGGGAAAGTAGAAATAGCGCGCAATAGAGTAGTCTAGACTGAGCGGAGCAGTTGGGATTATATGCGTACTTGCGGAACTGATCCTTTGGATGCATTTTGGGTGTGACCAAGTTGTTCATACTAATGAAGATCCTCAGGATCAAAGTCAGTTTTATCCGCTTTTTCCCGCTAATAGTAAAGTCAGACAGTATTGAGTATAGAATAGTTGTGAGTAGTATAGTAGCATGCGCGCGTGTCGTGTGGGACGGTATTGGTATTCAAATGCGGCGCTCGGGCCATGGTGCGTGTTGGGCTGAATGACCAGGTTTATAGAGCAAAACAGATTATTATGTTCCAATGTAGAAGCCTTATAGTTTGATGAATTTTAGATGAAAAATATTAGAAAATTAAAAATTAGCCGAGTGCTTAAATATAACCTAGAGTATTGTTATTTAAACCGCGATTTTACTTAAATTATACATTTTTAATTGTAACGGCTTCTACGTTGCAATACTTGTAGTTCTCATTTTGATGGTCATTTCTTGAATGCCACGCACTCGCTCTCTCACCTTGTGTCGTCGCTAGTGGTGCTGAGTGCTCCTAAAAGTGCTATACTTGCTTCACACAATGTTTTGTATATATTAGACTAATAAATGTATTCAATTAACACTGTGCTCCGCAAGAAACCTATCAGGTGCCCAGTGAAATTAACTGAAAATAGTGCTGTGTCGTCAAAGAAAGCATGCAAAATTGTGTATATTGCTAAATACTTAACAACTGTGCGTTAAAATTATATATAACGGTGCCGTCGACACAATACCAGGTGCAATATAACTTTGCATTTCAGTGAGTGCCATCTTTAGCAGTAAATAACGTATCAAGACGACGCGTCATCAAATAAAAATCATTACATGTGACAAGTGAGTGGAAATATATTATATTCCGCTTAAAACGTAAGTATACAGTGAACCAAATGACTGATATATGATATATAATTATATTATAATATAATACATTAAAAATCATCGGCAAGCATATTAAAAGTTGGTTACGAGAATTAACCTCCTTGATTAGTCCTGCTATATGCTCATGAGGAAGAAACAAAAGAAAAAATGATATTAGTAACGTTGGTATTAGCATCTATTCAGAAATTTAGATACAGTCTTATTTATTTGCGGTACTGTCATTTATTAAAAGGGTCCCACCACCAATTCAGAATGAACAAACATTTGCATATCAAGATTATTACGGCGGGAATGGAGATAATTTGCGACTATTTTGAGGTGCAAAATTGCTTACAATTATTTAGGTAAATTCATTAAGCGAGCTAAATTATATCCATTCTGCCGGCGTTGAACCAATACAATCAAATCATAAAATTATCCAATATTGAGTGTATAATTTATCAAACACCGATATGGATGATTTTACAAAATACCCTTTACCCTCCACAGTGGTCACCTTAACATAACAATTGATTCATTAAAATGAGAAATATTTCATGGTATTAATGTCAATAATAAAAGAACTGTCAGCGGATCGGCGTCGCTATAGCTGTTCCGCACCGATAAGTTCTCAATGGTCCGCCAACATCGATCCTCTGACAGTTCAATGTAAAAATTATTATATTCTCGTTAATCGATAATAACTCAATTTTATATAGCAATGGTTTAATTTATGTTTAAAATATTTGTTGCAATATTAATATGCTTTTAGTCTCGCAATGAAGTTGAAATGGAAAGCTCACGTTGCATTTATGAATTGTATTACATAAATGATAAACTGCCAATAAAATTGAGCGATTACAAGAGGAGCACACGTGTGCAGCATGGACACGTACCGTCTTCGTGGGTGCGCACGGTGACGGGGTAGGAGGCGGGCCCGTCGCCCACGCTGGTGCCGGCCAGCACCCACACGCGGTACTCGGTCCAGCGCCGCAGCTCGTCCAGCACGAAGCTGGTCTGGTTGAGGCGCACCACGGTGGCCTCCGAGTCGCCGCGGCCCGCCTCCACGCACAGCAGCTTGTAGTAGGCGATGCGGCCGCCCGCCTGCTCGGCCGGCGGCGGCGCCCACGCCACGCGCACCGCCGTCGGCGACACGGCCGTCGCCGACACGTTCATGGGCGGCGCGCCGGGCACTGCACAGGCTCAACGTGAACACTCCGCACCCGCCCGCTTACCCGGGACCGACCCTAGCGCTCGCTAGCGACGCAATCACTGAATGCCGGTAGTGAACGAAAGTAATGGTGCTCTCAAATTAAAATACAAAAAAATAAACAAATACAAAATTAAACGACGAGAATCGTCAAAATAATATTAAAGCATGCACAAATTTTCTATGTAGAATCCGCTCGCCCACATATGTATCTCTACGTCTGATACTGTTACTCCTGTCGGAAGAAAATTGCGATCATTAAGGTGTATTACGGCACGAACGACATGTACGCGTTCCCATTCGTATTCTTTTATACGTGCGGATAAATCGTCCATAATGTTTGAATGTTGTTCGTGTCGTTGTGTAAATAGTTAAAACGAAACGTATGCGGAGGCGACGCCTCGGATAATAAACATACGGACGACATAAAGCTACTAGTACGTCTCGGTACGGCGTACGCATAAATGTTTAAGTGAATGCGTACACGTTACCGATCGTCCAATTTACAATTACAAAACACATATTATTGTGATATAAAACTTGGTGCTTGTGCTGAGTATTACTGGCGGCGTGCCGGGCAAGTGCTTTTATGTGAAATATTACATTACGAATTACCTGGAAAACCCACATGTTCACACAATACTTTCTTACGTCAACTTTAATCAGGAGTGGATTTTATTGCGTCTAATACCGAATAAATTGGATGTTTGTACGGTCAATCATTTCTACTAAACAATAGATTAGACATTAATAAAATCTCTCCTAATTTCTCCACTCTCACAAGGCCACACATAGCTCCACCACTCCTTACGACCTCGTAACATACCATATTGTTTAGTTCGAACTGCAATAGGCGGCGTGGTGGCGCCTTCACCGCGTTGGGAACGAGCCGCTAGCCAGATGTAGTACAGCGTGTTCGGGTACAGGCCGTTTAAGGTGTACGTCTCCGTTATTGGTATGCGTCTAGATGTGATCATAAATTTAAATCAGATAGGCATGTAGGTATTGATGTAAACGAAGAGTTTTGTTAGTATGAAAAATGTTTTTTTTTTCACCGACTTCTGTAAAAGGAGGAGGTTATCAATTCGACTGTACTTTTTATGTTTATTATTGTTAAAAGTCTAGACAACGCAAAAACTTCACAATATTTTGTGATACAAAATTAAACATTATGATGCCTTATTAGCAAAAATTAAACAAAAATAATGAAACAAATATAAATAAAGATTATCAATTCTTACTTTCTGTGATGTTGTTTAGCGTAGGTGTCGTTCCAGTACAGCTCGTATGAGACGATGTTGTCGCCGGCGTGCGTGGGCCTCCTCCATGAGAGGGTGACTGAGGTCTCTCCAGCTTCTACTGCCACTAAGTTTGACGGTTGTGATGGTACACCTGGTGACAAAGGAATAGACGTAAGATTTTGTATTTTTATTAAACAATTCCTGTAATTTTAAAATTCAATATTAAAAAAAAACATTATACTTACTGTAATTTAAAAAAATCATAATTTTTAAAAAAACCATATTAGTTATTTTTTTTTGGAAAGTTTCATAAAAAATAATAAAACACTTTTTGTTTATTTGTGAAACTATTTTTATACACAGAATATCATATTTGCGGGTTAAAGGAGCTAATTATTGTATGTCATTTCAAGAAAGCGCTATTCGTGCTCTATCTAGTTTTTATCTGCAGCCACGGGCCGGGCAGAATTGTATATGACACATTCTAAGTGCCGTAGGTAACTCTGACCTCAGATACAGTGGGTTACATTGAAACTATTAACGTAATGTATTAGTATTATCTATAGCTTTCCTCAATAAATGAGCCAATACTAAAAAAACAACAGCGCATTCAACTAAAAAAAATCTAAATTTTATAATATTATATAAAATAATCAGCTTCACGCTGTATCCCGCACACAGCAGGGTAGGCAGATGGAACCTAGTGTTAAGACACTCGGTTCCCCACTTTCTGCCGAATTCTGGAGCCATTGCGTGTTGAGTGGCAGAACTCAACGCCGCGCTTTGCCTCGACACCAGAGCAAAGAAATGGAAATATAAATGTAAGTAAATATTTCATCTCCTCGAGTTGGGATTGAACTCACAACCAGTCGGTTTTACGACTACAATTACATGTATTTAAAAGGATATTGGAAAGGCGTATTGCCGCTGGTTACAGGATTAAAGGTACCTTGGCTTCATTGATGAGATGGCGTAACACTAAGAAACACCTGTTTACATATGTCCTACTAATGCAGTTAGTCGTATGCAAGCCTAGGTGCATCTTAGCTTAGGCATTAACATCTCGGGATTGAGGTTAGTTGGATCGGTGCAATCGATTGTTAACATATTATATTGTGACGATTGTCTCATTGGTTATATTAGGTACCATATCCGTACGTAAATTATAAACTGAAAGGCCTCTTTTGCAAAACGGTTGTATTTTTCATTAGTAATAATAAAATATTAAAAATGTAAGTCAATTCAAATTCAACATAATACATTACAATAACCAAAGAAGACTGTAAAGTGTCGTAAAAATCATAAAAAAATATAAACACAACGGTGTCTTAAAGAAAGAGTATTTAAAGAACCTACATTATTTAATATTTATATATTATTTGATCAAATCGAATATAGTCAATTTGATAATCGAATCCACAACCATCGCGCTCACAGTACTAATGTGTCACGATGGCTGGTTTTTGCAGTGATGTACCTACGCAAAATTCAAGAGTCCATCCACTTCTTAAATCTAAGATTGTCTAAGATCAATCGTGGACGTTAAAATCGACAGCATTGCATTTTATGCATATTATATGTTTTGTTTTGGTCTTTTTTACATAAATTAAATTATAAGATTTTTATCTTTTCTAAATTATATCTTATTATTCTTTTAACAAAAAACATTTATTTAATAATATAATTACAGAATTCTTGAGCGATGACGCGAACATTGAGAGAGAGAGAGCGTAGAGCGTAGAGCGCTGGCGGTAAGAAGTAGTATGGACGCGCGCAGGTTTGCCCGTGGTAAAGCGGTAGTCAAGATTACCCTATTTCCGGCAATCTGTCAATCGTTTTACTCGGGTGGTCTGTGGGTGAGCTATACGCGTAGAGCCTACAACACACTACACGTGCAATATAATAATGCCTTTAGAATGTTGTTGAATCTGCTGCGGTTCTGCAGCACCTCAGGAATGTTCGCAGACGCACGGGTGGACGGATTCCACGCTGTAATGCGTAAAAAAGCATAGTCCCTGCTGCAGCGCATGACACGAAGTCACAACGGCATTCTGAAGACAATCACGGCCCGCCTAGATTGTTCTATTCAAAAACATTGGATAGAAATGATAACGGGCCAAATAAAATAATATACAACTAACATAATTCATAAGAAAAAATTGTTGCTAACACACTAACACTATACGGATATGGATATTAATCTGAAATAAATTATTTTTATTTTATAATATTACTCTGTTAAATAAATTGCAGCATTTTGGCTACCGTATCAGTCTAAGAACCACCAAAAAAGTAAATCTAGCGTTAAAACATTCCCGATCGCCACGTACCGATCAATTTTCAATACATGTCGCGTTAGGCGGCGTAATTAAACGCCGCGTTTTGTCCAAGCAACAACTAAGAAGCGAACGAAGTAATTCATCCCTTATTATATCACTTTGAACACAAACAAACATATGAAACGTCAAATTATATGTCAAACGATGACAGTAATTAACCGTGTTGCGGTCGTACAGGCATATATTATACTTGACCCAAATATCGCGCGGGTCCATAGTGCCTGGTGCATTGTGTATTTATTTTAATTAGCTATTATAACAGAAAGGCACTATGACAGTACCTATATTTACTTATGTTAAATTAATTTTGATGTTGTTTATTATATTGAGTTGAATTGTTTGTTCTTATTTTGTAGTGCTTTTATTTTAAGGTTTAATTAATTTGTTGCATTGTACGAGTTTTTAATATGGACATTACAATACTGAACTAAATTTATTTATTTTTGACCAATTATCTTATATAATTGATATATATAGTTACTAAAATACTACAATTACAATATCTCAATTTCAACCTTGTATACATACCGCAGAAGTATACGTTTATAATTAATAATAAACTTTTCAAAAATGGAAATGCACACTAGTTGATATGCCTTTGCCGTATATATGCGCACAAAATCGTGTCCTCCTATATTGTGTTCGTCATAATAAAATTGCCTAAGATTCGGGGAAGGCACCAAATAGTGATTTGGTATGGTAAAACACGACGTTTCTCTCTTCTATCCAACTCGCGATATCGTTAAACAAAAAGTGTAATCCAGAGTGTCTTAAGACTAGGTTCTATCTGGTAGCTAGTAATAACAGAGACGTCTAAAATAAATACTATATTTAAATAATTCAATTTTCAAGGAAAATACCAAATAATTATTTGGTATAACAAACCAGCGTTGAATTACACCGTTCAACCCGCTATATCGTTTAAGCTAAATTAAAGTAAACTACTTCGAAATATAAGAAGTAAGTCTGGTAAATAAAAAATACTCAAAAATAAATAAAAAACATAAAGAATAAAGTGCATTTTCCCCTACCTTGCTGTGTTTTAACTTGAACGGGCGCAGATATGGGGCCGGGGCCGACCGACGTGTACGCTCGCACGCGTATCGTGTACACGGTGTGCGGCGTCAGCTCACTGATCGTTGTTAGATGGTTGTTGTCCATCTGTTCGGGAAAAAATATGTCATTAAATACCATTTAAGGACAGTTTGAATATGAAGTTGTGATATTTATATAAATTAAATGACGTAGACGGGACTCGAATGGCATTTTGGAAACTGCCCAAGCGACCTAATTACTAAGTCATATGTTCTTATCAAGCTACATGAAAATTATTTTTTTTGTAGCTTCACGCTGTATCCCGCATATAGCATGGTGGGCAGAGGGAACCTGGGAACCTAGTGTGCCTTTGCCACTTTCCGTTCCCCAATTTCCCCCAAATTCTCGAGGCATTGCATGTTGACTCAACGCCGCGTTATGCATCGTTACCAGAGCGAGAAAGGGAAAATATTAAATATTTCACTCCAATGACTGTAATTCAAACTCAAAACCAGTTCGTTTCACAGTCGCACGTCTTTTCTATACCTGCGTCACGAAGGCCTTGAATATTCTTACAGCATTATTAGCATGACTGTGAAATATTTTATATAGTTTTTGCTAAATAGAAATTGATATTATTTTTTCTGAAATATTAAAAAGAGTTGCACAATTTTCTTAAAGAAACAAGTATATATAAAATTTACATAGCTCAGTCGCTAATATCTTACCATCTGGGAATGCCAAGACTGTAACGGTTGCGATGGATCTGAAGTGTAGTAAATTTTGTATCCCTGAAACAAAAGTAACGTTATGAAAAAAAGAAAATAGAAAATAACTTAATTTCAATAAATATTAATAAAAATAAAGGATAATCTTTGTTATAAATGAAATGAAATATTTACCAGGAAAAAGGGATAAAACCAGGGAATTTAAATTGTTATTCAAAATAATCATGACATATTCAAATATTCATAAAAGTAATTATTTGTACGTATATATGACTTACAGTTACTTGACCATTTGGCGTTTCAGGCTCATCCCATTGTATGACCATAGTGCTTGAGCTCAGCGGACGAACTTGGACGTTACGAGGCGCTGAACCAGGTTCTATAAAAAAAAATATTACTTGTAAAAATTTTACGTTTAAATGTATTCTCTCTCTCTGTTTTCCCTTCTTTGTATAAATCTAATTATAAATCTAAGTATAATTTTACAAAGTGCTTTGTAGTGTTGTTGTCACGTAATGTCATATGTGGAACACATCGCAAACTGTAAACGTGTGCCTAAAGAAATTAAAAAATAACAATCACAATATGTACTAAAACCGAAGAATAGAACTGTTATTGCAGCTGTGGAACAATTTTTCAAAGCTCGAATATTTCTTTCTAAGTAACCATAGTTCAATAAAAAATGAACTATGAAACTTTGTTTAATAAAAATTCAAATATACAATTTTAAAATTTACGACTAAAATAAAATTTGCAAAAGTTGAAAATATTACATATAGCCTAATTGGCTTCGACGGCGCAACACCCAAGAGGTTGCAGCTTTCGTTCCCGCTGTGTCGGAATTTTCATAATGTATATTTACAATGCAAAATAAAATGTGAAATGAACACTATATTCACATTTTAATAAGATTTTTATATTTCGTAGAACATTTTAAAGTGTATTTAATAGCGACTCGCGCCGACTTCAGGTCTTCATATTTCTTAGGAAATTTTATACGATAATTTGTTAAACTATAGACTGTGTAATTTAATACTTAAAGGTAGGTTTGCAACGAATATTGGGTATATTCAGCAATACGTCGTATAGCTAAATAACTAATATTTAACAAATAATTTTAGCAGGAGTGTGGTTTCAGGTTCAGGTTTCAACTTTTATGGATTGCTTCGAAGAGGTCATAGCACAAAAAAACGGTCAAGAACGAGTCCGATAAGAGTACCCTATAAATCTCATGATTATATTATAGAATATAATCATGAGATTTATAGGGTACTCTTATTATTATATATGATTATAGATTAACAAGAAGTACAACTTTTAAAAAGTTGACGAACTAAGTTAAAGTACATTATGTATGAAATGAACTACAAGTATAAGTGTCTACTAGTTTGTTTCCCGATATGTTCTTTTATTTAATTCTTATTAAATTCACAACTCTAGGGTAACGGAAGTATAAGTTTTGATTAGACGGCGAGTTTCACACGATACGCAAAAAAAATAAAAATAGACGCTCGTGTCTTTTGATATCTTAACGTGGTGGTAAGATATATAGTTTAGTAAGTAGTATGAAACGATGCTTTTCTCGGAAACCAGAGAACAAGCCAATTCTACTTTATTTAAAAAAAAAAATTAAATCAGCTTCACGCTGTATCCCGCACACAGCAGGGTAGGCAGAGGGAACCTAGTGTTAAGACACTCCGTTCCCCACTTTCTGCCGAATTCTGGAGGCATTGCGTGTTGAGTGGCAGAACTCAACGCCGCGCTTAACCTCGACACCAGAGCGAAGAAATGGAAATATAAATTTAAGTAAATATTTCATCTCCTCGAGTGGGGATCGAACCCACAACCAGTCGATTTTGCAGTCACACCTCGTGCCGCTGCGCCACGACCGGCCTCAACTTTATTTTACTTTATTTTAAATTTAATAAACTTTACTTTATTTTAAATTTCTATTATAATATTAAATGTAATGGAGTGATTTATAACTAAATTAAAAATTAAATTAAATCAGCTTCACGCTATATTCTGCACATACCGGTGTAAGCAGAGGGAACCTAGTGTTAAGACACTCCGTTCCCCACTTTCCGCTGAATTCTGGAGGCATTGCGTGCTAAGTGGCAGAACTTAACGCCACGTGCCTCGACACCAGAGCGAAGAAATGGAAATATAAATTTAAATAAATATTTCATTTCCTCGAGTGGGGATCGAACCCACAACCAGTCGTGTTTACAGTCACACCTCGTGCCTCTGCGCCATGACCGGCCTCAAGTTTTACTATAATCTCTGTATTTACTTTGTAGCATTTGTAATCAATGAAAACATAAACAACACACATCCAATGAAAATGCCATGTTTACAAGAATCTATACAAATATGGTTAGGAATCCCTGTAAACTCAGAACAGAGATGGTCTAGTGTTTATACTCCTGGAGACTAAACCAAGGATTAAGGCATTAAAGTTTGCCTTACCACGAGGTTTGCTCGTGACTGTGTGTAGAACAGAATGGATGTTCCTCAAAATGTCCAATGTAAATGTCTTAAGACACGTTCATTTCATTGTTCAATGAAAAGAATTTAAGTTAAGTAAATCTTATTTTAATCTAAATTTTCTATTATCTTTTAGAATTAAAGTATTTTTATGGAATAAAATCATCAATTTTATTCAATTTTTTTCACCTTGCCTGTATTGCTGATCATTTTAGTCATATCGGAATGTTGCGCTTTCTCTATTTATTCTGAAAACTCAAACATACCGCGAAGATATTACTTATTTATGGACTCAATTAGATTTTTTTAGATGAAAAAAATATTAAATCTGGTCACTTTTGTAAGTTTTTTCATTGAAGTTTGGCTTTTATTTTCTTTAAGTTCACTCTACATTGGAAATTTAGAATGTTGAAGAAATCTTTACATACATAATCGGTCTGTGTGTTGCTTAGTCAACTAATTGTCAAATGAACTACCCTATATTAGTATATGATAATGCTTCGGAAAGCTGGAGACGCTAGTCGTAGATGGTAGAATAACAATCTCGTCAGTCATGGCCATCTACAAACACATCAGCTTCTAATTGAAGTGGACATATGTTAAATCAAGAAGAAATGCGGTAAATTGACTAGAGATACCAAAAGATAGTTTTGCACGTTTTTTTAACATTAGTACCTATTTTAATAAATATAAGTTTGAGTTTCGAATTAAGATCTGGGATTTCTATTCCGGAAGTTTTAATTTTGTCATACATAAAAGTATAGAAAAATCATGAATATATAAAAATGTTATGAACTACACCCGTGTATAGCAAAATCAACAACTTACTACATTAGTTAAGTACATACATATTGCTTATCCATCACGAATATTTCACACATTACGAATTTAAAATAAATACAAAACTACAACTATACAAACTGAAATATAAATTAATACAGCATTTTGTTGTGTTGGAAAATTTAATTTGACGACGGTTAAATTATAGGAGACCATGTATTTGAAGTTTAAAGCCTCGCATTGTTAGCGTAATTACTAAAGTTGGCTTGTTATTTATTATAACAATCGAATGAAGGTTAATTTATAACATGGCGGCGCTGCGTGGATATAAATAAAACAATACGTTATATCTAGAGTTTCATAACTTTATTTCATACTAGTTCTACCTACATGTAAATTTACTATACAATAAAATTAGTTTTGATTACTTATTTAGAATATATTATATTATTGACTTGTTTGAAAGCCAAAACATATTATATGATATTATAAAGGGGTGAACAAATACGCTATATGATGAAATTATGTGTTCCGTACCTAAAAAGGTAAAAACAGAACCGGTAGAGGATGACTTTGTTGTCCATCTGTCTGTTTGTCAAGATCATTTATCGATCGATCTCATCGCGTGTTGTATGCACCTATATACATTGATTGCATATTGTTTATAAATTTATGAAGCCGAAGTTAATATTAAATATTCATGCAAACACAAACAGTTATGAAATTTGACGTTGAAATTTTTTAGGTATTTCATAGAAAATCAAAATAAACTTATATTTGTAGTTCATTTTATACAAAATCAGTGCAAACGCTCGCAAACTTAAGTTTGTTAAACTTTTATAAATTATACTCCCTGATGACTTAAAATCGTGAAATTGGTAGTGGAGCCTTGTTGGGCGAGTCTGACTCGCACTTAACCCGTTATTTGAAACTACATACAAGATAATAGATATAAGCGGATCAAATTTTTCATAACTATCTTTGAGATCGTCTTGATAGTATTCTGCAAAAAAATATTTGGCAATGAAACTGATGTCCATTTTAAAACAACAAAAAAAAATTAATTAGATCGATCGATCGATCGAGTCCATATGTTAACAAACTGATACTACAATCACGACGTTATATTAAACGCATCGAATATTATAATTATATACGGTGACATTAAGGCGTAGCTCAACGTACTAACTACGTAAGATGGTGACGATTATCTAGGCATTTCCGCTAACATCTCGCCTGAGCTCACACGGCTTAATGAGATACATTGAAGCCGCAAACATGTAAATATCACATCGAAATAGACTGAGAAATATGACATTTACAGAGGCGGCTAATATGATTGGATAAGTGAGTGTTGGCGTATGACACACTATGTACTTACTAAAGTAATATAAAATAAATCTTATAATATAAATATAGGCAAAGATGAAGATGATATCGTAGTTTGATAAAATAATGTTATTTCTTCAAATTGAGCACCATAAAGTGAATATATTAACATGCATTTTTAAACAACTGATGTTTTAAAGTTTACTTTAGTTCACAAAGAGAATCTAAATGCAGAAAGAAACGCTTATTTAAATAGTTCATTCTTATTTAAATAGTTAATCTAACAACAAAAAATATAGAAAAAAGTAGCTTTTTTACAGTTTAATATTTCATAAGAGATTATGCTAATGTCAGAACCGTGTGATTAAATGTGGCATAAAGGTCTACTCAATATGCAATCAATGTAAACACCATATTGTTCCGATCGTCAAAGGCATCCGATTGATTACTCCACGTATTATACTTCAAAAAACAAAACCCAACAACTTCTATAATGTCTTCTTTATTCCGCAGTCAGTTAAAAAATGTTATGACATCATTTGTCATTTATTCCCAACATAAAAAGCAAACACGTAATAAAAATTCTATCCCCATAATTGAAATGGGGGCGAGCACAAATAAAACAACCATCGGTTTACGTAGCGCTCTTTGTTCGATATTGGGCTGGGAAATTTAAAAGGCAGTTATTATAATCATAATAATGCTCGAACATGGCAATATCGAATTAAGTCGGGTCCGTTTCGTCTCAATTAAGTACGTTCACGAGAACAAAACAACAATGAAATATAAAAGGAAGTGAGGTCTTTAAAAAAGTGTTTGTAATCGTGTCTTGGCGAGAGAGAAGACGAAACATCATTCGGAGATCTCCGATGTTTATGATACTTAGCAGCGTAACAATAAAAGCTGGGAAGCGGTGTAATATTAAAACGCTATAATCTCGTTGAGACCAGGACTCGGGGTCGGCTCAGAACTTTCTTTTATTAGAAACGTAGAATAAATTCACGAGAAAAAAGCGGTGGGAACCATCTTATTTGCCTGTAGCGACGTTTTCATTAACATCTCATCAGGCGCCATTTTTATTATGTCTTCTGTGTTGTGACACCGCGGGTAATTTAAGTCAAATTTAATATTTTACGATGCTAAATTGGACGCGATAGCTTCTCTACAAGAAGGAGACGTATTGTATGTTTAATTAAAGAGTTAATTAATTTATGAGGGGGTCAGTTGTGGCGCAGGGGCATAAAGTGTGACTGTAAAAGCAACTGGTTGTGGGTTTGATCCTCACTCGAGGAAATGAAATATTTATTTAAATTTATATTTCCGTTTCTTCGCTCTGGTGTCAAGGCAAAGCGCGGCGTTGAGTTCCACCACTCAACACGTAATGCCTCCAGAATTCAGCGGAACGGAGTGTCTTAACATTAGGTTCCCTGTGCCTACCCTGCTGTGTGCAGGATAAAATAAAGCCGATTTTATTAATTTATAAAAACATTAGAAATTATATTAGTAATAAAATCAAAAACTTATATTAGAAATAAAATCAAAAAGTTTCTTGGTAAGAAGAGTATACTAATTCATACGCGAGGTAAAAGTTGAGCCTTGCCTTTGGAAAAAATTGGCACGATCACTGTACAAGAATAATAAAATATACATGACCTAGCACTATGCACAATGATAATTTACAATTTTATAATATATATATGTAAATAAATCAGCTTCACGCTGTATCCCGCACACAGCAGGGTAGGCAGAGGGAACCCAGTGTTAAGACACTCCGTTCCCCGCTTTCTGCCAAATTCTGGAAGCATTCCGTGTTGAGTGGCAGAACTCAACGCCGCGCTTGGTCTCGACACCAGAGCGAAGAAATGGAAATATACATTTAAGTAAACATTTCATCACCTCGAGTGGGGATCGAACCCACAACCAGTCGGTTTTACATTTTACGGTATATATATGTATGTTAAACTTAAAAATATTACGTTTATTTCTAAGTTTCTTGCGAATCCTGTTAAATATATCAGCTACTTAATAAGGTGGAGAAGCAACGATGCGTATTTTTACAACATTAACTTCCTGAGCACGTAGCCATAGATAGCTAAAGTGTTCGAACTAAAAGGTTTAAGTAAATTTTTACTTAAAACACCTACGTGAAACCACAATTAAAAAAGTTTCATAGTAGTATTTAAATCTAGCAGACTTTTATTTTGTAATATAGTTGAGACGTGTCCGGCTTTATACACTATCGTTACCAAATTTCGACTTTCAGCCGGAGATATCTGCGTGCATAAAACCTGCATTTAGCAAGGTATGTAGCGGAAATATAGTGTGAAGACACTCCGTTCCCCACTTTCCGTTCAATTTTTGAGACATTGCGTGTTTAACAAATATAATTATTTCCCACGAGTGGCAATCGAACCCATACCTAACCGTCGCGTTTACAAAGCCGCTGAGCCACAGTGGCCATATGTAGATATGTATTAAATATGTTTATTTCTTTATTTAACCAATAGTGACAAAAAAACCCATTATGTTGGTAGAGAACGGTATGTAATGTGGTATATGACCTTCATCGTAAATTAATATAGCATGAAGACGATTTTATGTTAGCGTTTATGACGACTCGTCTTATATTATCTGTATAAAAATGATATTACCTCTCATATTAATAATAGGTTAAAGTTGACAAAAAGAAAGGTGATATTATAAGTGTTTCCTTAAATAAGATCCCAAATCATAATTATCACAGGTATATTTATAGAGGACCTATAACTCTATACTTGGGTTGCAAGTACAACGCGGTTGGTACTTATATGGAATCCACGGAATCCAAAAGTTTCTTCCCATAACATGAATATTGTAACTATTTTATAAGCAAAAATTTTATATAACACTATATGATCAAATGTATGACAGCTTCTTTTCGCTTTAAGAGATGGCTATTTAACCTCAATACATTTGTGCATTTTGTTTCTTTCTATATTGATTTTAACGTTGAGGCCAGTCGTGGCGCAGCGGCACAAAGCGTGACTGTAAAACCGACTGGTTGTGGGTTCGATCTCACTCGAGGAGATGAAATATTTACTTATATTTATATTTCCATTTCTTCGCTCTTGTGTCGAGGCAAAGCGCGGCGTTGAGTTCTGCCAACTCAACACGCAATGTCTCCAGAATCCGGCAGAAAGTGGGGAACGGAGTGTCTTAACACTAGGTTCCTTCTACCTACCCTGCTGTGTACGGGATACAGCGTGAAGCTGATTTTAACGTCACGCTGTATCCCGCACACAGCAAGGTAGGCAAAGAGAATCAAATGTTAAGACACTTTCCCCATTTTCCGCTGCGAAGAAAATAGAAATAATAAATATTTCATTTCCTCGAATAGTAATCGAACCCACAACCTGTCGCGTTTACAGTCACACTCTATGCACCTGCGCCACATTTGATTTATTGTGGTGTACAAATAAAGTAACAAAAATAACATTTTAAAGAAAATAATAATTTAGTAATGGATTTTAGTGTAGAGACTAAGGTATATAGACGCTAGACATGTTATATGAAATTATGTAAATCTTAGTTTTCGTACGTAAGCCGTTGTTTCTGACTTGAGAGTATTACGCTTGCTTGACGACCGCAATATAAGAGATTGAATAGATCTACCATTTTAATATTTCACATATGGGTTAACTACTTAGGTAGATTATACTTTTAGTGTATAAGTAAACATTATTATGAAATATATATATTTTTAACATTTTGTAAAGTGTTATTCCACACTTAGGAAAGAAAAATACTTACTTAGAAAACGTATAAAAATTTGAACGTAGCGGGACTCGAACCCGCGCCTCCTGGAAACCGACCAGGCCTATGTTCTCATCAAGCTACGTCGAAAATTTTATACGCTTGTTACAACTTATTTACAAGTATGTTGTTAACATCTCTGTAGGGAGATTTTTATAAATTTCCACTACCCAAAGATAATCACTAAAAATTATCGTCTGGCAAAGAAGAATGCTATTTTATTAAATATTTTTAACATTTTTTAAAGTGTTATTTCACACTTAGGAAATATTTTATACGTTTTCTGAATAAGTATTTTGAAATATATTTTTATGTAAAGGTACATTTATATGATATGTATATTAATTCAACACAAGACGATGTGAAGTGAGTTCTTAATAGTAGTGTAAAGTTGTATTAAAAGTCATTACTTACTAGCACCTCCATAAAGTGAATCCACTGGAAGGGAGCGTTAAAAAATCAAAATGTTAGTTCAAGGAAATCAAAACAAAGAATACGTATAACACTCATCACACGGTGCTCTAGCGGAAACTGACGAGACGTGTATCTGTAAGGTATATCGATATAGAAGGGAATGGTGCATGAATAGAAAAACAAAACCAAAACAAACAAAAAAAAGGCCGCGCTACCACTAAAGTCTATAGAAAATCAAATGAAAAGTGCAAAACAAAAGCGAAACCCATCAATAAAATAAGAAACGCGAACTTACAGAAAGCGGGCGACGTTCGTTGTAACGCGCGAGACGGTCGCATGGAAATATCAAAACAACCTTAGAACTAAACGAGTCAAATAAAACTTATAATACTAAATACTGACTTGAAACAAAAAAAACTAAAATATGTCGAAATCGCAAGCGAATAATAAATGTAACCAAGCGATAGATGATAGATGTCGTGAGATGATTTAGTAAATTGAAATCAATGTTATTTCCTTTTGGTGCGTTGAAAATTGTTTTCTTCTTTCTTGGGTAATTGTTTAGCATAAGAAATTTAACAATATATTTTACTTATAATTTACCTAATTTGTTTTACAAGAATTTTAATAACATTATATTTGATTTTACTTTAAAAACCTGTATAAAAATATCAGCCAAATAAATACCAAATACTATTAATACTAGCAATTATATCATCAAGAATTAGTAATCCTGAAAAGTTATAGAGAAAATATTTAATAATTAGAATTTTAGAAACATGCTACAGATTCAACAAAAAAAAAAAAATTAAAATATATAAAAAAGAGAAAAAAAAACCACTCCTCTTACCAGTTTCGCCCGTAGTTAAAACAGCAGGTGTAGAAGGCGGTCCCCGGCCGATATTGTTGACGGCTATCACGTACATCTCGTACTCGGTGTACGGCGATAGGTTTGTCACCGAGTAGTATTGAGTTATTACACCGGATATCTCGCTGAATGCCTAAATTTCAAAATTAATTAGCAAATGGATTATAATTGAAATGTCTCTGGATAATTTTTTTTCTGTATTTACTGTTGTGCTTAGAAATATAGCTTTTAGTGGTACGCTGATTATTATGATTTTATTTAGCTTCACGTCATATCCCGTTTATTACCGTAGCGCTCCGTTCTCTCTGACTACCCCGCTAGGGATAAAGCGTGAAGCTAGTTTAGTTTAGTCTTATCCCGCATATAGCTGGGTAGGCAGAGGAAACCTTGTTAAAACACTCCTTCCCCCACTTTCCGCCGAATTTACGAGGCGTGTTGTGTGGCGGAACTTAAAGCCGCGTTTATGCCTTGGTACCAGAGCGAAGATATTAAAATATTAACAAATAATAATACATTCCCCCCGAGTGGGAATCGAACCCACAACCAGTCGCGTTTACAGTCACACTTTGCCCCTATGCGACGACTGGCCTCATTTAAAAAATGTATTAAGTATTAATTAGACTTTAGGTAGTTAAATTTTTCTCTCTCTCTCTCTCTCTCTAATTACTGTGTGTATAAATACTATTATTTTTAGTGGATTTTTCTTGTCCATTAAACATAAAAAAACATCTTTCGAAAAAAAAAACACTTATAATATTGTATAATAATAAAAATACTATTCGTAGCAGGCAGTTTCTTGAATATCTATATAGATATAACTAAGATACAAGTTCAAATTCCGCAACGGCAAAATTTTGATGTGGTTGTTATAACTTTTGTTGTTAGCAACCTCTATGGGAAAAATTTTAGAAAGCTTCGCTACCCAATGATTACAAAGAATAAAGAATTCTCGGAAAGAAATATCATTTGCCTAATATGTATTATAATATTTTTTTGTATTATTTACACAAAAAGTACCATTTTTTTAATCAGGCTGTATCTTGCATACAGCAGGGTAGGCAAAGGAAACCTAGTATTAAGACACTCCGTTTCCCATTTTCCGTTGAATTTTCGAGGCATTGTGTGTTAAATGGCAGATATCAACGCCGCGTTTCAATTCATGACTACCCCGCAAGGGATAAAGCGTGAAGCTAAGTTAAGTTAAGTTTCAATTCATTCTCCCAAGTGGCCATCTAACCCACAACCGCTGCGATAGCTTTCGCCCCTGTGCCACGACGGCCTAAAACTAACATCGAACTAAACATACAAAATATACGCAACAAACAGTAATAGTATAAACGTACGTACAATTTTAACCTCATGAACCTGCCACAAACGTCCACTAACCTGGTTCGCGTATTTAGGCTTGTACTGGATGACATAATACTGGGGCTCCTCCGGGCCGGTGTATGTCCACGCTAATCTCACTGTGGTCGCCGTCACCTCTGACGCGCGCACTTCACTCGGCGGTCCGGGCAGAGCTGAATAAAAACGTTGATAGTACAAAAAATGTTACACCGCATCTATTGATAATATAATTAAATTAAAATCAAATCAGCTTCACGCTGCATCCCGCACACAGCAGGGTAGGCAGAGGGAACATACTGTTAAGACACTACGTTCCCCACGTTCTGCCAAATTCTGGATGCATTGCGTGTTAACTCAACGCCGCGCTTTGCCTCAACACCAAAGTAAAAAAATTAAAAAATATACATTTAAACAAACATTTCATATCCTCAAATGGGAATCAAACCCACAACCAGTCGCGTTAACAGTTACACCTTGTGCCCCTGCGCCACGACGGACCTCCATAAACAATTATAAATACTAATGCCTCGCCCTAATGGACCGTACTCGTGTTTTATATATTAAAATTGAGCTTTCATTAATTATGACGTGCCGTCGAACCTAAAACTGATTAATAATTAATATTGTGTTTAGTTAAACGCGAACAAGTTGTTACATTATAATAAACACAGCCAAAAGTATATTCAAAAAGCTTAAAACTAGAAGCCCAGCCTCAAGCCGAAGCGTTTAATCCTTTCCGAATTATATTGAGAAAATGGGCAAAATGGGCAGAACAACAATAATAATTAATCATTAATCAAGCTGACGTCCGTTTGTCTCCGGGGCTTCGCGCAACTCCGGGGGCCTTTTCAATTATGAATTATAGCACTAACTCATAATGGATGTCTCCAACTTGGCCCAATTCATCAAATTGATTTGAACAAATCCTGAGCGCGATTAGATTGTGATGTAGCCACTGGTACTCGTGTATATCTATACTATTGGAGAATATCCGTATAAAGCACGTATATACAAACATCTTGGAAATGTTTTTTTCTAGAAGTTTTATATATAAGAAAATTATGAGTTAACAACTGTATAACGAATAAATAAACAGTGGTTAAAAATACGGTTTCGATAAGATATTTCAAAGTTTGTAATGTTTAGTACAAGTGGTAAATTAAACCTCTAAATAAATATCATTAAATTAGTATAAACTCATTTGACAATAAGAATTTTATGTAAAATTTTATAAGAAAACTAAAATAAAAATTATTTTATGTGAGCAAAAGGTAGAGAGCACTAGTAAATTCCTACGTAGAGCTAGCAGACCACTTCTAACTAAGCTCCGCCACTCAACTGTTAGAAGGAGCGTTAATTTATTTCATTAAAGATCATAGAACCTTGTGTTAAGAATTTATAACTAGTAGTCTAGAAATAGTTCGGTGTCATCGTTGCGACTGACTGTTAAGGCGATGGTTGTAGGTTTGATCCCTACTCTTGGAGAGAATGAAATATTTTTATTACTGTGTTCTTACAAGACAAAGCGCGGCGTTGAGTTCCGCCATTTCACACGTAATATTTCTAATTCGGGAAAGTAGGGAACGGACTGTTTTGACTATGCGTTCCTGCCTACCCTTCTGCGACATTCATGCGACATTCTCCGATTTGCGAGAGAGAGAGAGAGACTTTGCCTTGTTTGACGACCGAAGTAATCGAGTGGAAATCGAACCTACACTCGTCGTGTTTATAGTCGTTTGCTTGAGGTCCTGCGCCACGACGAAGAATGAGGAATTTTGTATAAACATTCCAAAATTCGACAAAGCGAAATCATTATAAAAATAAATATTCTCCTAAGTAACATCAAACCCACAACCACTATATTCAATTAGACACATCCTAACCATGCTAGAAGATTCAATTTAACTTCTAAGCCAGTTAGTTTCACTTCTAACGCGTCACTAAGCCTTTGTTTAAAATTTCTTATCAGCCTTATTTGCTGCGATTTAAATAATAAAATCAACGGGTCCATCGTACTTCCCGTCGGCTCCGGGTTACCCTAAACTTATTATCATAAATTAGCATCATTTATTCTTAGAAATGATGAGTGATATGATTCAGTCACTCATTCTTTAGTGACTTTATTTATAGTAACCAGTAGAGTGACTTTCGTTGAATAATAAGTAACATTTAAAATAATATGGTGTTGGCAACACGATTCTTATTCATTCTACCCTACAACTTATTTGTTAGCGATCGTATAAAAGACCGCACGGACATTGTACGGGCAGTCTTGGCTCTGGTGTGGCTCGGAGCACTACTCGTGCTCTGCCACTGACTAACCTCGACTATTCGGATAATTGATTATTTAGTTAATCGATTATTATCGTAATTATGAATGTGGTTAACACCTATTTGTAATTGCATTGGGCTGGAGCAGTGAAGGCGAGTGTTTGTTACAGTAAAGGGTACCCTGAAGCCTACACCTGTGGTCGCAAGTCCCAGGCACTGCTCC
This sequence comes from Heliconius hermathena, assembly GCA_013403705.1. Taxonomy (NCBI): domain Eukaryota; kingdom Metazoa; phylum Arthropoda; class Insecta; order Lepidoptera; family Nymphalidae; genus Heliconius; species Heliconius hermathena. The sequence continues at coordinate 1,328,239 of JAAIXJ010000013.1, read as the reverse complement.
GAGCTTCTGAGTGTTTGTACATGTGTCATGTGTTCACATATGATTAGAACCAAAGGCCAGGACATGGCCGAGGTTCTACTCGTTTATTATTTACGCCCACCGTCGACAATGGATGCAGTTTTTATTTCTATTATTATATTATAATACTGTTTATATTTTTTAAAAAATATTTGCTTCTTTGTTAAGTGAAACAGGAAGCGAACGTTATTTATTTTAAATCATATTTTTAAATAAATAGAAATATAACTAACTATGAAGATGCATAAAATGAAAGTTAAAATGTAGACAAAATACAATACACATCAATTTGAAACAAAATTAAAAAGTTCAAGCTGTCTATGACAATGTCTCCAAATTGGCTATAAGAGAAGAACTGCGTGTCACTAGATTCCATTTTACAAACAAACAATTCTCTGAAAAAGTCTGAAAATATAGAGAAAACGTGTAAGCCTAAACTCAAAGACTTCAATATCATAACCACGCCTTACTTGCAAAATCATTTATCACATTATCTTTGTAATATCTCACATAGGATTCGCCTCGTCATATAATCCCTTTAATACCTACGAGGCCTTTCGAATTAGAATAGAGCAACTGTTGCTTGGTGTAATGACTTATATATGTAAAGCATTACGGCCTAAGCTCTACAATCTAAATATGTTTTTATAGAAAAATTCAATAAGAAACAGTTGAAGTAGTTTTTTTCACCTTCGCTCAGTATCAGGCATGTATATAGAAGGGTAAGCAGAGAACCTAGTGGTAAAACATTCGAATCTCCGCTTTTCACCTGAATACGAGACATAACTTATTTTTACTCTCTTACTTTTGCTCTACTAAGAGCAGGGAGAGGCACCATGGAAACCTAATGTTGAGACATTAAGTTCTCCACTTATTAAATGGCGGAATTCAACGCCGCACTTTTCGCTCACCAGAACGGGGCAAGATAATCAATTCCTCCTAATGAGAGTCAAAATCACAACCAAAATCCAATAAATTTAAATATTAATCTAATATCCTAAAACAGAGTGTTCTACATTTTGTTTACATAGACAAATTGCGGCGTACATGTCTATAATAAAACAAAGTGAAAACGTCAACAATGCCGCGGGCAATTATCAGGATTCGATAAAATATTAATAAACAATAAATAGAAATTAGGGCTTCACATTTTATTGAGACAAAGCGACGGACGCTATTATAATATTATACTAAATTTTCTTCATCCTTATATTGTATAATAGTAAAAGGAATTATTTTAATACAAAGTGTAAGAGACGAATCGCTCATTATTTACTGTTTTGATCTTATTAGCCATATTTCGTTGAAACTTGTACAACACCAGTTATTATTTCCTTAATAATTTCAAAGAAACAGATCAAAGTACATTATAACATTGTTAACCATATTAAAAAGAAAAAAGAAACAATCCAAAATCATTCCCACAAAAATGAACCTCTAAAGTATTGGTAGGAAATTCAATAATACGAAATACAATACTCACATTGTACTTTAACTTCGGCTGTCGTCTCGATAACGCCGAGCACGCTCGCCGCCTCGCACGTATAGTTCGCGGACTCCCTTATATCCTCTAACTTTAGCGCGTTCAGACCCAGTGGTGTGTTGTCCTCGGGTGTCAGCCATTTCGTTAAACCTAGATGCATTTTTAATATGAAAAAGTGTTTTTTATTAGTATAAATGAAATTTCGTCAGTATATTTTTTTTTGTTGATATGAAATCGTATCGTAGTATATGGTTTTTTTTAGCTTCACGCTATATATGACATATAGCAGGTAGAAGGCACTTAATGTTAAAACACTCCGTTGTCCACTTTCCGCCAAATTTTTCAGTCATTGCGAAATGAGAGGCAGAACTCAACGCCGCGCTTTTGCCTTGGTACCAGAGCGCAGAAATAAAAATATTAATAAATAATAATTCATTCCTTTGAGTGGGGATCGAACCCACGAACGTCGCGTAATATGTCACAAAAATAATATGTTACAAACATTAAACAACAAAAAATAAGCTACATTCAAAAAGCATACAACAACGAATTTCCATTACAAAATAAATTTAAAAGTAAAATGAAAAAAGAAAAGAAAATTGAACATCCCCACCTTTCCTCCACTTGACAGTGGGCATGGGCGATCCGAAGGCGACGCACTTGAGCGTCAGATTGCCCCCGAGCATCACCTCGGTGCGCGGGGGCGGCGGTATGGAGAACTGGGGCGCCACTCGCCTTACTGCGGACAAAGTTCACATATATATAAGAACTTCTGTTGCTTACTCAGTCATTTTATCAAGTTGTTGCGAGAGCCTCTCTCTGTGAGAGGTTATATCTTCGTTACCGCTGTAATTACAATTAAATTGATGCAAGTTGAAATGTGCGGGGTGTACGCTATTAACTTTTGCGTATGTGCTACCGTTTGATAAGCATGTTTAATATATTTATATTTTTTTAAAGTAAAATATTTATTATTTGCTTGTATTTTTTCTTAATGTAATATTAAATTTAAGAATATAACAAAATAGAATAAAATAATGAGGACAGTCGTGCCGTAGGTCCACAAGCGTGCGATTGTAAACGCGACAGGTTGTGGGCTTCGGTTCCTACTCGAGGAAAAGAAATATCATCATTTCCTCGCTCTAATAAGCACGGCGTTAAGTACCGGCACTCAAAATGCAATGCCTCCATGAACTTGGTTCCCTCTGCTCACCCTGCTATGTGCGAGATACAGCGAGAAGGGTTGGGCTAGTTGGTTGGTTGGACATCTATTATACAACCAGTCAGTATAAATAAAAATAAATCCGTGCCAGTCAGTATAAATAAAAATAAATATTTTAAATGAATCTCTAACACAATTTGGCACAAAGATTAAACCCAAAATCAACATGTATTATGTCATACAATAAAGCGTGATTTACACTTAGAAGTTCTCGTTAAACATGCAAATATTCAGGGCCAATTTAGCGAGCTACATGTCGCACTCCGACACATTCATCCGTCAAACCTTAAGCTACATGGAGTTAAATATTTTGGAATTGTTTTAAGTATCGATTTTTTTTATTTCCTTTTATTCTGTATTTCTTTTGTAGCCTGACACTGTAGCCCACACATAGCAAGGCAGACAGAGGGAACTTAGTGACTTAATGTTAAGACACTCCGTTCCCATTAAGACACTTCCGTTCTTAACTTTCCGCCGCATTTGGCATTGCGTGTGATGGAACTCAATATTATGCTTTGCCTCGTTACGTCAAGTGAAAATCGAACCCATAACCTGTTGCGCTTACAGTCGTACGCTTGTTACCCTGCGCTACGACAGACCTCATATCCAGTAAATATTTTATAAATATAATCCATATTTTTTCTTCATCTCTTATATAAATAGGTTAGACCAAGAAAATCTAGAGGAAAATCAATGCGTCCACCACTTTTTCCAAATTTTTCTTTTTCACCATTTTTCATCAAATTTTCGAGATATTGCCTTTTGAATGGCGGAACTCAACAAAACAAGCTTAAAATAACCATTGTTATTTTAAACTTGTTAAAACTAAATTTTATATTAAACTAAATTTCCATTACAATGTTATCATTATATATAAAAAACGACTAAAGTTTGTCGCTATTTATCAGAGACACCTTGCAATATAACACTAGCATTCTCGTCCAAACACGTGACTCTTATTTTTAACACCTGAATCTCTTAAGCTTTCAGCTCGTAAGTTTTATCTTTTGACGTGCTCTGAATATGCCTTTGCCTTTTTAGGTGAAGCTTTTCTTTATAATGTTTACATATTATTGTAGTATTGACCTCTAAATTTTTAACTACAATTAATTTTATGTACAATTAAAAAAATGTTTTGTAAAAAAACTATTTTTTATATTTTTTTACTAACATTCAGTCGATCGTTCGAATTGAACCCAAAAACTGTCCCATTTACAGTCTCACGCTTGTACCACAGTGGCACGACTGGGTTCTAAAATAAATAAAGTATTTCGTTTAACAAAATTGCCTACAAAATAATTGTTTTATAAAATCGACCGAAATTTTAGTTTTTAATGCGAAATTATTGTCTTTAAAATAAATAATGTAATATGAACACGTTAAGTATTCAGATTAAAAAATAAAAAATAAATCAGCTTCACGCTGTATCCCGCACACAGCAGGGAAGGCAGAGGGAACCTAGTGTTAACACACTCTGTTCCCCACTTTCTGCCGAATTCTGGAGGTATTGCGTGTTGAGTGGCAAAATTCAACGCCGCGCTTTGGCCTCGACACCAGAGCGAAGAAATGGAAATATAAATTTAAGTAAATATTGCATTTCCGCGAGTGGGGATCGAACCCACAACCAGTCGGTTTTACAGTCTCACTCTGTGCCTCTGCGCCACGACTGACCTCAGTCAGTATTACAAGTATTCAGATTGATAGTTAAATAATTGTTCAGTACCAGCGAACGAAACCGCAAACGGGTCAATAATATTATCACTTATCCACTAGATTTTTAACTTAGATTGTCCGACTTCCTTTGAGTAAAAATAAATTAACACTATACAAAAGCAGCGGTAGCTAGTATTCAAATGAGACGCTTACACTGTCACTCAAGAAACTAAATTCACCACCACCCCCTAACATACACCTAGCAGCATATAAACGTATAAGAATGCTGGGGACGTGCACTATTTCAATCAGAGCGAGGACAAGGAAACCAACCGGTGTAGAAATGGGGAAGTAATTACCATTTATTATTACGTAACCCGTTGCACTCCGGTACCTACTTTGTAAACGCCACAAAATAAGAAAAGATAAAGGTGGAAAAACATTTACTCGCCCGCCCCATTATGTTAATTACAGTCACGAGCCCTCATTGTCGTGCTTGTTGTGCTCAAACAATTTAGACCCCTATCTAATATGAGTATTAGGCCGAAATTGGTTTGCGAATAAACACACTCGTTTCGTGTTACGTTAAAAATGTAGGTAGGTAGGTGGTTATTCAAAGCCGCACCGGACCGTGTGAAACTGAATCGCATGTTGCGAAGACATTTTAGGATGTCACTGCACATTGAGGGAATTATTTTATATTTCAAAATTGTAAAACAAATTAAATTATAGTTAGAGTTGATTCACTCCAAAATATATCGTATATATAAGAAGATTCTGATTAACTTTCTTTAGATTTCTCTATCAGGAGGAACTTTTGGTAATAAAATTAAAAAAAAATACTACTATACTATTCTTAAAGTGTTAATCTACACTTAGTAAAGAAAAATACTTATTAAGAAAACGTATAAAAATTTAAACGTAACGGGACTCGAACCCGCGCCTCCTGGAAACCGACCAGGTCTGTTTGGTCGGTTTCCAGGAGGCGCAGGTTCAAGTTCCGCTACGTTCAAATTTTTATACGTTTTCTAAATAAGTATTTTTCACTACTATACCACACGTTTAAGTAATAAATAACACCTTATTAGCGAATATTATAATATAATCGATTTTTTTACATTAAATTCAATAAATATCAACAATAACTTTCAATGTTTCTTAGCTTTTATCAAATTTAGCGGCCATTTTCAAGAGCGAAGCAAAGTGTTTTTTTAGATAAAATTAGTTTATTTGAATTTTACAACAAATCGCTGTTATACAACAATATTTACACCGTCGTTTTGAGGAAAATTATTCTTTTGTAGAAACGTTTCCGGCGCGTTCCGCTACTTTGTTTTCGCTTTTAATTAAAATGAGTCCAGACGAGAAATGTTCCGGAGATGCCATTTTCCGTATTAAAACCGGAATAATTAGGGGCCGGTGCAATTGTTTTTTCGTAGATTATTTTATGGGAGCTGTGACAGTGAAAAACATGCTGTTTTAAACAATAAATGACCTTTGTGGTCGGTGATTTGTCCTTTTGATACAATATACAAGTGTATTTAATAAATGTCTTTGACTTGCGACTTTAAACAGAATAGTCTTTAAAAGTTCAATGGTTGGTGGTTAAATCTGGGTTAAATAATTTTAGAACTACAATAACTAAATAAAACTTTAGATAACTTACCAAACCCACATATACATGGGATGGGATGGATTCAACATATAAGTTTTCTTTAAATCTTTGAATACTTTCAGAAATTTAAAAAGTTTTTCTTTTTATGAAGTTTTCCATTTTCTACTGACTTAGAAACATCGTGTACAATCAAACCGGGAATCTAATATTTGAAATATCACCCAAAAAGATTTGGGCCTAAAAGGGATTCGTAATAAATTAAAAATGATAAAATTAAAATTACGTAAACTTCTACATTAATATTGACATATATGTATAAGTGAATATAATAAGATTTAAATCAAGATGTTTTGATATTACAAAGTTTATAAAACATAAAACTTACGCAAAAGTATCCCAAGAAGAATATCCAAAGTAAAAGTGGTATTGCTATCTCTTTGTATCGTAATATAAATGAACAAATAGCAGAAGTCAGCCTTTGACTCGGCCGGGTTCCAGTGAAACGCAAACAGTTTTACCTTAAACAAACTTTCCTGAAGAGGGCAAATATTAGTAAATCTGGGTAATTCTGGGCCGGAGTTAGTTATTCCGTTAATTAGCTATAGCTTTGGGCGAGAATGTTTAAAATTTGAGAAACATTACGCTAACAATCATGTAAATTGTATATTATTGCCCTGTGATGTAACGTTTGGTGTGGTGTTATTTTTTGTTTTATCTTAGCTTTTCCACAAATATATACACTTAGTAGTAGAACACTCCGTTCCCCATTTTCTCATCCATTTCTGAAATATTGCTTATTGCGTGACGGAATTCAACGCTACGCTTTGTATTTGTTACCGGAGCGAAGAAATGAAAATATTAATTCCCCTGAGTGGGAATGGAACCCACAACCGCTGCGTTTGTGTGTCAAATGTATAGCTGCACCGCTACGCAACGATGGCCATAGTAATATTATTTTTGCGGCTTTACGCTGTATCCCGCATAGCAGTGTAGGCAAATACACCTACAGCTAAGACACCCCGTTCCTCACTTTTCGCCGATTTTTTATTGAAGCATTGAGTGGCAGAACTCGACGGCGCGCTTTGCTTTGGTACCAGAGTAAAGAAATGAAAATATTAATAAATAATAATTCATTTCCCTTAATGTGAATTGAACCCACAACCGTCGCGTTTTACAGTCATTTTATTAGATTTTTCATTTTAAAAAAATATCGTTTTATTAGATTTTTCATTTTACAAAAACATTTTACAGAGCATACCTTTAGGTATATCAAATTAATTTCGGCCGTTATTACATATCACGACCATATACAAAGGAATAGTGCGTGTATTTACCTTAAAAAATTAAATATTCTACACAACACCAACATTTTAGTTCCAAAAGTTTTTTCCAAAATTTTATATACAAGCAAACATCCCATAAGAAAAGTACGACAACGAGTTAATATAAACAAAATATTTCTACAAAAAAAAATACCGTTTCATACTTTATTAACCCGATCTTCCTTGGTTTCATAAATCCGTATACCCTTTTATATTCGTACGCGTTTCGTATTTTATTCATATTTAGTAGCGAGAAATTCGTGTTTAGGCCGTGCCTGAAATGGTAATAAGATAACACAAGAGATAATACCTGCTCACTGCATTTTGAATTGCGCCGGGATACGTTTGTTGCTAAATATTTGTTTGATATTCTTTTATAGTACTAGATTATCTTTGAGGGCATTCATTATTTATTTATTTTTTGTGTATAGTGAAATAAGATTTGAGGCCAGTCGTGGTGCAGGGACACAAGAGTGTGAGTGTGAACGCGACAGGTTGTGGTTTTTATTCCAATTCGAAGAAAAGAAATTAATAAAGTGCGGCGTTGAGTTTCGGCACTCAACACGCGGTGTCTTCATAATTCCGCAGAAAATGGAAAACGGAAGTGTTTTGTTGGGAAAAAGTGCTTTGACACTAGATTCCCAGGTTCCCTTTATCTACCCTGCTATGTGTCGGATACAACAGCGTGAAGTTAAAAAAAATGGATTTAATCAACCACTCTTGATAATAATAACGTTCGAGTGAAATATACTTTATTATTAAGTAAAGAATCACTTGATAAGCGATTTTGATATTTACTATAATATTCTCAAAAATATCTAAGTATATATAATATTTAACCAGCACCTTTTCAAAAAACAAAAATGAAGCAAAAATTTTATAAAACAAATCTGCATATGTCATCGTAAAATATATGTATTTAGGATTAGATATTGCTTACAAAAAACTAATTTAAAACAAAAATTCACATACCATTTTAACTTCCATATTATATTTTCTCAAACTACCCGCAAATAAAAAATCAAACCAGCTTCACGCTGCTTCCCGCACACAGCAGGGTAGGCAGAGGGAACCTAGTATTAAGACACTCCGTTCCCCACTTTCTGCCGAATTCTGGAGGCATTGCGTGTTGAGTGGCAGAACTCAACGCCGCGCTTAACCTCGACACCAGAGCGAAGAAATGGAAATATAAATTTAAGTAAATATTTCATCTCCTCGAGTGGGGATCGAACCCACAACCAGTCGGTTTTGCAGTCACACCTCGTGCCACTGCGCCACGACTGGCCTCGCCAATATTAATCAATTATTACAAACGAACAAAAACTGGTACAAACTTAAAGTCTTCAAAATTGACGAGGATGGACAAACGGACGGATGGACGGACGGATGGATAATCTTATTTGTTATAGCGATGATTCAACGAAGTTGGTCGTAGAAGCCGGCTTACGGTGTGTACTCAGGCCCAGTTGTCGAACTCCGTAATGTCAATAGCCATCAATAACAACAATATGAGCGGTGTGCTGGCGGATGACCAAACTACAGGAAGGCAAACGAAACGTGAATGATGACTTCGCGGGTGTCTGCTCATTTGTTTCTATTGTTTTATTGCTTAATAGTGTTCCAATTTCTATTCGATTGAGAAAATTTATAATAATGTATATTTAGAAATATTGTATATGGGAATTTTGTAATTTAGAAATAAAATTTAAAAGGGGTCGTCGTGGCGTAGAAGCACAAGTGTGACTGTAATGCAGAGGTTCGGTTAACACGCGGTGGAATTAATAATTATTTATTAATATTTAAATTTCTTCCCTCTGGTGCCAAGACGCGCGGCGTTGTGTTCCACCACTCAACAGGCAATGCCTCGAATTCGGCGGAAAGAGGGCAACAGATTATCTTAACACTATGCGGGATACAGCGTGAAGGTAAAATTATAATTTTCACATTATCTTAATTTTGTTTCACTTTTACAGTTTACAATGAACACATGACATTATTTATAATTTTTTTTACGCCGGATATAGACTTCTTTTAATTAAGGTGACTCGAGATAAAGGAGTAGCCACTAATAATAGTAAAACAACCGAATAATATATTTTATATAAGAAGTAATAGTTATAAGTAAGTAGTTGTAAGTACCCAATTAAAGGAACACTAGAGTACTGGAAGTCTCTTTACATTCTAATACTCCCTAAGTCTCTCAACGTACGGAATATAGAGTGGGATAAAATAATTATGATATATACTATAATAGTATATTACACCAAAGTATGATTTGAAATCCAAATCTGCTAATATTTCTCTACACAACAGTTAATATATTAAATTTATTAATTGTTTAAATTATATACCTGTAATATAATTACAGGTATATAATTTAAACAATTCATAAATCGTATTAGTTTAAAATCAAGTACCTTATAAAAGCTCGTAAACTATCAGAACGTTATTTATAATTTATCAATAACACTAATACTTTAAGACGCTTTGAGTAATTTAAATTTAAAATACTTTTTAAAATGACCAATATGTCAAAGTCAAAATCAGTGTTTATAACTTTTTTCCCATGTCAATAATTAACAGATTTGTAAGATTTACAATTATTTATTCGCTATTAATTAATTATTTATTAATAGACAATGATATGTAAATTTGTAATAGACTGGAGCGAACTTATACATATGATTGATAGAAGAAAAAAGCTGTATTTATTCCATTTTAATAATATTGACAATTCCATTTACTCATTTTTGACATTTAAACAATAGTGCTTCTAGACCTCTAATAGTGTGAAATAAACAAACCGACAGAATAATAGGAAAATTTTTAATATTATAAAGAATGCCGTTTGTCTTGCGCGAGTTCAGAGTCCAATATCACATTTTATAAATACTACCAACTATTATTCTTGAGAATACCATGAAGTGGAGCCCTGTAATAAAACTTGGAAATTTAAGATGTCATCGGACACACATACCTTAGCGGGTATGAGCTCTGTATATGTTATATAGAATACTTCAACATATTTAAGCACTTTGAGCTGTCAAAGGAACAATAGGTTGATTATAAAATAACGTAGCTTCTATCTAATGGAGAAAATTCCTTTACAACTATATTATCATTGGGTGCTGGAACTCAACGTTGCACTTTACCTCGACACCACAGCGAAGATATAAAGATATATGCAAACACGACTTGCCTCTAAGTCGTGTTTGCAACACAAGGCGTAGGGTACAAACAAATGTGACCGGTTGTGGTTTCGATCTAGATTCGAGGAAATGAAATATTTATTTCAATTTATAATATATCTTTATATCTTCGCTGTGGTGTCGACGTAAAGTGCAACGTTGAGTTCCACCACTCAACGCCTCCAGAATTCGTGAAAAAGTGGAGAACGATGTATCTTAACACTATATTCCCTCTGCCGTCCCCGCTATATGCGAGATGCAACGTGAACCTGATTTGATATTTTTTCAACGATTTTGTTACGATAAAATAACCATATTTTTTTTTAGCATCAATATGAAGAAAAATAACAAAACATTTTTAAATTCGGTATCTTTTATTTCAAACATAGACTACAATATCAAATTTCCAAAACATAATGTATATTATCATAACGCTTCAGCTTATCTGAGCTTCCAGATATATATCCCTTTTATTGATATGAACGTCGACCTGTCAATAGCTATCATCATGCTAAATTTAATTTCAACGTGTCCACTCCACTTAACTCTTGACGTATCGATTTTGTTCTTAAACTATCATATTTCTGAATTTATCTTATACTATTATGTTTTTGGATTTATTTTTAAATCTATTAAATGGATTTTGTAAATAGTGTCATTTTTATACATATATTATAAATAAATCGTAAGTTTTATAAATAAGCATTTTATTTCCGCTTGACACTCGAGTCCATACAGAGGGAACCTAGTGTTAAGAAACTCCGTTCCCCCCTTTGCATCGAATTTTCGAGGCATTGTGTGTTGAGTAGCGGGACTCAACGCCGTGCTTTTGCCTTGGTACCAAAGTGAAGAAATATTAATAAATAATAATTCATTTCTCTATTTCACTAAAATAAATTATTTATGAACTAAGTAAACCCTGGCACATATACTAGTATCAATTTAAATTTGATTTCTTGTGAATGCAATATATACGTTGTTTGCTCTATTTCCATATATGGAAGTGATTAAATTTAAATGTTCAATATTGAAATGTACTGGAGACAAGGGAGTACGACTAGACTTAGACAATCGCATCCGAGTTGCGCATTGCGGTAGTAGGAAATAGAGGGAAAAGATTATCTGGCATTCTTTACTTTGTTTACTGACCTACTAGATATTCCGCCACGTCCAACGTCGTAGACATTCTTAGCAAATGCAACCAACACTGTCATTTGAAATTGAGAATCATTTTAATAAATGATAACATTAAATTTGGTTTGTTTCGAATTTTGTTATTGTTTATAACCACGTGTAAAAGTAACTCTCTAGTACGACAGTACATACAGTCCCTAGTAAGAGTATATAGTAGATATATTTAACGATAATTTTAAAATTTTATATATATAAAGTAAATCTTTACCGATTTTGATTAGACACAATGTAAATTGATACAAAAAATGTTTTTTTTTTCAGTGGTCAAGTACATGAGAGTGGGAATTACAATATAATTCACAACCGTCGCGTTTATAATATTATAATAGTTAAATCTTACTTTATTTTTTCAGTAACTTATTTCTATGAAAATGTGTGATACTTGAAAACTTAAAGCGCTTCAACCTGTCACCCTATGGAGAAAAATAAGATAAAACTTATAACATAATAGATTCTAATTACTATTTTTAAAAATAATATTTAATGTAATCAAAACATTTTTTAAATTATGTTTAAAAAAATCCACATAGACATACAGATGTATGTGCTATATATTTAGACTAAAGCGACAGTCAATTGAAGCGATACTCGACGGTCATGATCGATTAGTGATTTAATTATTACAGTCAAAATCAATAATACACTGCAAATGGAATTTCAATTAGGGCATCCTGTCTCTAAAATTATAGTATTGAGTGCAAGGAATAGGTGGTAGTTAATTATCAGAATCAATATCTTATAGCAAGTAAGTAACTTAAAAGTTATTTATTGAGTTTTATTAAATACTAACTAATGTTATTTATCAGTTTCACGCTGTATCCCGCACACAGCAGGATAGGCAGTGGGAACTTAGTGTTAAGACACTCCGTTCCCCACTTTCTGCCGAATTCTGGAGGCATAGCGTGGTGAGTGAGCGGAACTCAACGCCGCGCTTTGCCTCGAATGAAAATATAAATGTAAATAAATATTTCCCTTCCTCGAGTGGGGATAGAACTCACAACCAGTCGATTTTACAGTCACACTTTGTGCTTCTGCGCTACGACTGGCCTCAATACTAATGTGTTTATGACGCTCCGTTACCCACTTGCCTCCCGATTTACGAGACATTGCGTATTGAGTGGTGAATTCAATGCCGCGCTTCGTGTAAAAAGAACTAAGATCCAGAACGAGAAAATGAAAATAATTCATTCCTGAGTAAGCATCGAACCCACTACCGTAGGAGATTTTTTTTAAAAGTAAACATAGTTAGTAAATGTAATTTCGACTCGTATACATGAAAAACGAGTTTACAATCTTTTAAATCAATTCCTTCAACACTTCACATAACAAACCAACCTTTCACAACAAAGCTGTTTGTTTTTAATAAATAATAAATTAAACTTGTGATATCTTTACTGTTATATAATAATATTATTGCGTAGTTGAGTTGTGCTAAGATTGTTTTGTTGTTTTAATGTTGGCCCGGGTGGATGAGAACTAGGTGATAAGCAAACTTAGCTGATGACTCACAACGAAGGCTTGGAGGCGTACCGTTTTCAACTTATATATAATCCGGATCCCTTCTGTCAAGTTACGGACTTATTCAATGAGATTCAACCGTTTTAAGTTTCCCTATTTCGTTATTCACTCGCAAGCGCCAGCCGCGACTTTATATAGATCGTAAAACGAAACTCTCTCTCGCGGATATTTTCCACCTAGCTAGTTGTAAATGTTTTGTTGTATTATAGATGAGTTAACAACATATTATTTGATATTATTTAAATATATATAATATACTTAAATGTACTTTAGAATTGTTTTTAATTTTTCTTTTCGAATTAACGCATTTCTCCTATTTAGCATAATCGTTAAAGAGAATCTAGTCAACGTCATGTCAATATTTTAAATAAAATCTACAATGCCGTCCTTTTAATTAAATATAAGAGATAAGTAGAAACACTTTAAGAGTTTTATTCGCTATAGCTAGGCTTATCGTTATAATAAAATCAAAATAAATCAGCTTCACGCTGTATCCCGCACACTGCAGGGTGGCAGAGGAAACCTAGTGTTAAGACACTGGACAGAAGCTGATTTTTTAAATCAGTTAATAGACGAATATATATTTGACAACTATCTAAAAATAATAATTTGGCGAATTGGCAAGAACAACAAAACATTATTCCAAGCTTCACAAGTACAAAACCTAAATAAACTTTACCTCAATTTGGTTTCACGTTAAAATCCTACAATATATTTCAATTTATCATCGAACGGGACTGTAACAACAATTGTGACGTGACATTCTCGTTCGTTGTTTATAATGTATATTCGATGATTACTAAAGGAATAAGTCAACTTCACGCTGTATCCCGCATGTAGCAGGATAAACAGAGGGAACCTAGTATTAGGACACTCCGTTCTCTACTTTCCGGTGAATTTCTCGAGGTATTGCGTGTTGAGTGGCGGAACTCAACGTCGGGCTTTACTTTGTCAGCGCCCATAGCTGTTGTATGTTAAAATTGTACTTGTATGCTATAAATGCTTCGAATGATCATCATTTTATTTCACCTCACTATTCAAAAATAGTCATTTAAACAGGTAGTTTGAAATAGTCAGAAAATATTTTTGTTTGCCTCATATCACCGCCTGTAGAAGTTTGAAGCAAACATTACTTTAAAAATAAAATGACGGTAGTTTCAAAAAAACTTTTTGATAATTCCGCAAAAAGCATTCGGTGAAGTTTAGAGATTTTTTAAAAAAAAACTATACATATTACAACTTTACATAGCGGAATACAACAATAAACCAAAAAATGTGCATTTTCATTTTATTGTATTATATAAAGTGTGTAAAAATTTTGACAGCATATTTTCTACATAGGTAGGTAGTTTAAATTGAAAAAAAAAAAACTGAAAATATTGCTTTAAAAACCGCCATTTTATATATATATTTACGATAAAAATAATCTAGGGAAAAAAGAGTCTATAACGGAAACATATAACTTTGGATACTTATTGTTCTCGCCGGACGCTTTTAATTCGAACGTCCCAAACAATTACGTGGAGTGGACGCGACAAGTGCACTCTGTAGAACGTATTCATAGTATTTGCGATACACTATATACTATTATTTCTTTTACGTTTTTAATTAAAGTTCGAAACTGTCACACAATACCTGTTTTCATATACATATAACTATACGAATATTTATTAAATATAATATATTTATGAAAATATAAGCCTAAATAAACTGAAAATAAACTGAAAAAGAATAATAAGTGGAGATTTATTATTAAAAAAAATATCTGAGTAATTGCAATGAACAAACAAAATAAGTAAAAGTAACTAAAGGAGAGGCCAGTCGTGGCGCAGCGACACGAGGTGTGACTGTAAAACCGACTGGTTGTGGGTTCGATCCCCACTCGAGGAGATGAAATATTTACTTAAATTTATATTTCCATTTCTTCGCTCTGGTGTCGAGGTTAAGCGCGGCGTTGAGTTCTGCCACTCAACACGCAATGCCTCCAGAATTCGGCAGAAAGTGGGGAACGGAGTGTCTTTACACTAGGTTCCCTCTGCCTACCCTGCTGTGTGCAGGATACAGCGTGAAGCTGATTTAATTTAATTTTTTTTTATTTTCATTTGTTCCCTCTGATAACAAGAAAAAACGTGACGTCGCGAATCATTTGGTCGCCTCTGTTCACCATACCAGAAGCGTGATACAGCGTGACGCAAAAAAAAATCACCTAAACTAAAAGCACAAAACCTTACAACACATTAAAACGAACATGACACAGCACAGCACAGCACGTTTACAAATCGCCGGCACTCAGGCACAATCGGTCACGGCAATCTCGAGCGAGATAGTTAGCGGGCCGACGCTATCTCATGTGAATATACAACGAATATTATTCCCGCCGCAGCCTACTTTCCACCCCGATAATAAAGCGTTGCAGTGCAAAATAACGACGCCCATATGTAATTTTGAACGCCGCCGTAACAACGCCGGCCGTGGTAGTAAACATATGAGTGTTTGCGGCCAACTGGGTGCTCCCGTTTCGGGTTGCGTGTTGCGGGAGTGGAGTGGACCCGTGCGATGTGAGCTTTCGGGCTAATCTATGGGATTGTTTATTGGTGATAAGCGTCTATGCATATAATAAAAGTGTAACTAAACGCTGTCAGAAAATATATTATTAAGGGTATTTAAATTAAATTAATGTAATAGAAACCAAAACAATACTTAATAAAACTTTTGTCTGTTAGTCCGTTGGTCTGTTTGACTGTGTGCTTGTTTACGCTAATCTCAGAAACGGCTTAACAGATATAAATGCAGTTTTCCTTATTAGATTAACATTTGGTGTTTGTTTTATTTCAATCGGTTCATAAAATAAAAAAGGCGATGGCAATATAAAGAAATCGACACCAGAGCGTCACACTTTGTGCCCCTGCGCCACGACTGGCCTCAAATTGCTCTTTAATTAAATATTATATTTATAAGTTTGTACTGATGCTTTCAGCAAAATATAATTCAATAATATACTGAAACAAGTTATTCATAAAAAAAACACCAAATAAAATGTCAAACTCAAAATTGCAACAATTACATGATAGATCGTATGGGCCATATGTTTTGTTCAGCCAATAGCTCTGCACAATTTCGTTATATTTTATACGCATACTCATACAAAATATGAACGTACATGAATTAAACATGGCGACTATAGCTATATACAATAAGTACGGTAGACAAGTCGTGGTCGCCTTGAAGTCAGTATTTCTAAACTTTAACTAAAGAAAAAATCAAAAGTTAGAAAAATTCTGGTCAATTGAGGCCAGTCTCCAGAATTCGGCGTGTGTTAAAACTAAGTTTCCTGGTTCCGTCTACTCACCCTGCTATGTGTGAGATATAGCGGGAAGCTAAGAACAACAAATCATCCTACAATAAAATCTACGAACCCTAATCTTACCCAAAATATATTATTCATTTTACCTTCACCTACAATCTCTGTAAGTTTTTTAAAAACTTGAAAGCAAAGCATTTGTTAATATAATATAGTTTTATTTTTTAAGTTAATATTATTAATTTTTTTTAATTTCTGAACTTTTTTTACTTATAAAAAAAAGTTTAGAAAATAATAACCCACAATACCTACTGTTCACTTAATAAAATTAAGTAAATTAAGCAACTCAAGATGATAAGGATATATAATAGATGTCGAGTCTAAGTAAAAGTAATAATAGGGAAAATCAATAATAAAAAAATCGTTAGTGTTTGCGTAACAGAAGACTCGTTCACATTTTCTTATTACATGAAATACCTACTCATCTTCCAGTTGTTTCAGAACTCGCTGATTAAATATCTAAGAGTCTCGAAATTAAGCGCTGTTATTTTTTTATTTACATAATTTTCTTATATATATTAATGTTTATTTTAATATTCAGAATTTTTTTAATATTTTGTAGCTCGTTATTATAAATCAATATCATATATTGTTTTACATTTTTTAAACGTTATTCCACACTTAGGAAAGTAAAACTTCACTTACCTATTGAACACAGTACAAATGGCGCGGGTTCAAATCTCGCTACGTTAAAAAAAATATTCGTTTCTAATAAATGGACAATATCACATATGCCATAGTAAAATTAAACACGGCTTCCATTTGTATGTATTATTCGCTTAAAAACATATTTATTGAAAGATTTATTGAAAGATTTTAAACCCACAGTGAACATAAAATATAACCCAAAACATTTATACCAAAAAAACAAACACAAAATAAAATTTAAAACTACTAACAAACACACGCTACACTCGAATGTACATATACTACATATTTTACCTTTAACGTAGAGGGAAGTGGGCTTGGAGAACTCAGTGCCGATGGCGTTCTCGGCGACACACTCAAACTTCCCTTGATCCTCCTCCTCGCTCTTCACAATTTGCAGCGTGCCTACAAATAAAGACATTATTGTAGTACACTAGAGATAACTGAACATTTTTGTTTCACGGCTAAGGAGAAACTTTCGTGTTCTGAGTAGGTACGCTCGTTGAATATTCAGGTCACGATGACGTAGTAACAAGCTCAGGGCACTACTAATCTACTCGTATTAAGGGTATCCATCCAACCCAATCAATAGATGTGGTTAGTTTAGTAACAACACTTAATTAATGCACTTTGTTGAGGCGACGGTTGTGGGTTCAATTCCCAATCGGGGAGTGAAATATTTATTATAATATTTTAATTTCCTCGCTCTGGCAACGGGGCAAAGCGTGGCGCTTATTTTTCGCCACTCAACATGTAAAGCCTTAATAATTTGGCGGAAATGTAGGAAACGGAATTGTCTTAAAGAGGAACAGAGTGTCTTAACACAATGTTCCCAGGTTCCCTCTGCCTACCCTGCTAGGTGCGTGATACAGCGTGAAGCTAAAGTAAATAAAAAAAAACATTGATTCCGAAAGTATAACTATCCTCCATAGGCTTTTTAAAAATTTAAAACAATGTCATGCGTTTTTAAGTTAAATTTCACAATATACGTTCTATTCATTTGCATATTCGTTTAAATATAAGGTATAAAAACAAAAAGCAAATTGTTGTTTATGTTAAATTTATAGGTCGCACTACGGATATTTAACTATGCAGTGACACCAGTAAGTACATGGAACACTACGTTTCGATTTCAAATTAACTAATATATTTTTATAAAACAAAAAAAATACTTTTAATACAATATTTAAATAAAAAGACTCCTTAAAGCAAAACAAGTATCAAAATTTCCAGAATATCGTACAACCAAAAATTACCACAAACTAAAAACAATTGCACTTAAATTCGAGTTAAGTTTCCCATACGGCATTAAAGTTTGAAACTTATGCGCTGGTAAACGACCACCGCAAGGAAACGATATTTGAATAACATCGCAACTATGCCATATAAATAGTATATTATTCTTCTTTTTTTTAGCGTCACACACTTTTCAGCGAACCCGGCACACAACAGAGTAGGCAGAGGGAAACTAGGGTTGAGACACTCCGTTCATCATTTTCCGCCGAATTTTACAGGCATTGCGTGTTTTGTGATGGAACTCAACGTCCACACCAGAGCGAAGAAAATAAAAAATATTAAATATTTAATTTCCTCGAGTATGAATCGAACCCACAACACGTCGCGTTTACAGGTACACTATATGTCACTGCGCCACGACTGGCCTCGATATTATACTATACTAAAACATTCTTATGTACATTACACATTACTGCGAATTGAATGAAGATCGCGTGACCGTTTAAATCGACTTCACTATATAAAGCTAAATAATGTTTCAAAGATTTTATGATTTCAGGACGGAAGTCAGCTTAGAATCATTTTATGTTTTTGTAAAAATATTGAAGGCGTCGAATGAAATGCATTTCTTAGTATTAACCAACATTAGCAGTCGTTAGACATTTTCCAGTGGAATAAAAGTAAATAGAATTTCGTTCCGGAGCTTTCTTTGTTTGAGTATTACCTTCTTTAGATAGAATAATTGTATTGTCTCAAATTACAAAAGCAGTAAAATCGGTATTCTTACAAAAGCAGTAAAGAGGGTAAATTATATATTTATATGTATAAATAAATATATAAGAAATGATATGCGTTGTTTATTTATTATAAATAAATAACGCATACAAGTTCAAAAGAGTAATAAAGCAGTTGACTTCAACGAGACGCGATTTTAAATGTTGTTGTGGGTACAAATATCACTCAAAGCAATATTTAATATTTTATAGTTATAAGGTATTTTTCCGAGGACTTACTTACTAGCCATACTTAGGCTTACTTACATTTGCCTACATTTTAGAATTCATAAGAAAACAAATTATTACTATATATATACTAACAACGTTATTAAGTCCCAATAAAATATTTTCATGTGAAATGCTGTCAATACGATATGTCGTACTATCATAAAGGTATCAGATTCCGTGTAGAGCCAAGTTCATTACTCGTCCAGTTCGGTCTAGGTTTCCTCCCGATAGAAGTATATGACATACCCTTTTTATGGATACATACGAGTATGTAAATAACATACAATATATATGTACATTTGTATCAAGAACGATTATCTTCTACATAACATAACACATGAAAATACGTAAATACCGCCCAAGTTAAATAACATTTGAGTCTGTTCCCAATTGAATAAGCGTGAAGCACGTATAGTTTTCACCCATTCGATTTAGTATGCGCTTATCGATGGGCCGGACGTGCGCAAAACTTACTCAAATTGCAAACTGTCAAAGAGGAAAAAGTAGTGAGTTGTAAACAACGTGCTCTCGGTACGTACAAAGGGAATGTAATTACGGTGATCGGACGTTAAGAGTTTTGGAATTCGCAATTCTGACTTTTTAACCATTTTGACAATTTTTTGAAACGTTTGTATCGTGATACGTGTAATAGTGTCGTTGATTTTTTTTTGCTATCTATGTCTGTTCTTATAATAAAATCGTAACGGATCGGCGTCTGTGCATGGAAGATATACAAGAAAAAATGTTATTGGGGTTCTTTTTTAATGTAGTAGAATCCAAAACAAAGATTTTTTAAAATTTTGTCTATGCGTTTGTTATCGCTAATCTTAGAATCGGCTTAACCAATTTAAATGTATTTTTCACTATTGGATTCTGGTAAGCTTTCGTTAACATATAGGGTTTATTTAATAAAGATCGGTTCATAAATAGAAAAGTTATATCAATTTATAGTATTAATATTAATTCGACAAATTGGCTAATTGCTATAAAAGTTATTTTATACAATTGTTTTACTATTATAAACTGGCTGAATTTTTAACTTCCAATTTGTACAATGATAAGAAGCACCCAGATTTCAAGATTTAGTTCATTAGAGTTAGATCGGGATCGGAGTTAACGCGGAAAAACTGCGCTTGCCGTGCACGCGTACTTACCGTATAACTAAATATTTGTCTTTAAGTACAACAACTTTTGGGAGCAAAATCAAATGACTTAGGGAGGCCGTCGTAATGCAAAGGCACAAAGTGTGGCGACTGTAAGCGCGACTGGTTGTGGGTTCAATTTTCACTCGAGGAAATGAAATATTTATTAAAATTTATATTTTCATTTTCTTAGCTCTGGTGTCGAGGCAAAGCGCGGCGTTGAGTTCCGCCACTCAACACGCAATGCTTCTAGATTTCAGCGGCAAGTAGAGAACGGAATTTCTTAACCCTAGGTTCCCTTTGCCTACCCTGGTGTATGCGGGATATTGCATGAAGCTGATAAAAAAAATAACGATAATCAAATTAATTCCGAAAGCATTTAACTAACAACAATACAAATAAAGGAAAAAATCCGAAAAGCAAAAATTTATTAGTAAAATCATTCAGTTATCATCATATTTGTAGTTCATACTAAACAAGTGTATATGTGTATGAGTAAACTTATATTCACCGCATCATCAAAATCTATAAGATATTTCGCAATCAAAATCCTGAAGTTAGTACAGAACTGTCAGTGGGCGAGTTCGACTCGCGCTTGGCAGGTTTTTATTTAAATACACTTAAATAAATATTGGGGCCGCAAGTAGTAATATAGGAATATGTATACGTTAGTTATGACAAAACAATCTAAAATTGACCTTAATATAGAAGTCACTAAATTAGTTTTATTATTATGTATCTTCCACAGTTCTTAGAAAAAGGTACAGAGAATATTAAATGTCGATTCTTCACTGATTGCCTCGGATGCCAAACATTGCGTAAGCTGGAAAATTACACGAAAATTACCTCTACTATACAAAAATATCTAGTGTGATTCGGATTTATAATAATAATTGTCTTCAAAAAGCGAAACTGATTAAGAATTAACCTTCAATTTATAAAGTGTGGTTAACAATTTGTTAAGGCCAGTCGTGGCGCAGGGGCATAAAGTGTGACTGTAAAACCGACTGGTTGTGGGCTCGATGCCCACTCGAGGAGATGAAATATTTAATTAAATTGATATTTCCATTTCTTAGATCTGGTGTCGAGGCAATGCCTTCAGAATTCGGCAGAAAGTGGGGAACGGAGTGTCTTAACACTAGGTTCCCTCTACCTACCCTGCTGTGTGCGGGATACAGCGTGAAGCTGATTTATTTATTTAACAACTTGTTAAAGACTGTTTTACTATAAATTTATTTATAGATACTTATAAATAAAGTGCTGTGATTCTAAATTGTTAATAAAATTAAAGGTATGTTTACAAAGCGAAAATGTCACAGCACATGTAAGTCATTTCCTGGATTGTTCTCGAGAAATTCCGTCTTATCTTTAATTGCTGCTTCAGTCGTCGTACATCGTTCTTTATTATTTATGTTGCATTACCACTTATCACGAATCACTATATTTCTTTTGTTATTTAGTTTCACTCTGTATCCCGCACATAGCAGGGAAGGCAGTAGGAACCTGGGCACCTAGAGTAGGCTCTCATTAAGACACTGGGCTGAATGAGGAAATTAATATATTAAATATTTAATTTCCTCGAAAAGGAATCAAATCCACAACTTCCGAATTTACAGTTAGACGTTTATGCCCCTGCGCCACGACTACTCTCTATGATTCGTTAAAACATACTAAAAATAAACATTTACCACGATCACTTACGTCAGCCCCTATCAAAGACAACATACATTCTTAAGACTCAGATCAAGCAACATAAATCAGTTCACGCTATAATCATTTACGTCATCCATTAGGAGTCACCAGTCCCATAAGTGTCCCCGTGAGATCAGCTCGACCACTTAATCAACCGCGTTGGCGTAAAGTAAACCTCGCCTCCTGCGCCGACCTAAGAGCTAGATTAAACGGACCTCCGCGGTAAAGCATCTACGACAATACAATCTTGACCTCTGGATATCCACTGTACTGTGGGATCTTACTTTGTGTCTGTATGCACGTTGAGGACCGAGAGGGACCAGACTCGATTGGTCGTATATAAACCCGGCTATTCCGTTGGACGTTTATGAATAGCTCTTATTTTTCTTTTAATTACACCCCCCGCTGTCTGTTGACGCATTTTGTCAATGTAGGGAATGTATATTTAGGGGATTGTGTTCATTATTCACTGTGAACGTAGTTTGGAATAAAACATAGATTGTCATGAAGTGTCAAAACAAAATAATGTGCCTACATCATATGTGAAATGGTAATGATAAATTTGTGATAATTACAGTATATTTATTAACGTACAAAAATGTCATAGAAGTGTTCGAGGGCGGACTTGTTTATGAAACCAATTGAGCTTCTCGTTTACTCGTTGTAATAATGTAATATTACATGTCTTTATACATATTTATTAACTTTATCTCAATAAACCATACATTAGTTATTGAAGATGCATAAACAGATATTTTTAAGATATCTCTATCTTCCTTTTAAGATATCCTACCTAGATATCTCTATCATTTTCTTATTGATTTTAGTTCGTACTAAAATCAATAAGAAAATGATACTGTAATCAAGTTAATATAAAAAAATATAGACGAATTATTATTAATATTATAAATGTGACAGTTTGTGAGGATGGATGTTTGTACCACTTTCACGTGAAAACTACAAAACTGATTTAGATTTAACTTTACAGTAATATAGCTTATGCATCACAAAGGCCATAATTTATGTAAATAAGATTTTGTATAATTTAATTATAGTATAAAAATAAGTATAAGAGGGTGAAGCCGCTTTACTATATATCTTTTTTATTTAAAATTATTTGAAAACAACTAACATTTTTATAGCTTATATAGACTACAGTAGTGAAGCAACTGACTACTTGTAATATTTATACAGAAGGTACGATAAAATGGAACTGCTCGGAAAGTGGTTAGCAGTAGATTTGGAATATTAGGTTGCTACGGTATTGTGTAACGTTGACAATTTAATTAAGTACAACTTTAGTTATTTCGTTCAAATTCAATGTTTATCTTAGGTGATCGATCGCGAAATTATGTTGTTTAATCATCTGAGCGTATAAAGTATTCACAGTTTTACCTCCATGATAATAGAACAAAAAGACATAATTATTTAAAAAACAAAAAAAAGAAAAAAAGTATAATAAAGTGACATATAGCTACTACGTAACCTTCAAATTGAAGGCTACGTACATTATATTGTTAACTCCGTACTTCGTCAACCAGAGCTAGAAAGTAAAAAAAAAATTATAATTCCGTTTAAGAAATGAACCCACAATCTCAGCGTTTATAGTACACCGCTGTTTCATTGCGGCATGAGGGCCTCTATCGTGATTTTCAAATATTCAGTATTAGTATAGAAGAATACTTCTAAAATACTATAAATCAATTATTTCGTAAATTATCATTTGCACCTACTGTGCATAAAAATTGTTAATTATATATGTTTTAAGCAGTTTTACACTAAAATTTACAAAGTATAGGCCCTAAAGCTAAACGACAAAATCCACCAATATAAAAATAATATTCAATAATAAATTAATGCAAATCTATTAACGTAGTGGCAAGGATATTCAAAATAACATAAAATATAGTTTCATTTATTTTATAAAACGGCAAAATGATGTATAAATATTATTCAGATTGGCAAAGTTACTATATAAATAAAAAGTTTTTCCTTTTATAAAAATGAATTAATTAATACAGTGGCGTGGTGTGTTTATTTTCACTTGTTATATTTTTTATGAATCCGGTGAGGTGTTTTTTGCTCTGTCAATTACATAGACATTTTTAATTTCCTTAATTTTTTTTATAAATATGTATGTAGATATGTGTAATATATATACTTGTTAATCGTTTTAAGACTATATAATACATATTATTTGTTTTATTAAATACTGTTGTTATTAAATTAAAAATTAAATCAAATCAGCTTCACGCTTTATCCCGCACACAGCAGGGTAGGCAGAGGGAACTTAGTGTTATGCCACTCCGTTCCCCACTTTTTGCCGAATTCTGGAGGCATTGCGTGTTAAGTGGCAGTCTGTTGTTATTATTATATTATTTTTAATTTTTTTAATTTCATGCTGTGTCCCGCACATAGCAGGATAGGCAGAGGAAACCTGGAGACCTGGACTTCGTTCCCATTTAGACACTTTCCAATTAAATATTTCTTTCCCTCTAGTGGAAATACAATCCACAATCGCCGCGAATACATTCGCAAGCACGTGCATGCGCTACGGCGGCCTCTACTAATTAAAATCAAATAAATTACATTAATTAAAAAGTAGTAAATTTTAGGGCCACCGAAACTCTTGGTTACTTTTATTTGATCATGTGGGCAGTGCTTGTAGTAAAAGCTAGTATACTATACAGTTAAACACAACCTCTTCAAAAATATATCTTATATGTTCTGTCTTGAATATATATATATATATATATATATATATATATATATATATATATATATATATATATAGCACTGAAATATCTTGTTACGAATTGTGTCTCTCCTCGTATAAAGCTCGCATTTTCTCAAACGTACTTTTGTACACTATTTCATCTTAAGTTAATATCGCAAAGGTGTTGTAAAAATATGGTAGTCTCTAGGCGGGACCGAATAAATTTAGGCATTTGTCCACCGCGCTCGAGCTATACGAGAGCAGGAGATTGGATTTACTGTTTTATTTACTTTTATAGGTTTCGAATGTTGTGTGTATTTACTATTTTATATTATAATTATTGAGCTTATTATGTACTCAAATGTAGATAGTTTTAATTATACTGTAAGGAACATATTGTAAAGAAAACATTTTTGTTTGGTTCTTCGATAAAATTTTCTCGGTTTCTTTTTGTTTGAAATTGACATCTTACTTTGAAAGTTTGAGATTAAACGTTGTAGATTAAAATAAACATTGAACATTAATGGATATTTTCAAGCGAAGAATAAATAAAATAAAAAAAGCTTGCAAAATAACGATTACAAGCAAAGAATAAGCGAAAATAATATCAAGCGAAACAATGCTAGCACAAGCTATAAACATGTGGAAGTTCATCCCGAAGGCGTCTCGAGGCGTAAACGGAAAAATTTATGGGTATCAATTCTCAGCGAGGGATGATGAATTGAAAAGTAATGCGCGAATAATATGACTACCCTTGAATATTATATGTTCTATCAGACGCGAAGTGGAGGGGAAAAAGATTTTTTGTTTAGGAATGGAGGCTTTTACTTTGTTCGAGTACAATATAGGTATTATTACGTACATATTTGAAGAAACGATTATCTGCAATCGGGGTATGGTATTACTTTCGAATTTTTTTTTTCATTAGGATTTATAATAAATTATATAGCAAATTGTACAATGGGTAGTGAAATATGAAAACTATTTGAAAGAAAGCATTAAACAATAATTTCAAATTTATAAAGGTGTTTCAGAGAAACAGGCCTGTAGTTAAATTTTGATTTAAAGCAGACAAAAATATCGAAGTAAAAAGAAGGGAAGCCAATGGATACAATTGGCTCGGTTTGTTTGTGGGTCAAGAGTGCTCTGCTTGCGAGCTGCCATGTCAAAAATAAAAACTGCGATTGCCTTTAGTGGACGCACAAAAATATTCTCTATTTTCCTGACTTCCAACACTGCTCTCAATTCAATGTAAAGAATCAGACAGATTTTTCGCTTTTATAGGTGTTTCATATATAAAAAATAATTATTTCATAAAGGGATAATATGTAATGTACATGTTTAGGTTTTCTTTATAATTTTATAGAGTAGGGAGAAAATACTTAGGAACCTAGTGTTAAGACACTACGTTCTCCATTCAGATATATTCGTTCTACGTGTTCCGTCGAATTCTTGAGGCATTGCTCGTTTAGTGGCGGAATTCAACGCCACGCTTTGCCTGGTTATCGGAGCAAAGAAATGACAACATTCAATATTTCAATCATCCGAGTGTCCTCATTTATTTGTAAATAAATCCTTTATAATTACATTGAATTAAAATAGAAAAAATCTAAAACATAAACAACAATTACAAAAAAAACCGTAAATCGCTGACCGCTAAAAATCCTATATAAAGCAAAGTTAAAATGAAATCACCTTGGCACGGCAAATGTGACAAATGATCAAATCGTGAAAGGCATTTACGATAAATAAAATACAGGCGAATGCGGCGTGCTTTTATTTTAGTTTCCCACATCCTGTGGCTTACTGTAATCCCTGCGTCCCTCCACGTAACGTCGTTGTTTTATTTGATTACTGACAAACCCTCTACCCTCTGGGGTAGCGGCTGCTATTTGGACCGGCCCTGACTGACATGTTTGCCATTATGGCTCTCATTTTTTCGCGTGAAACTGTCATCTTTCTTTGTGAGTATTCGTTGTGGGCCTGTGAGTAAAGCTAGTGTTTTTTGCCAAAACATGGGTAAAATTAATTACTTTTCTAATTTTAGGTCTATATGAGTTGAAGATACATTTCATAGAAGAAAATAATTTAGCCTAACCATTAAATAGATAATACCTACCTAATAGGTAATCTCAAGAAATATAATAGAAAAAACATTTTTTACATGATAGTGAAATATATTTAATTCGAGATTACTTGTATTGCCAGTCGTGGCGCAGATGCACAAGTGTGACTGTAAAATCGACTGGTTGTGGGTTCGATCCCCACTCGAGGAAATTATATATTTATTTACATTTATATTTTCATTTCTTCGCTCTGGTGTCGAGGCAAGGTGCGGCGTTTAGTTCCACGACTCAACTCGCAATGCTTCCAGTGTATGAATGAATATGGTGTAATGAATATAGTGTAATATAGTATGTGTGTGAATACTTGTAATGTGTGACAGACTGAATGTCCACAGAGAGCAAGATCTTACAAACCAGCAAAATAACCAAAACGTACAAAATAAACATTAGCAACAACATAGTTATTAACGGCTACATACTGTAACCAAATCAAATAGCACAATCACAGTTCAAAACCACAACAAAACCCTCAGATTTAGTTTCCAGCGTGTGCTTATAACTAGTAAACTTTACAAAGACTTAGAAAAACCACCTCGCTGGAAGTGACAGGGGCGTGTCCGAAGGACATACGATCTCAATCAAGTCCGGCCACGCCCACTCCACAGTTATTGTTGTACGAGTTAAGACCCGCTTTTTGCTAAAACAACAGACGACCACACCGTCTCATTCGAACTTGGAGGGACCCGGCATTTGTATGCAAATGAATTGTAATCTCCCTCCGTAGGCCGCAATCACGACTCTACATCTACCTAGATTCGTGCCGAATAAAACATGTTAGCGTGGCTGGATATGATCAACATACATGCTTTATGTCTTTATCTTTAGCTTTTATTTAAATTTATATAAGAAAACTCGAATATTTTTCGGTGCAAGCATCGGAAAGTATCGGAAAGGTCTTGTTTTATTTTTGATTTAGGTAAATATGTGTGGTATAATATATAATTTGGACAAGTAAGACAAGTTTTAGTTTCCATCGGAGTTTTAATATAAGTTTTTATATTCTTTGATCATCATTAAGTTTATTAAACATTTGAATATTTGAATTAAGTATTATAGAGTAAATGTACGCTACTATTAATAAGTATTTACTTTAAGCGCTTTGACATTATCTGTATGTCATTATAATATATATCTTTATAGATACATGGAGGTTACATAATTATTATTTCTTTTTCATAAACATACAAGTAGAGCCACCACAGGCGCATGACTCTAAGCGCGACGGTTTTGGGTTTGATTCCCACTCGGGGGAATGGAATATTTAATATTTTCAATTCGGCGGAAACTGGAGAACGGAGTGTCTTTACATTAAGTTCCGTCAGTCTATCCGATACATACTGGGATACACCTGAAGCTAAAAAACCTTACAAATCAAATAAAGAAATACAAATTTTACATCAGTTTCCACATTAGATACGCTATTACTTTTCAAATCAGAGTCTTATACCAGATATATTAAACAACTGGCTCTTCCATTTACCATATATCACCACGAGCCGTATTACGGCCGTCCAAGTTCACTTGTTAATTTGGCCACGCGAAAGATCATAAAAGCGCTGTCTTTGTTCCGCATATAATTTACACGCGTCGCGCTATAACAGACTGTAAAACAACAATTCCCTATAAAAGTGTTATAGCGGTTATTGCGGGCGAGGGTCCTACCCTGGTTGAGCGTTTAATTCTTAGTCGTTATGTGTTTAATTTAATAATATGGATTAAGTATTATTATGATTTATTAAAGAAATGTCATTTAAATAGTCTATAGTATTTTTAAGATTTTTAGGGTCCCGTACCTCAAAGGATAAAAAACGAAATTCTTGTAGGGTCACTTTGTTGACTGTTTGTCCATCTATCCAGACCTTTCTTTTTGTTGGAAGGTACGCAGATAAAATTAATATCAAATATTGAGTTCTTTGTTGAAGGTCGGAACTTTACATGAAATGAGAATTTACAAAATTAATAAACGAAAATAACTGCAAGCGAAAAATATATGTTTTTTTTTAATAAAAATAAATATTATATTATAAAGTTATATTTCTAGTTCATTTCAAACAAAATGAGTGCATATGCCCGCTAGCTTTAGTTTGTCAACTTTTGTAAGTTGTACTTACCGTTGACCGACAATCATGATATTGGGACGAAAGCCACAGTGGGTGAGTACATTAAAGTGGTATCTCATTCTCAGGAAAGCAAAATATATTTTTTTACAAAAAGTATAAAAATTTGAACATTGGGGGCGAACCCGCTCTTAGACACCGTCCAAGCGCTCGGACCACTAAGCCATTCGTTCTTAATAAGCCACGTCCAATGAAACTTATTGACCTAATAAAAAAGGGAATCTCTACTATGTTAAAAGTTTCGTTCTATTCTATGTTATTTGTGGACAGCTATTATTAATAAGCTTTGATTAAAGCTTATTTATAAATATCTTGTTTATTTATGAAAGAAAATATTGTTATTTTAAAATATTAGTAAATTTAAACGATTTATACCACAATTTATCTTTGCTAAAAGAC
The DNA here is from genome assembly GCA_013403705.1 of Heliconius hermathena. Taxonomy (NCBI): domain Eukaryota; kingdom Metazoa; phylum Arthropoda; class Insecta; order Lepidoptera; family Nymphalidae; genus Heliconius; species Heliconius hermathena. The sequence continues at coordinate 1,298,585 of JAAIXJ010000013.1, read as the reverse complement.
TTCGTGTTTGTCGAAAGCCGACGATTTAGAGAGCCACATTTATTATTAACCAAACGTCTCTATATTCTCAAAGGCTTTACCAAACAGCTGAGCATACCAAAATATTATGTATTTTGTCATGGTTTACTTGTATAATACCAAAGTAATTCTTCTAATGAAATCAAAGAGAGCACCTGATCACGACGGCCTCGGGAAAAACACGAACGATTTGTCAATCTTTCTAATTTATTGATAAGATTCGTAATTCCTTCAATTTGAGGCAACATTAAATCCAAATCTATCTTTGATCGTCTCAGAATTTACGGACTAATAGGCCGTAACGTGAATTCTTCAATCTAATACAATACATTAATAAAGTGCTATGAAATATTGGAGACCGAAGAAATAATCCACTCGAATAAATTAAAATTAATGAGATTAAAAGAGCCCAAGGCAACTCTGTGGGCCTGCTCTAACTGAATTTAAATTACTTTTACCTCTTGCGAAGTGCATAATAGTATTAAAATTGAATTTATTACTGTTCCCACGAATATGGGGATTTTCGAAGCGTTCAGCTAGGTGTGGGCGGAAATTACTAGAAAAATCTGTAACTCAAAGTAACGCAAGCAAATATTGTTGAATATGAGTAAAAATTTACACATTTATATAAAAAAAATTATATGACACAATAATTTGCAGGAAAAAGTATATAATAAATGCCTTTAGCATTTGAAATTCTACTTTATTCTGTTGAAACGTAATTGGCTGCAGAAATATATTAGTTTTACATATACAAGAATACACATACATACATACATATATACTATAGTTAATAATATAAAAACTTAAACATCCATAATATAATTAGTCCCACACACCAGAAACAGCAAGATCGCATTTCGTGCTCATTTCCACCAAAATTGATATAATTAATATTTCGTCGTCTCCGTCTTAACAGATCGCGAGCAGGAAAAGCAGACGAACTTTCATTAAGAGTCGAAAATTAAATTGGTCCCGACGGCATTTTTTATACCTCATCACACAAATTAAAGGTAATTAATTGATGGCGTTGATCAAACAAGTTGAAATTTAATAAAGAAAATATTCTCCGGGAGCTCTCCAGTATTTCGGTCAACGAGAATGCAAGCTGTCACTTAACGTTAGATTAGAAATGAGTTCCACTTGATTGAGTGGAAAAAGCTCATTATCTGTGGCGCGGTGTGCCGCGATGCAGTGTTGGATCAAATGTTATTTTAGTGCTGGTTCAATAGGTGGCATAATGAAATACAACGTGCCTATGGGTTTTAATCGAGGTTATATTTGTAATGGCTGTATCGTTGTTTAATATGTTAGTGTTTTTTTTTCAGCTTCACGCGGTATCCCGCATGTTACAGGATAGGCAGAGTGAGCCTAGTGTTAAGGCACTCAGCTTCCGTCTAATTCAGGAGTTATTGAGTGTTGAGTGGTGGAATTCAACGCCGCGCTTTGCCTCGGCACCAGAGTAAAGAAATCAAATGATTAAATATTACATTTTCTTAAGTGGGAATCCAACCCCACAACCTGTCGCGTTTACAGGCCTTATTATAATTAGGATTTTTGTTATTTAAGCAAAATGTCAATGAAACAAAATATATAAATAAACTTTCTTTTATATGGTACTAAAAATGAATATTTCGTTAATAATAAACTGTATTTTTACCGATTTAAAGTAATATATTAGCACCTTGTATTTCTAAATTTGTAAAATTAGATGGTTCTCGTTGCGGTACGTACGTGTTACTTGGATGAGCAAAATTCTTATTACAAAGAAAATAGATTTTTCTTGGTAAAAATTTTGTAATACAAGTTTGAGAAAATAACATGATACTATAATATTTTTTTGCGTATTTTCTTTAAAAACATACTAATCATGTTAAGTTGCCTTTTTGTATTATGTTTAATCGCTTAGGTATATACAACAATATTAAAGAGATTTGAAACCATGTCCACCTTAAACAACATGTTCGATTATTTTGTTAGATTGAGCTATATGTTCATATTTGTCAACGGGTGATTTTTCTTTTGCTTAATACCGTTAATATGGAAAGAATAATGTTAATATGGAAAGAACGATACTTTGTATTGTACACATACAAAGAAAATTTTCTCATATTGACTTATTATATCCCAAAATATGATTAATATTTGTAAATAGTCATATATTTTTTAAGAATATATATAATATTTGGTGATATAGTAAAATTAAATATTATGTTAAGAACACTTACCATGCATTTTATCATTGAGTAGCGCGTATCTCGGGTTGGAGGCAACGTCGAGAGGTAAGGAGTTCCAAAGCCAGCGGACTTTAGGCGTCGGGCTCCCGCTGGCTTGGCACGGCAACGTCGCTGTGTGACCGACTTCCACTACCATGGTCGACGAAGGCGGCGAGATGGTCGGGAACCCGGGTGGCACTTTGTCAGCTGCAAAAAAAAAAGGAATATAAATATTACAAAATTAAGACTTAGTGTTGATTAATTTGGCTGTATTCAAATTCAATTGAAGCTAGTCGTGGCGCAGGGGCATAATTGTGCGACCGTAATAAACGCTACGATTGTGGGTTCGATTTCCACTCAAGGAAATAAAATATTTTATATTTTTATTTCCTCTCTCTGGCAACGAGGTAAAGCGTGGTGTTGGCGAGTACCGCCACTCAACATGCAACGCCTACAAATTCGGCGGACAGTAGGAAAAGGAAGTGTCTTAATACTAGGTTCCTAAGTTCCCTCTGACGACCCTGCTGTATGTGCAATACGGCGATAATTAAAAAAAATAAATCGAAAGCTAAACACACATTTCGTAAGTCTTAATAAGTTATAGAAATTAAAATGCATATTTTAATACAGGTTGGCAAAATCGACACCGAAACAATAGAACTCGGGGAGGGATTTGCGAAAGACAATCCTTCGAGTGGAGAATTGCGGATATATCTCCCCAAATCTTAAAACGCGGGTAAAATGAAGATAGTGAAACGTTAATTCCCCAAATGAAATTCCCCGCCTCGGCCGAACCGAACGAAATTTGATTAAGCAACAAAACTGACGTTACTTCCAGAGTTTCAACCAGTCAAGTTATATATTACGCGTAAGATTTGGGGGCGGATCAGAACTAAGTTTGGACCGGAACAAAATTTGTTGGGCTCGAAATTCATGTCTATCTATCTATTCTTAATAAACTACTTTATATTTATGGATCTTGGGGGAATAATAGATCCTAATAAAGTTATGATATTGTTTATTTTTGAATCTTTATAACGCATATCCTTTAAAATTAATACAGATATACGAAGTGTGTTCAAACAGTATCGTAAATTTTGAATTTTCGCGGGTTATGTATATTCGAGGTTATGTATAGCGGCGTTGAGTTCTGCCACTCAACACGCAATGCCTTCAGAATTCGGGGAACTCAGAAAGTGGGGAACGGAGTGTCTAAACACTAGGTTCCCTCTGCCTACCCTGCTGTGTGCGAGATACAGCGTGAAGCTGATTTATTTGATTTTTTGTATATTTGAATTTCGTTTTTTTGTGACGTTATGTTGGTGCATATGCCTCTCACTTATGCTGACAAGTTCGGCCATATTGAGTGTTCAGTTAATTGTTGTAATATAACATAATAATAATTGAAAATATATTTCAGAAAAATATGAAAGACTATATATAAGTATCGATAATATTAGCAAACAAATANTATTAGCCGTATATATATATATATATATATATATATATATATATGAATATAAAATGATTCAGGTAGAATAGCATATACATATTCATGTATAATACATTAAAGTATACATTTGACTGCTCCTTAGTAATTACAACATAAATAAAATCTCATTTGGGGTAATTTTTTCGTTAACCGTCCGTAGAACCTAATACTCCGAATTAACATTACAGAATTAGCTGTTTCAGGAGAATCAGGCGACCGCGATAATGCACTCTGCGTATAACGAAATAACGTCCACTTTTGTAAGAAAGAAATGTTTAATGGGGTAATAACGTGTAGGTCGGTCTGATCCTAGCTATTGTCGGGTTTCATTGGTAGTCGTTAACATCAGGACGCAGAATATACTTACATATATACAAATACATATATTTATGTATGTAAAGTGTAACGGATATGTGTATATGATGAGTACATAATATATATTCATCTATTTAGAGGCCAATCGTGGCTCAGGGGCACAAAGTGTGACTGTAAAACCGACTGGTTGTGGGTTCGAACCCCACTCGAGGAGATGAATACGCAATGCCTCCAGAATTCGGCAGAAAGTGGGGAACGGAGTGTCTTAACACTAGGTTCCCTCTGCCTACCCTGCTGTGTGCGGGATACGGCGCGAAGTTGTTTTTTTTTGTTTCAATTTCTTCGCTGTGGTGTTGAGACAACAGCGCGGCGTTAACTTAGCGCACAATACTTCCAGAATTCTACAATCAAAGAAAACATAAAAACAAATCCGATTATGCTGAATATATTTTCCAATGTTTTCGTTGATTGTAGACAAAACGACGACGTTATGTTCCGTCAATCAACTCTCAATGTTACATATTCGGGCAAAAAGTGAGAACGCTAGATTGTTTTTGCATATCCTGTGTAGAAAAAGTACGAAGCTGATTTTTTGTTAGTGTTAGTACATGGTATGTAGTAGTCGTGAAATGTAAGAAAATATCACGTGAAAAATTTATAAAATTCATCACGCGCATGACGGTAAAAGAAAACATTGTAAGAAATCCAGCACGTCTGAGAGAAAATTCAAAGACACCTTACACGCCATCCAAAGCCAAAGTGGGTGTTAGTTTTATACGTTTATCACTGTATTTTAAAAATAATGTTGAAAAACATAAATGTATTTTAATATGTGTATAAGTAATACATCGCATGCAATGCGAAGATTGTGGGTTTAATTCTTGAGGTAATAAAATATTTTTATTTTCAGCCACTCAAGACACCACAAACACATCAGAATTCGGCAGAAAGTAAGGAATGGAGTGTGTTAATGGAGAACAATATACAGCATGAACCTTAAAAAAATTACATTAACTATATTGAAATATATAAAAAGTATTATGAGAAATAATATAATAATTTTAAATACTTTAAAATTATTTCAATTCTTATAAACAAAATGAGCTTTAGCTTTACGCTTTATTTCACATAACAGGATAGCCAGAGAGAACCCAGTGTCAAAACACTCCATTTCTAAACTTACAAAAAAAAATCATAAACAAAACAAATCATCAAACAGAACATTATCAGTCATCCTCTTCTTGGTCCTTAATAAAAATAATGTACGATAATGATATTCTCGTACGATGGGACGCTTGTGCACACGTCGTTGTCATGGCAACCCGTACGATAACTAGGTTAAACCGATGTATTACGCGATGCTGTTGTAAAGTGCAAAACGTGACTTTGTTATGAAGATTTCATATATTAATCTCACATGTGTTGTAGAAAGTATATTCGTCATCTTCTTTCAATATTTACGCATTTTCAATAATATTTACAAGAAAAGTATATGAAAATTGTATTTTTATGTTTCTAAAGCAAAATATGATGACATGTTCTATGAATATGTTCTATTATTTCATAGAGTTTTATTAGATTTTAGAGTTCAACTGTTGCTTATTGTTGCTTATTTAAGAGTATATTTTTAAAAACATATTTTTAAAACGATTTTAAGCATCTATCGCACACCACATAAATAGTATTAAACTATATATAGTATGTTTTAAACAACTTTTCAATCGTAGAAGATAGTACGGCCTTATATATAATGTATGAGCATCGTATACTATGCCTTATAAAGTGAAGAAAAGTACTTCAGCAGAGCAGTACTAAAATATTCACAACCCACAATTTTAAATGTGCTTATATTTAGAAAAAAAAATATTAAAATGTTTATTAATGAAACTTTTAATGTATATGAGGCCAGTCGTGTCGCAGGACCACGACTGGTTGTGGGTTCGATCTGCACTCGAGGAAATGAAATATTTATTTACATTTATATTTCCATTTCTTCGCTCTGGCGTCGAGGCAACGTCGCTCTGTATCGCGCAGACAGCAGGGTAGGCTGAGGGAGGCTAGTGTTACGACACTCCGCTACCCAATTTGTGCCGAATTCTGGAAACATTGCGTGTTGACTGGCGGAATTCAACGCTACACTTTGCCTCGAGACTAGAGCGAAGAAATGAAGGTAGTAAATATTTTATTTTTTCGAGAAGAAATCGAACCCTGAACGTTTCACGTTTACAGTCACGCTGTGTCCCTGCGCCACGGCCGCTTTGTAACTAACTATATTATATTAAATAGAACCAAAACTCAAATAGCTTCCCCCGATTACCCCGCTAGGGATACAGTCCTTAGCGAGATAGTAGGGGTAGTCTGAGCGCCAATCGCTTCGGTTTTATATTAAATCCATGTGAAATATACATATATGTAATTTAAAAAAATATTTCACGCTTAAAATGTTACGCAGAGGATGGGAACCTAGTGTTAAGAAATTACGTTCCTCCCATTCTGCCTATTGTTTTCAGATATTGTGTGTTGAGTTTCCCCGAGTGCGGACCGAACACCTAATCATTGTATTAACAATTAGACGCTGACACACAAGGACAAAACGGCTGTTAAAATAGGCATATGATGTATGTAGTGAAAATCAAAATTTATGGATTTTTCTTAAAAAAAGGGGAAAATAATTTCAATTTTAACATCCACACATATCCAAGTTTTACGTCATTTCAAAACATTACCACCACTCCGGTGTATCGCTCTATCAGTATATCCTACAAAACGACGGTCACCGCGGAGGATTATTGAATTCATTCCTCTTGACGTTGGACTGCCTTTTACTGGGTTTGTGAGAGCTTTTTATAGTTTAATATGTCATCGACGATTGCTACTGAATCTTTTATTATGGAGCTGGGGTCAATTTGACATTATATATTAAAGTGAAGCCAATATAACATTTCAAGTTTGAAGTGGTATACGAGTATATTGAATTAATAATGGTTGAATAATTGATATATTTGTTCGAATACTATTTAGAGAGATTTATAATATTTATTTTGATTTTTTAAATTAATTTTTACATATTTTCTTGTCATAGCAGAATAGGGAGAGGGAAACTGGGAACCTAGGGTTAAGACGCGTTCCTATAATATTAAAACATTTTCGATATCCACTATTCACCAAATGCTTGAGGCATTGGATATTGAGTGGCGGAACTCACTGCTTTGGCTCGTTCAAATTTTTATACGTTTTCTTAATAAGTATACAGTATTAAAATGAGGCCAGTCGTGGCGCAGCGGCACGAGGTGTGATTGCAAAATCGACTGGTTGTGGGTTCGATTCCCACTCGAGAAGATGAAATATTTACTTAAATTTATATTTCCATTTCTTCGCTCTGGTGTCGAGGTTAAGCGCGGCGTTGAGTTCTGCCACTCAACACGCAATGCCTCCAGAATTCGGCAGAAAGTGGGGAACGGAGTGTCTTAACACTAGGTTCCCTCTGCCTACCCTGCCGTGTGCGGGATACAGCGTGAAGCTGATTTATTTATTTTTATTTATATTAAAATAAGGCCTAAGATAAAAAAACCGTAAATACCGTCTCTACAGGTTTCCGAGACAAAAAGCTGTACACATTTTGATAGTACTCCAGAAGAATCTTAAGCGATCCATCCCAACGTTACAGTCATAGATAAATTTATATAGGCAGTTAATATAACAAGCGGTACAATATATTACAATTTGCGGCCAGTCTGGGCGCAGACTGCGTAATTAATATCAAGTTAGCGGCGAAAATTTATAACTCGCGTGGAGTTTTACGATTATGCACCTTATCTCTATACAACAACGCTTATATTAGTATAGCATTATAAGGTCTAAATCCACTGTCAAAAATCCATTCTCCACCCTTATTGCTAGATGGCGAGAGATTATTTTTCAATGAGCGTTGTTATGAGATCGCTGAAACGCTGGAAATGCACGCGGTATGGAATTTTATCGAGTAAGTATGAACTTTCATATAATTCTTATTTGCATTTTATACTTTTAAAACATTGAAGTATTGTTGTGAATGTTTTTTTTTATCATGTTAAGTTTTGGAGAAGTTTTCGATTGCAATTATATTTATGAACTTTTAGGACCACTATTATTATATAATATATAGATATAGATTATAATAGATAATTAAAAACTATCCACTGTAAAAAAAACAAATGCATCAAACAAGTAAGCAATAAAAAATGTGTTACTGTACTTGACTAATGTACGATCGATAACTATTTTTATTTTGTTAACCAATGTTTCCATGTAAGTGGCCTATGTCTTTAATGGAAACAAAAATATCTTTAACCACATATATATACTTTTGTTTGTAGTCATTTCACCTATTGGACACATTAACCGATAGAACATTTATTGTTGCTTATCCTTTTTTTCAGCAGGGTAAGCAAAGGAAGCCTAGTGTCAAGATAATCCGCTCTACATTTTACGACGAATTCTGAAGCCATTGCGAGTAGAGTAGAGATCGAACCCACAACCCGCCGTTTACAGTCACGACTGGCTTTTAACTTAATCTATGAAAATCTAAACATTTTAATAGAGGTTATTGAGGCGCTGGACAGCGTCTGACTGTAAGCCCGCAATGGTTGTGAGTTCGAGCCTACTTCAGAGAATGATAATATTACAGATTTCTCGACCTCACGGCTCTGTTAATACCCTGTTGTGCCCCTGAGCCACGATTGGCCTCAATTAATCGTCAAGATATTCGAACAAATTAATGTACTCCTAACGTCTATAAACTAAACAAAGTTTTGGTATTAATTAAATGTGAGCAATTATAACGCAGGTGAAGTAGGGTAGATCGTTACGAAACAAATTGAAAATTCTCCTCTATTTAAGGCAGGAATGTTTCGAAAAATAGAAAAAACACTTAACTGACAAACTGAGAAATATCCTAATATAGACAAAGTAAAAGCAAATCGTAAGTTAAACAAAAGTTTGGCCTATTTAATTTTCATCAAATCTGCATTTCGATTGGTCTATATATGTAGATGGGGCTCGGCGACGGTGAATTGGAATACGAAGCGAGACACTGCATTTGACATCAAATAATTTACATTCGATTCGAGGATACTGTGTCAAATATTGAGTGCCTACCAGTCAAAGTTTTAAACCTCCAAAACTTAAACTAAAGCTTTGAGCTTTATATAAACTTACATATATTACCTTATTGTTCTAAAAACAATATTAAAAATAATGATGGCGTGTTTACTACTTCTTTTTCGCCGTAGCCATCTCACGTGATATTTTTTCTACAGTTTTACAGTTTAAAGAACAACTGATCAGGGTAGGCAGAGGAAATCTAGGAACTTACTGTTAAGACACTCCGTTTCCAGTAAGAAATTTATTGAATGACGGAACTCAACACCGCACACTGCCTCGTTACTAGAGCGAAAAAATTTAAGCATTCGATATTTATTTTGCCGAGTGGAACTCGAACCCACCATCTGTAGCATTTACGGTCGCACGCTGTGCTCTTCGCCACGACTGGCCTCCAGCCCATAAAGCCTATAAAATACCCTGTTATGTGTGGGATACAGGGTAAAGTTAAAAAAACAAATACACACTAAGAGCACTACAACAACGTACACCACGTTATAATAAAAAAAATATATATATTTCACCCAAACGTGTTAATAGATATTCGTGACAGGGCACAGTAATGGACTATCTGCAGTATTTACAATATAAAATATTCTTTAAATCACTTGTTATACAGTATCGTGACTGAAATCTTTCAGTAATTAAATCACACTATGTAATTATGATATTTAAAAGCGGAAAAATAGCTAATAATTTATTTTTAGACGTTATACCGAGTTAACACAACATATACGTTGTGTTTACATTTACTTAAAGAACTACGTAACCATTATTTTTATTTCTTATACAAACAATGGGACAAGCAAAAATAATAAATTAAAATTAATAATAGTAGATACAAATTAGATAGATTTTTTTACTTTTTTAAGACAGCGCCTTTTCTATCAAGCATATAAGAATTTCAATGTAGAATGTATAGTGGAACAGCTTTTTAGTAATGTTAGGAAAAAATTTTTTACAGCTTAACGCTTTTGCCCAATACCAGAGTAAATATAACTCAACGCCGCTTTTTATCTGTTAAAACAGTGAAAATAAATATACTTTGATTGTGGGGATATATAAGACATAATGTTTGGAGTTTTCAGTCAGTCGCTACAGACGGTCCAAATAAACATATAATATAAGAGATCGATTAATCGTAATACGTAAAAGTATTATATACTTATAATATAATCGTTAAATTTTATAGTTTCAAGCTTTAAATGTATCAAGATAATATCTAGTAACTTACTAGTAGATTGAGAAAAGAAAAATACTGTAACTTAAAGATAAGAGGCCCTAAATAAGTTAAGATTTATTCATATTTATGAACATCAATTATATTAATTACTATTTACATAATTGGGGCTCTGATTAAATTATATTTGTAATTTTAAAATTAAATTATATTTATAAGCGCGACCATTGTGGTTTCAATTCCTATTTGGGGGAAATGAATTTTATTTATTTCCTCGCCCTGAAGGCCAGACGGAGCGCGGTGTAGAGTTTGGCCACTCAACGCGCAATATCTCAAAAAATGGGCGAATAGTGGGATTACGTAGTGTCTAAAAACTAAGTTTCTTCTGCCTATCCTACTGTATGCGTGATATAGAGTGAAACTTAAAAAAAATATCAGTGACACAATGGTGGGATGTATCAGAGTAGTAGATACACAATTGTTGTAGGTTCAAATTCGAGTGAATGTTGTTTTAATACTGTCATAATTTCCTTGGTTTGATGCTCAGTGTTAGGTTTCTCCACGGTAAAAGGAATATTGCTTTGAATAAAAAGTTAACAACACAGTGATAATTAATTCCGTTCTTAAAATAAGATATCGAGGCCAGTCGCGAGACAGGGGCACAAATTTGGAAATGACGCGACAGGTAGTGAGTTCGATATTATTATTTGCTTGAGTGGGGTCTCGAGGAAATTAAATATTTAATATTTTCATTTCTTCGTTCTGGTGTCGATGCTAAGCGCAGGGTCGAGTTCCGCCAACCAACACACAATACCTCCAGAATTCGGCGGAAAGTGGGTAACGCAGTTTCTTAACACTAGTCTGCTTTGCCTACCCAGCTACAAAATGCGGAATACAGCGTGAAGCTGATTTAATTTAATTTAAGCTATACAGTATATCCAAATTAAAGTTATTAAGAAAAAGATATTTTAAAGAAAGTAGTTAAAAAAAATATTTAGCTCAATCAATCATTCTATTACTAAAGAATTAAGTATAAAACGCTTTCCGTTTAGAAATATAATAAATAAACCCAACCGGCACAATAGTAAAGTAATTAAATGGATAATAGCGGAACAGAACAAAACGATGAACCAAGAACTGCAGGCTGTAGATAGTAAAAGAGAAGAAAACGGCAACATCTTTGTGGTGCACCACAGTATGTAGTTTCATTTGGAGAGTAATGTTAACATTTTTATCAATGTACCTAGTTTTATGTTTTACTTTTATTAAAAATAGATGAGCAGAAGCAAGAGAGAGAGAGAGCAAGCAAGAGAGAATTGACCATTGGTAGGGTAGGATGGTAGAACGTGGTGATAGTAGATTCAAATATTTTGTAAAAGACACTAGAAACTAAAACACTGTGTGCCAGTGATTTCTTTCGAATCTGACAAAATTTGGACTCGACACAAATTAATTAATTTTGGTGTTAATAGCTTAGAATCTAGAGCTAAATCTTTTCCATTTATTACTCTGATGATTAATATAATTTGCACGAAAAAATATAAACTGATAAAGTCAAATATTGGATAGAGTGTATGATTTTATCAGCTTTACGCTGTATCCCGCACACAGCAGGGTAGGTAGAGGGAACCTAGTGTAAGACACTCCGTTGCCCACTTTCTGTCGATTTCTGGAGGCATTGTATTTAATTTAAGTATATATTTCATCTCCTCGATTGGGGATCGAACCCACAACCAATCGGTTTTACAGCCACACTTTGTGCCGCTGCGCCACGACTGGCAGAGTGTATGAATTTTGACATAATACTAGTTTAAAGCCTAAAGCAAGATACATGACAGTTCTCACCATGGCATTTGTAGCAGTTATTGTAGTAAAAGGTAAAAAAATAAGCACAATTAATTAACTTCGATTTAAACCTTCTTTTTTCTTCTTCCCATCTGAATAAGGGATAGCGCGCATTGGTAACTTTTGTCACGGTGACAATAAATTCTTTGTCACTGTCATGTCACCATGCTTTTCGCAACTGCGCGCACTTGCGATGACAGTGACGAAATTTTTTACATTTGATAAAATGGATCTCGAAGAGATGGTTGTCTGTGCACTTATATTAAGAAATAGAAAAAAAAGCAAACGTAGAAAGAATAATCGTTTAGGGATTTGTCATAGAGCTATGGCCTCAATTTCGTCAATCAGTATGTCGTTGTCTATTTCATCATCATGAAAACACACGTTTTGCCTTGGTGATGAACTTGACGCCATTCTTGAAATTAAAATTCGGAGCTGCAATGCAACATGCTGCTGTTACTTGTTTATGCGGAAGACGAGTAGTATGGAAACCGCAAGGGGGAGGGGGCACGTATCCAAATGCGCGCACCTTCATTTAGGGTGATGTACACGGTGACAGTGACGCAACAGTCACGGTGACAAAAATCACTAATGCGCGCTATACCTAAGATTCTACATTCGTAACACCTATAAATTCTTACTTGTTTAAATATTGAACAATTGAATAGATTAAAAGCTAACTAACTTTTATTTCCCCTACATAAATAAAGGCGTTTTAGACATTTGCTTCTGTGCTTTAAATGCAATTAGAAGTTACTTTACAATCTTGTAAAGTATTTTTTTACTTTTTTTTATCCACTTGCTCCGACCACGTATGACATGTAGTACTCAGAGCGAAGACAGTTAACAAGAGTCGCGGGTTCAACGTTATACGTTTTCAAAATAAGTATTTTACTTTCCAAGTGTGGAATAACACTTAAAAAATGTTAAAATATTTTAACTAAGTTAATATACTTATTTTACTTAGTTAAATGCACTCATCTTCCGTTAAGACGTCGTAGAAATGTTCACCACTATATTTAAAATTCAACGTTACTCTCTTTGGAGGATATCAATTACGATTGAACAAGGTTTCGTATGAAATATAAATTAAACAGTTTGTTACTTACAAGAAGAAACTGTTAAATTAATTTATATAATTATGTACTTACTAAAATGTTTATTGGAAGTTGTTCGAAACATTATTATAGATGTATACTGTTAATTTGGGACGAATCATAAAGAGCTATTCAATTCACTTTGTTTTTTTAGCTTCATGTTGGTAGTACCCACACATAGCGGGGTAAACGGAGTGAACCTGGGAACCTAATATTAAGATGCTCCGTTCCTATTAAGACATATCCGCTCCCCGCTCTCCGAATTCTTGAGGCATTGCGTTTTGGGTGGCGGAACTGAATGCACTGCTTTGCCTCGTTACTATTGCAAGGAAAATATTAAATATTAGTAGGCGCGCGCAGCTTCGCCCGCTTATTTGCACCCTTAGGGGTGAATTCTGAAAAAACCACGAAACACGTATTCAATAAAATATTTTCAATAGTCTGAAATAAATTTTTTATAAAAATCGGTGGCGATTTCCATATAAACTTTCAACCTCTTATCATCAGCGGTTACGGCTATGTGTGCGTCTTACCCTAGTAAGTTAGGTACATGTCCTTTTATATATATAGATATTTCCTCAAGTGGGAATCGAACCTATAACCGTCGCGTCTACAGTCGCACGACGTTTGTATTATTTATATTTTTGTTGATTCTAGTGCTATATAATATGTATTAATTATTCCGTTACGGAATCCATATCCACTCACTATATTTAATTATTATTTTATATTTTAACTTGGTCCATAGCATACATAGTATTCACTAATAAAGCTGATAGATGTTTTAACTCATGAATATATATATATATGTATACAAACACAAAATACAGCAAAAGCGTACCGTGAAATAACAATAGAAATGAATCGACGCGACGTTCGACTACACGTAATTTAATTTCTCCAACGTATCAAGTGCGTTCCTCTTTAATTAAAATTTCAAAGTAATTGTATGGTAATTATGTCACTTTTCGACTTCCATTGTTAGCGGCACATTACTTATTAACCGGAATTATTTATGGTTCCTTCTGGTTTAATTAACCTCAATAATCATAGGTTCGTCAGTGTTATTTGTGAATGTTTTTAAATTATTTTTACATGGGTAAGTCGTGGGGTAAGTTGTGAGGCAAGTTGTGGCGTAAATGCGTGTGACTATTGTTAACATAAATTACTTATAGTGTAGTAATAGGTGTTACTGTAATTACGAGGATGTCATTTGATATTGTTTCCATTATCGATTGTATTAAATGGCGGTAGTGTGATGCGTCTTTTCCTTGTGGTGTGTGTGTTCTTTTCTTTGTGGATTTCCAATATAAGCACAAACGACACGGCACTCGTGTTCATTACGTTCTAAGATTTGGTCGAGACGGCTTGTCATTGGAATTAATATTTAAATATTGTAACTACGAGTGCATATTGTATATAACAAGAGTTAATAAAGTCATTGTAGGGGCTGGATTTTGTGTCTGATTTGTGGGTTCGTCCGACACTATATAATTGCGACAGACTGTGGGTTCAATTCCCATTGGATGAAATGAAATATTTTCATTTCTTTACTCTGGTAAAGAAGCAAAGCGCGGCGTTGAGTTTCGCTACTTACGCACGCAATGCCTCGTGAAATCGGTGGAAAGTGGAAAAGGAAGTATAGGTATGGGGATGGAGTTCTCAACACTAGTTTCCCAAGTTCCCTCTACCTACAGAGCTATGTGTGGGACACCAGAATAATTAAGTAAGCGCTAAGTTGTTATATCAAACTTCTTAATCATATTGCTTGCCAGTTTTTTTAAAAAAAGTATAAATATATAATTAGTTTTTTATAGTTTTTTAATATTCATCTCTTTTGCCCTTATCTCGAGTTACGTAAGTTAATCAATTCAAATTTACCATCTTATAAGAATCTCTCATTTTTCTTACGCGCTCATTTAAGAGACTTACATCAATAGGCGTCGTCTTACATTTGAATTTTCTAGAGCTAATATTCGAGATTTGAGGACGACAACCATTCAATCCTTGTTTAATAATACGTGTTTGGGTATAGAAATTCGATGAAAGCTTTTATACGTTTTTTAAGGGTACCTATATTGTTGTGTTATAAAGAAAATTTATATAGATTAAATATTTAGTATGCTTAATTTAGAGTGATATCGGTACTATTTCAAAAATAATAATGTTGGGTCTGTCAATTGACTCTTTAGGCAAAAAAAAGGAGAACAAGGCACTCAACACGGAATGCCTCCAGAATTTTGCCTAAAGTGGGGAGCGGAGTGTCTTAACACTAGCCTCCCTCTGCTTACCCTGTTGCTGCATGCGGGATACAACGTGGAGCTGATAAAAAACACTTCGTATCCACCTCTTTTAAAAAAACACCATCACCAACACATACTAAGTCTCAAACAAACATTACAAACCAATTTCTTTGAGAAACTTCAAGTTCTTTCATCACAAATGCTACCCTCACAAAATTGCATACACATAAGGAAAAGTCATTAATATAATAGCAAGTTGCTTTATGTAACAACGAATTACCTTCTTGTTTCGCTCCCATAGCCTTATAAATTAAACAAAGCGCTAACATGTTGCTCTGAGTTGTAAACATCAACAGGCTAAAGGGGGCTAATATAAAGAACGATACGTCCATTACAGTCACTGCGACGGGGGGTGCCTGACTTCTACAGTGTTAGCTTGAGTACCTGCCATACTAGTTACACTATGTGATTTATATAAACAGACTGATTGTAGTTTTTACTTATAAATATTGATTTGGTTTGTGATTTCATCAGTTTTAATGTCAATGTTGGATGCAAAAATAATAGAGAAATAAAAAAAATAGCGTAGCATTGAGTAACGTCACTTAACACGCAATGCTTCAAGAATTCGGCGGAAAATAAGGAACGGAGTACTTTAACACTAAGTTTTAGGGATACAGCGTGAAGATGTAAAAAAAACTAAAAATACTTGTTCTTATAAACAAAATAAATAATTAAATTTGTTTTGTCAGACAAAATCCTGATTGTGTTAATAAAAAAAAACCAAACGGAATGTTTAATACTGACTGATACAGACTACGCGGAGACCCATAACATGTTGGAAAGTAATTATTCATAAACATTTGGTTCGGAGTAAATTGGTAAATAATTGTGGCAACATAAATTCTGTTTAAAGCGCAAACTATATAATTTTCCTAGATACGACATAACCTGCTTTACTCTGGCGTTTATAATATATATATGATACTTTGGCGATCATTAAACAAAATTATTAACTTCTAAGGTAATAGAATCCTATAATAGTCTATAGTTAATAGATAAAATTAAAAACAAACGTACGAACAAGAGGTATGAGGTATACAATTATTTTCGTATATTTCACTTAAAGGTCAACTATGCGGTAACCAGAAGAAATTCCAACAGTAACCGTGAAGAGTTATCCGAGGGCTCTCGTCTCGGGATTATATTATGATGAACACACGTGCTCAGTGAGTCAAGTGACACTAGAGTGGCACAGTGTCAAGAAAATATATTACGTGTTTCCTTGGCGACATGTGTACGACGCTTGTCACTGTGGCTAGAAAGATTTGGACATCAAGAGCAATGTGAAAGATGGCAAAGCTGTTATTCTTACTTTTAACATTCTTTTTTCAGTCCAATGAGGCCAGACGTGACGCGGAGCAGAGGCACAAGCGTGTAATCGAAATCACAACGCAGCAGGTTGTGATTTCGATTCCCACTCGAAGAAATGAAATATTTAGTATTTGCATTTCTTCGCTCTGGTGTCGACGCAAAGCGAGGTGTTGAGTTCCTCCATCCAACACGCAATACCTCCAGAATTCGGTGGTAAATAGGGAACGGAGTGACTTAACACTAGGTTCCCTCTATCTACACTGCTCTGTGCAGGATACAAAGTGAAGTTTGCAAGTAGCCCTACGCCATGGCTGGTCTCTGGCACGACGAAAAAAACTCAGTGGATGATAGAAAAATGTTTTAAAAGCATGCATTGCATTGCCCTGATAGATATTTGAACCCACTATCATCTTACTGTTAGCTACGTACTAGCAACGCCACAAAAATCTTTCAATAAGAAAAAAAAACAAAATACAGCCCCAATACAACAATAAAATATACAATAACTAAGTAATATAAGATTAAATCGAAAAAGCTTAACTTATTATAGAAAGCCTTTAATCATAACATATTTATATGGGACGTGTAGTAGACAAAGACCTGGCGCGTACGAGACCTATGTTGGAGTAACTAATGAATTTTCCGCGGTTTCCGCAAGATTACCTTGTGTAGCTCACAATAGTCACAATAATGTTGAAATCCTTTTGTATTTTCGTTATTTATTATCTTAATATTAATTAAGTAGGCTTTGTGGTTTCTTTACGGTACTTAATTACGCAAAAGCGAATGTGTCGGGATACCTAAGTATTCGTTTGGGTGTGTTAATTTATTTTATATGGTTTTTTTCGAGGCCAGTAGTGGCGCAGCGGCACAAAGTGTGACTGTAAAACCGACTGGTTGTGGGTTCGATCGTTCGTTCGTCCCACTCGAGGAGATAAAATATTACTTAAATTTATATTTCCATTTCTTTACTCTAGTGTCGAGGCAAAGCGCGGCGTTGAGTTCTACCACTCAACATGCAATGCCTCCAGAATTCGGCAGAAAGTGGGGAACGGAGTGTCTTAACACTAGGTTCCCTCTGCCTACCCTGCTGTGTGCGGGATACAACGTGAAGGTGATTTATTTATTTTTTGCTTCATATTCCGTATATAGCACAGGAAACCTAATATTAAGACACTCCGTTCTCATTAACATTATTCCGTTTCCGACTTTCCGACGAATTCTGAAGCTATATCGTCTTGAGTGGTCGATTTTGCGATTTTTTTTTGCGGTGCGAAACAAGCAATAACCCAAGTTTTAGACTATAATAACCTCACTCACGTCGAGATCACAAAACTAATATAAATCAACGAACACTTTATTATACATACTTTTTGAACCACGTTAAGTTATTAAGATTAAAACGACGTTCAATTAAAAAACCAATCAGTATGTGCCAAGTTTGTTGTGTGATGTAATGAATGGGTAACTTTATTTTTGTTCTTGATTTGTGCGGAAATAACATTGGCATCGTCATACCGCCATTTTGTCGGGAAGCATAAAAGGCATAACTCAATTCAGTGGAACGACATCAATATCTCCTCATTGTCTTTGTACGACAGAAATTGGATAATATAGAGACTCTTCTTATACTTCTTATACACCTACCCAGGAATAAAATATTTTGTATTTGTTTACTGTATTATATGCTTTATGCTTTAGAGGGTAAGATGTTTGTGTGTACGGGGAGGCGTGTGTAGAGAATACATTCGTTTTTTTTTATCGAATTTTCCCTAATAGCGTTGACAAATGCAATGAAACATTGTTTATGTATTGGGTTTTGTGGTTTTGTTTACTTTTCGCAATCCCAACGTTTACATAGGTTGAGATATTCTAGAATTTTTATTTTAGTTTTTTATCTGCTCCTAGCATAAAATTTCATTTCAAATTTTCAAATGTTACAAAAAAAAAGTCTTTTAAAACGCTAATTAATTTCGTATTTTATAAAAGAAACAATATTATTTTTCGCCTACCAATAACTTGTGTTATAAATATAAGCTTTATTATCGTTACGGCATCGAGGCATTTACTTATAATGTTTGCATTAATTCATATAACACAACCATGTAGCGAACTGTTAGCCTCAGGGGCTTTGTATTATCTCGTATGGAAATGAATATGTGCTTATACCCGCCCGAGGTAAGTATAGGTTTGATAAGAAACATAATACTTTGAAACTCTACTTTATCAGTAATTTTATTTTATCCCTAAAAAAATTGAGCAAAAAAAATACAATGTGAACTGGAAATGGCCATATCACCTTCTTTATCACTGCTGGTTATTACAAAATTACACATAATATTTTCTTTCCATTTTCACAATAGTAACAGATTAGCCAAAGGGAGTCTCAGCACACTTCGCTCCGCTGATGGCCGTAATTCAAACCTGCACTTTGCGTCAACAGCGAAAAAAATAAAAATATTTCATTTCCTCCAACAGGAATTGAACCCACAACCTATCACGTTTACAGTTGAGTGACACGCTTGAGTCCCTGCACGTCAACTGGCCTCAAAAAATAATAACATGCTATTCAAATAAAATCTCTTTGATATATAAATCTGTCTTTGAATCCTATATTATCATAACAAATATAAAATGAGTTAAAACACATGTAATTCGAGTAGAAGCAGAAAAATGTGCTTGTTTTTATTTGATTTAGAGATAAGAGCGGTTACGGCGGCTCAGATATTGAGCTCGGAAGACCTCTGAGAGCGTTGGTGTGTCGGCAAACAGGCTTACCACTCCCTTCCATTTACCAACGGAATATAGAAAAACATTAATACGCAAAAAAATCGGTGATCCAACATAGAAAAAACATAAGCGCATACCGTTACCATATTCCTGGGGGAAAATAGATCCTGTTATATTATCAGTGTTTGTTGTCTTTTCATTTCAATGATACAAAATATTTGAGTTACGAAAAGCGGTGAATTATGAGCAGGAGGCGTTTATACCTTGTTTTAATATACTGTGTGTACTTACTTGTACTCGTTTATTTAAATATTTTCCTTTATTTAATGCATTTCGAAATGTTTTAATACGATTCAAATAAAACATTAATATAGCGTATAAAATAAATATGTTTAATGTCATATATAAAATATATATGTTAAACATATCTAACTACATGTATTTAGACAATATTAACGCGTGATTTTTTTTTTTACTATAAGAAAGAAACTGAAGTTATCTAAAGACAAATTTAGCATAAGATATAGAAATAACATCGTTAAGTATATATTTTTGTCGAGTTATCTTTCGTTGGTTCGTGATGTAATATCGTTAAGAAATAAATTATAATATATTACGATATTTTTTTGTAACTTAAAAAACACAAAAAGTTATCAAAACTCTATTCACAGCTAATTTTAAACACATAAACCTCAGTTGCTATATAACATAGAAAAAAAAATGTGAAATGTATGGCGCCATGAGGGCATAATTGCAAACATTTTGTTGAAAATTAAAACCATTTTTAAAATGTTTCACTGTTCAGTAAACGTCTGTTTCCCTTGAGATAGTGCTAACTAGCGCCGGAAGACATTTTGTTTCAAAGCAATTGTACTACTCTGTACGTTTTGAACAAAAGAACCAATCTAAAATTTCTTAATTCTATTTTTTCTATAAAAACTTCAGCGATTGTTCCGACAAAAGTAATATTTTATTATAGAATATTGCTATGTCTATTTATAAATGTTGATCAATCAATGTATGAAGGATTTTATTGCATACTAGTTATAGCCCTCATTTAGTTTGTGTGGACTATAAAACGGAAAATCCTGATATGATTATCGTCCCTTAGGTATTTCAGGAAATACTCTCATAGTGCTCCTCTAATCTCCCCAAGAAACCTACACGCAAAATTTCAGCGCTCTACGCCGCATAATTTTAGGATTGTCTGTCTATATTCATTTAAACATTTTTAGCTAGTAGCCCCACTTTTTAAGCTAGAGAAAGTTTTTATATATTTTATTTATCACTAAAAAGTATTATATGGTTTACAGAGGTTTCTTTTTTCAAAACAATTTTTTCCAATATATGTGTATAAAATCGGGATATAACAATTCTATGACAATAATTCCAGTACAAACGTACGCTGTGTTTGCTTTCTAAAGCCTCAATCGGATGACAGTGAGCTCTCGACGCGCAGCAGATTTGCAAAATGCATTTTATATTCAATCATTTATATTTTTGTTTGTTTGTTCTGAGAAGTGTTGTAAATTTTATAATAGTTTGAAAAAGTTCTATATCGATATAAATAAAGATATATATAGACAATTTATAACATACTAAAAAAAATGAGGCCAGTCGTGGCGCAGCGGCACGAGGTGTGACTGTAAAACCGACTGGTTGTGGGTTTGATCCCCACTCGAGGAGATGAAATATTTACTTAAATTTATATTTCCATTTCTTCGCTCTGGTGTCGAGATTAAGCGCGGCGTTGAGTTCTGCCACTCAACACGCAATGCCTCCAGAATTCGGCAGAAAGTGGGGAATGGAGTGTCTTAACACTAGGTTCCCTATGCCTACCCTGCTGTGTGCGGGATACAGCGTGAAGCTGATTTTTTTAAAAAAATTGCCATACTGAGATCGTCGTGGCGCAGTCTGTAAACGCAACGTTTGTGGGTTCGATTCCCCCATAGGGGAAAAAAATATCTAGTACCTCAATCTGGTAATGAGACGCGACGTTATGTTCCGCCACTCAATACGCAATGCCTCAATTCGGCGGAAAGTGAAAAATCGAGGACTTCACACTAGGAGAATCTTAACACTAAGTTTTGTCTGCTAACCCTGCTAAGTGAAATAGCGTATATATATATACCTACAATTTATATTGCAACCAACATCCCCCGCACACACTAAGACAAGCATATAGCCTGAAATAACTTCAGGAAATCGACGTAAGTAAGTATACATAACTATGTATAGGTACTCTACCAATACAATAAACTTAGTTTACCCAAGAGATCCGACTTCCTTGGAAATGTTAGACAATAGTTTCAGAGACATCGTAATAAATTATTCACACTGACGTTATTAAGAATTCAATATATTTATAAATACTGTTTTGTTCATATAAAAATATCTTCATTAATAGATATTTTTTCTTTACGAAATATATATTACTTACGATTGACTTATTCGGATGTCTATTATCTAGGATAAGGTTTCATATCTTTTATCTTTATCTATTTATATCAAACACACAGTACCAGAGTACGTATTTAGATTTTTCAATATTACTTTTCTATTTTTTTAAATCTACACATTTTCGTTACAATATTTTTTTCAAATTATTTTTGTTTAACATAATTTTCTAATTTTCGAATTCCGACGGATCAAGGTAGTTTGATAAGAGTTCGGATAGGTTCTGATTATGGAATCCGATGGAAGTCGTTTTTTTTTTGTATCCTTATTAAGAAATAAATTATAGCTAAATTATATTTTTTAAATTTTAATCTTGTGCTTATTTAAAAAACCTGATTGCCTAATCGCTGGTATATATTTTATTCTATCAGGTGCTATAGGTACATACAAATTTATTCATTTGAATTGAAAATAAAAAAGAGATAAACGATCTAAATATAGTATAGCGCACGTGGGGTGATCCACGTGGGCTATACTATATTTAGATGCAATAACAAAACAATATCGTATTAAAAGCATGTATAAGAGCACTAGGGACGTTAGGTCCACTTAAGTAGATTTATGAATAAATAAACGCGATAACAGCTATGTCCTAGCAGATAATAGTATCTAGAATGGCTTTATATACTATTTACTTTAAAATTACATTATTGTAAGATATATGATTTCGTTATTTTCGTAATGGTTCGTACTTCGTACAGTAAAGTATAGGAATAATAAATACTTTTTGTAGTCACATTTCTTCTTCGTGTCAATGCTTAAAAAATTCAAATGATATTTTGCCAGTATTTTATCACGTTGACTGCGCCTGTTGCCTTAGTTAAGTCGTCATACAAACAGGTGAACGGACATTTGGGGCAGGAGAGTAAGTGTACCATAGATTGTGGGTTGGCTCTACAGTCACAGTTTGATTGACCCTTAAGAGCGTATCCCCATTTTACGAGGTGTTCTTTGCATCGGCAAATCTGGCTCCGTAATAGATTAAGTTGTGACCTGCGGGTAAGAGTACTCTTTGGGGAGGACAAAGTGTGACGATGGTGGGTGGTGGGTGGTTTGTCTGCCATAGCCGTCCCCTAGCACAATTCGGATCACAATCTAAAGCTGTGATAGATTTTATAAAATTTTGGCAACTTTTTCAAGCGGGCACGAGGTGCGGTGTAGCCATAGGTGGGTGATGATAATCTTTTCCCTGACGCAATTTTTCCACAGAACCTTAAGACCTTAAGAGGTTCCATGCCAGCCAGGTGGTAGACCTTGTTTAATTGTGTTGAGAAAGATAGACCGAGACCTGTAGTGCGAAGTACCTGTAGAGCTGCTCGCCAATGCCTGTCCAGCGTAACTCATAGGTATTGTGGGTATGGACAATGTTCAATACAAACGCTTCGCCAAGATATTTGAAGAGGCCTGTTTGCTTCATTGTTCCTTAGGTGGAACGCACACTACTGAGTTTTGGACGGGTTTGGTTTAAGGACGATAGCGTCATAGTATGAGTCAAGTGCGTTTAGAGCTGTCTTGCTGTAGACAGCTTTGACTTACTACTTTCTCAAAACTTAGAGCCTGAAGAGCCAGAGCAATACATTCGGCATAAAGAAATTGGCGGGTGTTTAGTGTTTTTGGCTGTTAGTATAAATGTTAAATAAGGCCGGGGCTAAAATACTCTCCTGTGGTAGACCATTTTTCTGACAGCGCCACCTGCTTTTGCTACGATTGAGGTGAACCTGAAATCTTCTATAGTCACACTTTTAAAGCTTTGAAATATAGATTTTCTATATTCAAAAATTACATCGAAGTTAAGACTTCAAGGATTGTCTAAAATAAAAATATGTTTATTGAAATACTACAAATTAACCATATAATTGATAAAACTAAGATGTTTACCATAGGACAATAAAAAAATTCGAAAACGTGTAACAAATTTAGTTTGAAAGAACCTATCTTGTTTATAAACAAATAAATTTTAAGGCAAAAGTCCTGTCCCACTTTGAGGGTTCCGTACCTCAAAAAAACAAAAACGGAGCCCTTAGAGGATCACTTTTTTAAATATGTCACAAATATTTTATTATATAAGAAAATCGCTTTAAATTGTAAGATGCTCGCGATTCGTCGGCAGCTGTGTCCTTGTTAAAGGGTGAATGTCGTTCGCGCCTTGTTTTTTTAACCCATTAACGTAAATTGGATTGGATTGGTTGACTTCAATCTCACGTTGCGCTTTCACGAAAAATTCGATAAGACTAACAATTTTCTTTTTTGTAATTTTCAAGTAAGTGTAAGTGACGCGACCTTACCGTTGTGAGGATTTTCGCGAATTCTAAAGAAGGTGAATTGTGAAGACGACGAGCACAATTTTTAATGCGTTTACGAGAAAGCTCAATTAGAATAGAAACATTTTTAATATATATATGTATGTATATAGACCTGCAAGCTTTTTCTTTCATATAGGAGAACACACTTGTTAAGACACTTCATCCTCCATTTTTTGCCGAATTCTTGATGCATGCGTGTTAAGTGGGGGAACTTAATGCCGCGCTTTATCTCAGTACCACAGCGAGGAAATGAAAATATTAAATATTTCATTCCCCGATTAGTAATCGAACCTACAACCGTCACGTTTATAGAAGTACGATTATATCCCTGCGCCACGACGGCCGCATAAACCTAAATATAATAAAACATATAAAAAACAACAATAATTATACACCATCAAATCGACCAAAAACATAGAAAACACACTGTTCAAATCTATCATTCCCGTCGTTATAATTTTAAGAGATTAATTAACGTTCATCCATAACGTGGAGCGGGAGGCGTAATTCATTTCGTTTTATATTTCTCATTAACTGTTTGATAATAATACTTAACGTACAATGGATAATACAGATTTAATCATAAATGAATATAGTCGACCATGCGTCACAATTTATTTGTAATTGAAATTATTATAGCTATTTACTATTATGTGATGTGTTTCACTGTGGTTATGTAGAAATGAGAAGGAGGTGGTGAACTAGGTTCTGTTTACCGCAAATCTTTGTGTTATAGTAGAAAGAAAGCGAAGGAAGGAAACTACGGCCGTGAAGACGTCGCAAGGGCACAAGCGTGCGACTGAAGACGCGACGGTTATGTGTTCGATCGCCTCTTGCGGGAATGAATTACTTAATATTTTAATTTTCTCGCTCTGATAACGGGGAAAGCGCAGCGTTGAGTTCCGCCACTAAACATGTAATGCCTCGGGAATGCGGCGGAAAGTGGGGGTACGGAAGTATCTTAAAGGGAACAGAGTGTTTTACGTCTAGGTTTCCAAGCTCCCTCTGCTTACCCTGATAAGTGCAGGATACGTAATGTCAATTTAAGTAAATATATATAGTAAAAAATTATGGACCATAATATGTCCGTAGTAAGTAAAATAAAAAAAAATATCACGGCGTGGTCAATGTTGTGTATAGTTCATAAAGTCATTGTTATTATATTCAGAAGACTCAGCTTTACATTTTACGTTCATGTGCAGTGAAATGTTTACATTTATAACAATATAAGCGTAATGTAAAGATTTGTTTCTTCAGTTAACGCTGTATCCCACTTGTAGCAGGATAAGGAGAGGGAGCCTAGTGTTAAGACACTCCCCTCCCCACTTTCCTGCAAATTCTGGATGCATTACTTGTTGAGATTGGGCAAACTCAACGCCGATCTTTTTGCCTCGACACCAGAGCGAAGAAATTAAAATATTAAATACTTCAATTCCTTTTTTATCAACACGATCGATCGATCAAATCGAACCCACACAACCTGCCGCAATTACACTCACACGCTTGTGTCCCTGCTCTACGACTAGGAGAGAGACTTGTACGCAGAGAACTGAGTCACTTATAAATTATATTCAGTTTCATCAAAACATAAGAATATTTGATAAAAATACGACCCCTTAATTAGCCAGTTAATTTATATATGCCGTTAGTTGTGCGAAACGTTAATTAGTACCAGAGAAAAAAAAGCAGATGACTTTATGAGAGACTTATAAGTAGATATGCGGGTTATTATGACTTTATAACGTCGACTGCTGGAACGCTCCTGGTAGAAAATGCAAATGCGTGTTTATTTTTTTCATTATTAAGTTATTTTCAAGTGGTCTTTTTTGGAGAAAAATACTTTTTTAGGAAACGAATTAAAATTTGAACGAAGCGTACTTAGTGTGAAATAATAATTTAAAAATGAAAGTAATATATTATTTTCAAGTTATTTATATTTACATATAAGTAAATTTCACTAAATTAAAACTTTTGATATTCTATTAAACATTTTTTTCTGATATTTGATTAGCTTTTATGTCATGAAATTTCGGTTTTAGTGGGGTAGATGACCAACTGTATCAATCAACTAATTTTTTTCGCTACACGCTGTTTCCCTCACATATCAGGGTAAGCAGGCGGGCCCTGGTAATCTAGTGTTAAGATATTCCGCTCCCATTTAGACACTTCCGTTAGCACTTAGCGTCGAATTCTGACGTCAATACATGTCGAGTGGCGGAACTTAACGCACTTTACCTCGTTACCAGAACAAGGGAAATGGAAAATATTAAATATTTATTAAATTTATTAAATATTGCATTTCCTCGACAGGGAATTGAATCCACAACATGTCGCTTTTACAGTTGCACACTTGTGCTCTTGTGCGCCACATTTAGCCTCGATCAATTTTCAACAAACTATAACATAACCTTCATGTCTCAAAAATCCTAACAATAAATTATGTCAATAACTAGAATCACGTTATTGTTTAATAAAAAAAACAGCACATTCACACAAACCACAGCGTTGGCAAGTTAAAATATTTATTTTCCATTGAATAAATCGTCACTTTAAATTCAAATGCAAGTGGTACATTTATTCAGTTATTTTCAATTCACATTTTGTATTCAATTTAAGAGATGATGTTCCGCATGCAATCGGAAAGCAATTTTGCGGCGGTCATATTTTATATACACGTAAATTGGGTTTATTGTGGGACGTGACGTACTTCCGAAAGGACGAATGTAGAAATATTCTTTATCTCGGCGTGCAGCACATTGTTTCAATTTTAAAAACGTCGTGGCCCGGTGGGATTCGTGAAATAGCCGATTCAAATGTGAAATACGATAATTATACATATGTATGGAATATACAAAGAATAATTATGATTGCATGAATTCATCTGAGTTTGAGATTTATAGTAGAGACATTCCGTGTCGTGTGGCGGGATTTAACACCGCTCGTTCGTGTTGTTACTAGAGCGAGGAAATTTCTACAATCAGTACTAATACTCTCTGGTGAGAATCAAACCAACAATCGTTGCGTTTATAGTGAGAGGCTGCGACGTTAATACTTCAATATAATCACAATATTCGATATTTTTCAAATAGAACTTAATTGTCACTTTGTGCTTCAAATTCCGCTTATTCTAAACCTGTTCAGAACATCCTAATTCTACTATTAAGGGCGATGGTTAGGGAACCAGATACGGGAAATCCCGTTGAAACACAAACTAACTGTACCTTAGAATCCATCGCGTAAATGCACATACAAATTATAGTAGGTACCTATTGTGAATAGTGTATTCAATATATATGTAGATTTTCTGAAGATCTCTAAGAAGCTTAGTCTAGAGTAAGCTACTCTTGTGTCCATTAACATTCCTATGTCAATAGTTAAGGTCTTAGTTGATACTCTTATGGAATTATAGAATCGAGAGAGAGAAAGAGAGGTGAGAGGGTAAGTTTCACTTTGCCCTAATAATCTAGGTAAATATAAAAAAAACATACCTCGAAACGTGAATAAGAAATGAAATATATAACCTCAGTCAAAAAATTCCGAGATCAAAGAAAGTTTCATATAAAAATCCGACGGTTTCAGAACTGGGCTCTATATTTTGCATATGGGAAAGTTCTTGAAGTATGTTAAGAGATGCAACTTTAAAAGTTTGCCCCGAACGGGATCGATAACTTTCTCGTACGTACAGTTTACTCGCTACAAAGGCTGCGAGCGAGTGTGTTACTACAGTACTGTTGACTTGATCTTTTATATGGAAATCGCTTGCAACGCTAGGGAGTCAAGTGTCTAAATATTTGCTTACACTCTTTTTCCATAACAATATTTTTCCCATTTTTAACTTAAGTGTCTTTTTTTTGCGTTCGGCCAAATAACTTTATTGTAATATACATACGTTGCTTGGGGATGTTTAAGAACGATTTCATTTAAAAATTAGTCTAGAACGATTACATAAACAAAAACGAGGGCGTGTAAAATTTCTAATATTGTCGACTTTGTTTATGTATTGATAAAATCTATTTAATTCGTTTGAAATTTGATACTTTAGAGCATTACAGTAAAAATACAAAGTGTAAACATGTATAGTTGTCAACATGTATAACGATAAGTAGTCGTTCTCTTTTATAGCAAAAGAGAGTGATATATCCCTATAGTGCTTCAAGAAAATTCAGGGACTCAGGTGAATTATTATCTTCTTTCCTCTCAGGCAAGCCAAACCCCGGCGTTAAATATCGTCACATTACAGGATGTCTTTAATTCGGCTGAATACGAAGTGTTTTGACTATGGGTTCTGTTCAAAAACCAAAATATATAGCTACATATATATAACAAAAATATTAAAATAATATTTTTTGTTATATAATACCCACTCTGACTTAATAATTGCAGGTAAATCTCCAAGTAGTAGGTAAGAGAGGAGCTTAAGTAGAAAAATTTTAATGGGAAGCTTTTAAGCCGTCTATAAAGCGATCAAATTAGACTCGGAGCCAGCCAGCAGCTGGACTTACACTATCTCATAGTCTCCCAGAGACTCATAAGACCAAATTTACTGCCATTACCCGCAAAAGCTTCTCGAAAAAATATGGTGCTGTTTGAGCTAACGTAAGGGCTTAGTGAGTTATGAATGGCACAATGTTGGGGCGAGGGCGGGCTTGTATTGAAAATAGTTCTAATTATATAGCAAATAGAATCAAATTACGTGGATATTGTGGCCAGTCGTGGCGTGGCGTGGGGTTCTTAACGTTAGGCGTGGTACCGCGATTGAATATATATTACTCCGTTCCCCACTTTCTGCCGAATTCTGGAGGCATTGCGTGTTGAGTGGCAGAACTCAACGCCGCGCTTAGCCTCGACACCAGAGGGAAGAAATGGAAATATAAATTTAAGTAAATATTTCATCTCTTCGAGTGGGGTTCGAACCCACAACCAGTCGATTTGACAGTCACACTTCGTACCGTTAGATTATTATTATTGACGGTATTTGATAGATTTTGTTATATATATATATATATATACACACACACACACATATATATACACACACATATACATATATCAATACAATAAGTCAATACTTATATCTAGGAAAAGGCAAATAAAGAACACTATCTGGCAAATAGAAATAGCGAAATCCACTGACAACTTTAGCACTACCACACCACAGCCACTATTTTAGCGTGGACTGCGGAATAATTTCGGAAGATATGAAACGTTGTAAAATTGAATTTACTTTTGGGTCACTTTGGTTCACACCGAAAGGGGGAGGGGGAGGTTTTGTTTCAAGTGGCCGCATTTGTTCTCCCGGTGTCCGAGTCCTCTTTAATTATGGATAATTTATATTCAGATTAAAGCCAGGTGGGCGGGCGTGGCGTCTACGGCTCTCTATTATACCGTACGTGACTCCAATATGCAGTTATTGGGATTTATGCGGGCTTCGACTGGAATAGTTCGGCACAACTGTTTATTTGTATTCCGCTCCACACTTATTATGAGAATTATTAATGATATTTGGATAATATATTTCTGTTAAGCGCGGTGTTGAGTTCCGCCATTCATCATGCAATATTTCGAAAATTCAATGGATAGTAGGGAATGGAGTGTCTTAAGGCTATGTTCCCTCTGCCTATCTATCTTTATACGGTATACAGTGTGAAGCTGAAAAAAAATGTTGAGATTGTTTTTTAATGGGATTTCGGTTTCACAAAACACTAGATCATCGCCCTCGCGGGCCATAAAGCTTGAAGCGGTAATTTGCATTTTGATTAGCATCGATTTTAATCTCTTTCTTGTGTAATAAATATCAATTATTTAGTTAGCGCGACGTTAAGTTACGCCACTTAACACAATACCTCCAGAATTAGGCGGAAAATGAGGAACGGAGTGTCTTAACACTAGGTCCCTTCAGCCTACCCTGCTGCGTGTGGGAAGCACACATAGCGTGAAGCAGATCTTTTAATTATTTATTTTTTTTTAAATATTCGTTTTACAATAAGTACTCAAACATTATGCAATATGCTTTAATCAAATATAAAATGTAAAAAAGACTACGTTTGCAGTAAATTAAATATAATAAATATAAGGAAAAACAAAGTTTTTTCTTAATTAGAAAGGGCAACCAATTTTAAAAAGCCTTCCTTGTATTCCAATTTTTTGTTAGATTTTTAGAGATCCGATAAAAAAAATGTATTCTATGATCGTATTTCTGGATTTAAAAGCTCGCATGATAATGTAGCCTTCGGGCGAAAATGGCTGAGCTAAAATCGGGCGCGCATTAAAAGTTTTCTAGTAAACCCATAGTTTTCAATTTATTAAGTATTCTGAGGTAAGTAAAGTTGAGAGCGCGCTTGCTTTTCTCTGTGAGGAATGCTACGCAATCTTTTAACGTTTTTAAAATCTTAAGCTTTAAATGGTCAAATTAAAGGCCGTTGTGGCGTAGGGACACAAGCGTATGCCTGTAATGCGATAGTTTTGGTTTCGATTCCCACTCAGGGGAATGTATTAATATTTTCAATTCTTCGCTCTGGTATCAAGGCAGAGGTGAACACAGTGTATTAACTCTAGATTCCCTATGCCTACCCTGCACTGCGGGATACAGCGTGAAGCTGAAATGGTGAAATTGTTTCTAACTACTGACCAAGTTGTTCCTTTTTTTTGTAAACATTATATTACTTGATGTGGCGCAGCATTTGACACATCTCTAACAGAGTTGTTCTTAAAATATTTATCACAATTATTAATGTCTTTCTAAATTTAATTGGCCGAATACGCCATACCTCCCAAACAGGTATTAACTTTCATATATTTGTAATGGAATAAAAAAAAAGTAAATAAATTCAGTTTGCTTATACCCAGTTTAAGCAAAAATACTAAGCTACTACAAAACTACTACAAAATTCAACTTAATACTAGCACTGGCAGGGAGTTACTCTACTTAAAAAAAATCTTATTTTCCACTATAGTATAGTAGTTGTATATACTGAGCATCTAACAGCCTAGTTATTAGGTCACGTAGATTACCTGCTCCAGTTCGGTCGCCTTCGATATAATTAGAGGCGGTAAATATCATGCTTGGAATTCCAAAATCGATATTAATCACGTATAATAATATGAATTTCCCAGTTGCAGAACAGATTGTAAGCTGTTGTTGTTGGTAGTAGGTACTTTGCGAATGATTTAAAAATATGTTTAAAGATACTATATGTATGAGGCTGGTCGGTAGGTCGTGGCGCAGCAGCACAAAGTGTGACTGTAAAACCGACTGGTTGTGGGTTCGATCCCCACTCGAGGAAATGAAATATTTACTTAAATTTATATTCTGGTGACGAGGCAAAGCGCGGCGTTGAGTTCTGCCACTTTGGACGCAATGCCTCCAGAAATCGGGAGAAAGTAGGGAACGGAGTGTCTTTCACTAGGTTCCCACTGCCTAACCTGCTGTGTGCGGAATACAGCGTGAAGCTGATTTATGATTTGATTTTTATACTATATGTATGGATGAAATAATAAATATAACCAAATTTTTTACATAGATTTGACACCAGAGAAACCTGATGATGTGTCATTCGACGGCTATTGTATAGCGCGTAGAGCTTAGAACCACATAAGGATCAGAGATTTTCATCAAGTTCAAAGCACTAGCGTTTGATTCTTTATTATATTTCTGTTAAAAAAAGATTTGCCCATAACGAAATACTAAAGAATCTTGTCCGAAAATACGAAAAAAGATCTATATATTTTTATGTAATTATACTTTTAAACAACGCTGTAAATGACAAAGTAAATTTCCTGTTGTATAATGTCATACAATTAAGCCAATCAAGTCAACTGACACCCCACTTAACCTATATTCTGCTCAACGCCTCTTGATCCAACCAATCGAAGTTGTAGTGTAAAACTTATGAGATCGAAACTTAGTTTCCAACTCAAAGGCAAAGAGAAAATTTAATTTTAACAATAAGCGCAACAAACGCATATATATTTGAGTAAATAAAATTTACATATTACATTACGTTGACATTTATATTTACCATGAAATAATATTGTTATGCATATAAATAAGCATTTATGTTTAGTATGGGATGAAAAAAAACACAAAATTTTAAATTTTAATTTCTAAAATGTTGATAAATAATATAATTCATTCCTACCGAGCGGGAATCGAACACACACCGCATGTCCGCTTACAAAGACACGCTTGTGCCACTGTTTTTTAATAATATGTAATTGAAATATGCAATATTCTAAATAATATTAGATATATATATGGATAAGAACACATTAGTAAAATAGTAATACCTATATGAAAAACAAAAAGCAAATCATATTCGTGAGAACAAAGCTGTAATTATTAATAAACTAAAATTAGGCAAGCACACCCAAGTTGAGTAAAAGCATATGCGTGTGTCGTACAAAATCGATAAATTAAGTTAAACCCGAAGTGTTACTTAACCAAAGAATTTAATAGAAACACTACAATATAACACAAGTAGGTTACTCACAATCAATGCTGTGAGTGAGTCTCAAGCTCTACAAAGGTTTAAACTCAATTTGCTCCCTTTAACCGTAACATGCTGTAATGTAATTTTGAAGAAATAAACTAGTATTCCTTGTTTATAGGAAAACGAAGGCGAAGGAAATGTAGGTTCATGTGTATTTTTTAAGTGAGTGAAAGAAATTGTGTTGTTTTTTTTGGCCTCACGCTGCATCCATGTGTAATGCATACGTATAATAGGGTAGCAAGAGGGTAGTGCTAAGACACTCCGTTCCGCTCGTACCTTCCAATCGAACCGACATCCTCAGAAGCTGTACCGTACTAAAAATAGTAATGTGATAGCATTATGAAGTTTTTCGTTTTACCAGAAGTCAGAATAGAAAATATATTTTGAGGCAAACAAAAAAATATCAGCTTCACGCTGTATCCCGCACACAGCAGCATAGGCAGAGGGAACCTAGTGTTAAGACACTGCCTTCCCCACTTTCTGCCGAATTCTGGAGGCATTTGCGTGTAGAGTGGCAGAACTCAACGCCGCGCATAACCTCCACACCAGAGCGAAGAAATGGAAATATAAATTTAAGTAAATATTTCATCTCCTCGAGTGGGGATCGAACCCACAACCAGTCGGTTTTACAGTCACACTTCGTGCCGGTGCGCCACGACTGACCTCAAACAAAAAAATATAAAAATCTCTCTGTTTTATATTCTCTATTACCCGATTGTCTTTGCAAATCACCGTATTGAATCCTCATCACCCAAATACTAAATGTCAGACATACATACATACATACCTACATATTTGATGAATGTATCGGTTATGCCTTATAACACAAGTTACACATCTTGATTGCTGTTTAGACATCTGGTTCAACAGGCTCTAACTTTCAATTACAATTGGCGCTGTTGCCGAGCGAATAACGTTTGATACAACCGTACGTAATAACATTTCTATGTTAAACTTCGGTAACACTGCTAAGGTGCACGGATTAAACACCTCGTGCAATACTTAAGGGGTTCAAATCTTTCTTACATTTATATATTTGTCTTTCTATTGAATAAAAAAATTTTTCGTAATCGCGGGTGGCTTTTTCGAAGTATAAGATATTACGTTGTCCGCTCGTTTATTTATTTTTAAAGTAAATTCATGTTCGAAGATAGTTGCGGCGGCTTCATTTTATTATTTAATGTCTTTTAATTTTATATTTCGATCATTGCAAGCCTTCATGTTTTAAATAAAAAAAATACATTCCTTTAATTTGTGAAGAGTCACATCACAGATTTTAAGGAGCTGTAGTATGCCTATATAAGTTTATCATTCACATATTCGCATATACTGTAAATTGAATAAATGGATGCACTTAGCATTCATGCACACATTTTCTAATATAAACAAACAAATACAGGCAATGATACGAAAACGTGTTGGCAGTCAGTTCGTTGAGTACGGATACCGGCCTATAAAATACACACATATATAGACTTTAAGTGTTACGACTTAACACCAGCAAAAACTAGTCTACACAAAAACAATTTAGTTCTTATTATATAATTAATATCAATATTTAATATTCATTGTAAGCTCAAGCTAAGAACTAACTACAAGAAGTAAATTTGTATAGCAGAGTTATTGAGGCCGGTCGTGGCGCAGCGGCACGAGGTGTGACTGCAAAACCGACTGGTTGTGGGTTCGATCCCCACTCGAGGAGATGAAATATTTACTTAAATTTATATTTCCATTTCTTCGCTCTGGTGTCGAGGTTAAGCGCGGCGTTGAGTTCTGCCCATCAACACGCAATGCCACCAGAATTCGGCAGAAAGTGGGGAACGGAGTGTTCTAACACTAGGTTCCCTCTGCCTACCCTGCTGTGTGCGGGATACAGCGTGAAGCTGATTGAATTTTTTTTTTATTTATTTTAATCGTAGGTGAGAGAGGCAAGAAGAAATCTCGGTTAAGTTTTAAAAATACAGTATCGGTGATACTGGAGGAAAGTCACGTAAAAAATATGAGAACTCCCCTAGGATCATGATTGAAGAGATCGATGACAGTGGACGATGCGAAAGAGGTATGCATAGACCGTAGCTTTTGGCGCTACGTCGTCCCTCTGGCTATTCTACTAGGGATAAATGGTGCAAAAAATATAGTTAAATTTAAATGAAGATACAAATAGTTCTGAGTTTATTTCGGTTGACATATTTATTTATTGCCGATATTTTGGCCATGTTTTATTGCTGTGTAAAATGTAATGTGCATTTTTAAAGAATTCTATTTATTTTTTTAAGTTCAATAAGATAATTTAAACATATTTAGTAAATATAAAAGTTAAATTTGAATTAGGTAATACCTCAAAAAAATAATAACTGTAAAAATCATCCCTACAAGTATATATAATAAAGTTCAAACAAAACGTATGTAGTAAATATATAAAACAATTGAATTCAATAGCTCGAAGGTATAATAACTTTATTACTTTCTAAGTTTCCAAGAAAAACAAACTGAATATAATGTAACTTCAAAGTAATGTGAAATATACCTTTCGTTTAGTTTAGAATGGAAGTGAAAACACTGTTCTGTTATATTAGACAAGTTATGTCTGGATTTTATACAGAGTTTCATTAAGACTTAACTTAGCTTCACGCTTTTCCCTAGCGGGGTAGTCGGAGAGAACGGAGCACCAAACGCTACGGTCTCTACATACCTCTTTCGCCTCGTCCACTGTCATCAACCTCTTCATAAATGCCCTCCGGAGGGTTCTCATGCTTTTTACGTGACCTTCCTCCAGTATCTTTGATACTGTGTTTTCGAAGGTCAACCGAGGGCTCCCCCTATCTCTCTTACCACTCACTTTTCATTTATACGTAATATATTTTTCTTAGCAAAGATAGTCTTTTAGACCATTATGATATTCATTCTCCGGTAAAGAACCAAAGAAAAAAAAATAGTTCACTCCCCCGAATGACAACCGAACTTACAGCAGTCGCGTATACAGTCACATCCTTTCAGCTAAAATTTGAATATGTTCAGATATTCATATCACTAAATTAAATAAAATCAAATCACTAATTCAATTTTAATAAACCAAAACAAACTTGGTATCACAAAAAAGATAACTAAAATCCAACTTGAGTAAGCTCAAACAGACACATATTATCACAAATAAACGCCACGAAACAATAAACTCATTAAACATCAGAAGCTCTCCAAAAACGAACAAACGAACAAACAGCATAACCGAGTGGCTTCGCAATTAACCTCTTAAATTTCTTGCCGCCCCGAGATACCCCACAGTGGCAGCAACAGTCGTAATTTCACTACAATGTATGCAAGGAGTGTGTCGCCAGCAACTAAATTATGACATAATTATAGCGATTTAATCGTTCTGTAGTCACGAAGGTGCCGTCTTCGTACTTTAATGTTATTATTTACTTTGTTAGCCGATCTGTACTTGTTTTTGATTTTAATGTCTTTGAGATGTAACCGGATGTTAATTTACTTATAATTTAATAATAAGTTGTATTTAAATAATAAGCGGAGTTGAGTTCCGCTACTCAACAGGTAATGCTTTCAGAATTCAGCGGAAAGTGGGGAAAGGAAGTATCTTAATAGTAACGGGATGTCGTTATAATTAAATGTATGATGATGTTAATAATTTATAAATGGCATTAACAAATTCAAAGACAAACAATTTTATTCGTAATAAAAACTTATATAGATTTTTTTTAACGTCAAATATTTTACCACCAGTTCACAAAACTTAATGCCTTGGACCTGAGAACTGGCGCAAGAAATGTAGCGGGGTTTTTTTAAATATAATTTTTATACTTTAAAAAGTTTTGTGGCGGAACCCAATACCACCATACCTATTGCCCAAATTTCTATAATTTACTTTAATTTAATTAACTCTATTTATTTACATACATCAGTCATAAAAATAAAAAAAGAATACACATAACAAATCCACTTCTATATATAAGCTTCTATAGTAGTTCCATATGTGTTGGTCACTTAGAAAATTGTCGTAGCATTTTCTTCATATCATTCCTTGCAATTTAAGAATGTCGTTATCGGTTACACGTCGTCCGAGATTGGTTTTAACGCTTATTTATTGAAAGGCTGTCTCCTTTGAAATTACTGTAGGGATCACGGTGTCACCAGGGCTTGTTTTATGCGGTCAATGGTCGTTACTTTTATTCAGTGCACTTAAGTGTACTTCCCTTGCGAGGGTCTTGTTTCTTGACATATTGATTTTGCGGAAGTAGCTCTTACGATGAAGCTATTATGGTATGGATTTCTGATTTTAAGTGCGATGGTTGCAGGTTGGATATCATTCGTGGGTATGTTTATATTCAAATAATTTTCCCAAAATTTTTATTCATCGAGAATTTTTGTGCTAGTATAGACTACGTGTTGTTGCAACAACACATAGTCTCTATACTAGGCGAAAAGTGAAGAATAGAGCATCTCTCTACTTGCCTCGATAAATATCTGTAGATAACCAGCGGAATGTGATTTGCAGTCGTCCATCGAGGGTTCTGTGCTCATTTCTGGACTGTAGATCAACGGGAATTACAACTTCTAAAAGTTTACTTACATAAGGCATACATTTGTAATAGTTATCTGTGATTTGAGATTTTTCGTCTATTTGTACTCCAGGTTCTCACGTCTTGCCAAATATCGTAATTGTGGGTCAACCGGAAATACCTATGATTTCGATTACGCGGCGAAGAAAGTTAACAAATTTAAGTTTGCAGATGTGATCATTTAGTATAAAATTAATTGCGAATATAAGTTTGTATTTTTTTTCCAATCTTATAAATTTTTACTTAAAGTAGTAGTTAGTGTAGTAATAGTTCTCATTTCGTGCCAAATTTCATGACTCCAACGGAACACAGAAAGTACCCATATAGTATAACGTTATCAAAACCTATAGATTTTGCTAACGCGGCGAATCTCATATAAAATACAAAAATAAGCGAGCAATTTATGCTTATTTCGCTCATATATTTTTATTGTGTTGATTTAGAACCCTAATTACTTCTTTGCTTCAAAAGAACTTAAACTTAAATATTTGATATGAATTTCAACTTGATACCTCCATGCGATTCGCAGATAAATTTGACAGCCGGACAAACCAACAACTAAGTGATCCTATACGGGTTTCTTTTTTTTCTTTAGAGAAACGGAACTCTAAAAAAGCAGTTCTATTTAGGGTTGCCGATACGATTACGTTTTCTACGCGATGAATCGACGCTGACGAGGCTCCGTCTGATAAGAGTTGATAACTAAGTTACTTGTACACATACGAGAGAAATATGTGATTTGTGATACTAATTTGGCGCTTTGTGTGTTCACTTTATGAAATAGGTTACGTTGCGACTACTGTGTACATAATAAATAATGTCTGTATTATAAAACATAGTAATAAAACATATCGACAGTATATGGTAAAAAATATGTAGGTATGTAAATTTTCTTCAAATTTATATTGAGAGTGTTAATTTAACCTAACACCATTCTAACGATCTAGAAACGTATTACACTAACAATAACGAAATATCTGTTACTATAAGGTATAACCTTAAGTATATAAAAACCAAAAAATGTATATAAAATTTAAGTTGAGTGAGTTCCGCCACTAAGCACGCAATGCCTTCAGAATCGGGCGGAAAGTGAGGACCGTAGTGTCTTATCACTAGGCCACCTCTGCTTACCTTGCTACACGCGGGAAGCTGAAAAAAAAAACATAACAATTTCATACAAAACCTACCTTCAAACACGGTCAGCGTGGCCACAGCGGTCACCGCGTCACCCACTCCGTTCTCGGCGACGCATTCGTAAGTCGCGTCGTCGCGTTGCGCTCGCACTGGTTCGATACGTAGGACCGCTCCGTTCGCGTTGGGCCCGGCCGCCGAGTCCATGCCTGACACTTGGTACCTTGACTGCATGCCTATGAAAAAAAATTAAACCTATTAATCCTAGTTGTTTCAATCACGCGTCTATATTAATAATCACGATTTTTTTTTCGCTTATTTTTGGGTTTATTGTGGGCCAGATGTTATAAAAATACAATTAATAAACTATGTTTAATTAAAGTCGGTTTACGGATAGTATTTTTATTATTAATTACAGTCGTAGCGCAGCGGCACGAAGTGTGATTGTAAAACTGACTGGTTGTGGGTTCGATCTCCACTCGAGGAGATGAAATATTTACTTAAATTTATATTTCCATTCCTTCGCTGTGGTGTCGAGGCTAAGCGCGGCGTTGAGTTCTGCCACTTAACACGCAATGCCTCCAGAATTCGGCAGAAAATGGGGAACGGAGTGTCTTAACACTAGGTTCCCTCTGCCTACCCTGCTGTGTGCGAGATACAGCGTGAAGTTGATTTTTTTTTATATTAATTACAAGTAACACTGCGGAAGCTTAGACCGATCGCCACTCTATCCCTTGTTCGGAACTCTCTCGCTTACACGTTCGGCTCAAGCGGAACGTGACAATGAGTCATGTTTTTTCGTGCGTTCAGCCAATGATCATCGATTTATCAGACATCATCATATAAAAAAATATTAAAGACTTTGAGGAATATAGTAGTTACTTATGTTCACCACGGCGACTGAATAAGTAAATAAGTAAAAGCACGATATTATTAGTTTTTATGAAAGCACATTCCTATGTAGGCACAGGGAAACTATACATGTGGCGCACTGCCAAATTGTACAAATTGAAAGAGTTAACCTTATTGAAATGTAATCTTTTAAGTCTTCTTAAACTTTTCATTTCAAAAATAATAAAACATGTATTTATTTTATTTTACACCTTCTCGCATTATTCCGCAAGCAGCAAGGACAGCAGCCAATGTCAAGACGCTCCGGTCCCCAATTCGAGACATTGCGTGGCGAAACTCGACGCCACACATGTTTGTTATGTTGTCACGGCGAAACTCAACGCCACACATGTTTTTATATATCTTAAAAATATACATTTATAATATAACTTAGAAAAGATTGATGAAATAGATAGGGGCATGTAATATTTCAATTAAAATTATTTTGAACAATCAACAAAAATCGTTAAAATATATAACATGAGGCTATTGCACGTAATTTAAACTCAAAGATGTTTATGTAGTCATATAACTTTAAGTAATATAATATAATATATAAGAAAACATAATAATGAGTCATAGGAACGGCCTATGTGTCTGTGGTGAATGAAACAAACAAAACGCATAAACTTAAGCAAAATAAAATGTGAAAAGAATGTACAAAAAAATATATTATTTCTTTGTCTATACCAAAACACATTTATAGAAATAAAAGTAAAAAGAAGCAAAAAAAGAAACTAAAGCAAAAGTATAGTAAAAATGTTCAATATGTTTTTGGGGTCGAAGTGATTCGAGAGCGGGTCGCTGGTATTATTATAATTTTATAATATCATAAATATGAATTTAACATTATCCACGTTCACTGGATAGCCATGAATTTTGTATAGTAAATTTATTGCTTTACGCACTGCCTTTACACGAAGACAGCGTGGATATAGAGACTTCGAGACTCATTTTATACTTCAAAAATATTCAGCAAAATGGAGTTGATCACCATATTTATTAAAATAACCTAAGTACCTAAATAACTTGAAGTAGAATCAATCGAGAATATGAAAATGCAATTGTCTGTAATTCATGTAAAAATATATAAAAAAATTTAATTTTAATTACAGCTTTACGTGTTTTTCCTCATATAGCAGATACAACCCAGTGTTAAGACACTCCGTTCTTCACTCTCCGCTTCAATTTTATACCTTGCGTGTTGAGTGGTGGAACTCAATGCGCTAAGAGAGCAAAGCAATGAAAATAATTCATTACTCCGTGTGGGGATCGAACCTACAAAATCGTGTTTGCAATAAGTTCCTGCAACACTCCACTATGGAGAAAAGTAAAATATTGATCCTTGATTGTGGGAAACTTGTAAATCAAAATTTATTATTTAGATTTACATAAACCAAATCAAAATCAAATAAGCTTCACGCTGTATCCCTCAAACAGCTGGGTACGCAGAGAGAACATAGTGTTAAGACACTCCGTTCCCCACTAGAGTGTAAAATCATTTGGTGTATTGAAACGAATATAACATCATATGCACAGTATAATAACATATATTCAGATTAATTAACTATCTAATTGATTAGCTCCCCTTTGATTATTGCTTAATTGATTAATACTAATGGTTACTATCGCGTACAGTAAAATGATGGTCGTCGAGTTTATTGAGAACTATATTTACAACAAACTGATTAATATAATTGGAAAATATAATGCCAGCTGCTTTCATTTAAATATATATATATATATATATATATATGTATGTATGTATAAAAATATACATATATATTATATACGTCCTAAGATTCGGTTTCGGTTTCAGCCAAAAATTGTAGGTTCGGCCCATAGTTTCAAATTTGGCCAAAATACGGCCGACAATTCGGCCAAACCGAAACTAAGTACTTGTTTGGCGTCACTCTACTAATTATTGTGGTCCATGAGATAAAGTCAATTTATTAATTCCTGATTATGAAAATAAAATTATTTATAACAAATGCATGTAAATCTTGCATGGAAAGGTTTTCATAGTTGAGTATCTACGTCCCAAAAAGACTTCACATTTTGAAAAAATATCAGATTTGCCAAATTGGCAATTGGCATTGATTTGACACAAAAACTTTTAGCTATTTCACTGAAAAAAATATATAAAAGTACCAATACACATGGAAAAAAGAATCCTTATATTATTATATTTATATATTCCTTAAAATAATGTTATATAGCTTATATCTCGAAAATGGTAAAACTACGGACCATGCAATATAGGGTAAAATGATGGATAATAACCACCTCTATCGATTGTTTCAGTTTGTTTTTAAATAATTAAACGTCTTTAAATAATTAACTGTATATTAAAAAGTTTCGGTTTCAGCCGAACCTGAGAGCAAAGCCAAAGGTTCGGTGTCGGTTTCGGCTGAAAACCTTGTTTCGGTCGGACACAAAATATTAGTAATACGTGAAAATATGAATTCAGCGGAAAATGGGGAACGGAGGTTATTTAGGTAGCGGTATACAGCGTGACGCTAAAAAACATCAGGAATATTGAACTGCGATTGGTGTCATTCTAAATCTCATAAGTGTAAGTAGTAGATATATATTTTTCTGACGCTATTTATTTTTTATTAGTAATTTAATATGTAGGTACTTATATTTAGACAGTATTCATCATGCCATCTCGCATCAGAACGAAATCAATAACGCGGCCATATTAAGCTAGTTGCCTTAAAACATTAAAAAATAATGACAACAGTTGAGGCGTCGAAAAGTTTTTATTTTAAGCTGTACATGCTTTTCTATTTTCGTTCAGTTGAAATACTGCATTTGGTAGAGAATAAAAATTAAACTATAAATGAATCCACTAGCCAACATTTACGTATTCGTTGAAAGAAAAAACGATGAAACACTAACGTCGTTTTAATTTTATGCAAGTTTCGAACCTCGATATCGAAAATAGAGTTTTTATTTTTAGTTTTAGCTCTAAAAGCTAATAAATAAAACTAATTGACCCGTGAACATTTTACATTTCAATTTAACTTTACTACACGTTAGTTGTATTAATTTCACGCCAACATCTAACATTCAACATATTATGTATTTAAAAGTGAATAATTTAATTTATGTAGTTAATATAACATAATTATTATTGTTAAATATATAAATTTTAAAAGGCGGAATCAGAAGAACAGAGTGATGTAACATTAGCTTATTTACTTACTCTCAGCTATATGAGAAAAACCTTCAAAAAATAAAAATCAGCACAGACGCTTTTTTGTTGCAGTTGTGAACTATAGGGATACAGTAAACCTCCGACCTACCTACTTTGCATGGTCTAGGAGAAGCGTAAAGGTAAATTATAAAAATATAGAATAAATAAAAAACAAAGAAAAAAGAAATCAAGAAATACTTATCTAACTAAAATAAGGTTCTTCTATCACATTACAATATTTCAACAGTAGGTAATAAACACAATTCCATTTTCTAACATCAAAAATCAAATTGAAGCGTGCTCTATTTTCCATGAATAATAAATAATTTTTATTCGACATTTATTAAATCTTATAACACCAGATATAATGTCCGCGATTCATTGCAGAGCGTCGTTTGCATTTTCCAACAAGAAATTGTAAAAACGACCACGAGTCGTGCCTCTCCTTTTCCCCTTATGAATAGGATGAATAAAGTTGAAGTTCCACCGTGGAAATAGTAAAAGTTTCTTGGCGCGATACAAACTGGTGTAGGACAGAGCTAAATCGCCACTCGTAGTAAGTGCCACAGAAATGTATTTCAACAACAAGTGAGAATAATCGTTGTCTTTCTACAATCTCTCCTTTAGAAGATAATGCTTTACACTTGGCTTGCCGTATTGTTCTTTGTTCGGGGATGGCGGACTCACTTGTACGAAACAGATGTGCAATTTTATATAAAATTTTGATATTTTATATAATTTACATGTAATTCCTTCGTAATAAACGTACAGACTAAAATGTAGCGAAATGTGAAGGTATAATTTAATGTAGTGTAAGCAGCACTTGGACTTTTTATACAAGTACTTACTTACCTCGAGTTCAAAGTTTGATATGGGTACATATATCATACTTTATTTGTTTTTTGTATAGATTCACGCTGTATCCCACATTTAAAACACTCCGCTCTTCACCTTTTACCAAATTTTCGAGACATGGCGTGTTCCGTGGTGGAAATTAACGCCGCGCTTTGTCTTGTTACTGAAGCGATGAATAGAGAAGAATTCATTCCCCGAATCAGTCGACCCTACAACTTAAACGCCTGAGACAGTGCGCTACAACGGTTAAATATTAATATACAAATTTCATAATAAATATAACAAAACAATGATACTTAAAGGCTGCGTTAGCAATTTAGATGTATTCTACTGCCTTAATATTTCTGATGACTAAAATTTTCGTATGACGAATCTCCATATAATATGTACATTATGAGTAAGTTAGTTGTTTAGTGCTTGCTTTTATTTTATACTCAAATTGATTCTTCAATTAATTACACCTTAAAACATCCTTATATAGGAAAATAAAGAAAAAAAAACAAGTTTGCCAAATAAACTATATTTAGATAGT
This sequence comes from Heliconius hermathena, assembly GCA_013403705.1. Taxonomy (NCBI): domain Eukaryota; kingdom Metazoa; phylum Arthropoda; class Insecta; order Lepidoptera; family Nymphalidae; genus Heliconius; species Heliconius hermathena. Next base: position 1,254,502 of record JAAIXJ010000013.1, on the reverse strand, counting down.
ATACGTATGTTTAAAATCTAATAAATGGGATCAAATAATGGCGTTAGTTCACACGTCGCGTCGCGTCGGTTCTGTAACTGGCCAATTTTTATATTTGTTTTCATTCATATGGCGTGAGGTAAAAGGTTTTAACTTTTATAGTATTTTTATTTGTACGTACAGTTCACTGGTAACAAAATAATGTTTTTTATGAAATTCAATATTAAGGCAGGCCCCTTGTAAAAGGTTTTTTTTTTGTCTTTCATAATATAAGCCTNACAAAACAATGATACTTAAAGGCTGCGTTAGCAATTTAGATGTATTCTACTGCCTTAATATTTCTGATGACTAAAATTTTCGTATGACGAATCTCCATATAATATGTACATTATGAGTAAGTTAGTTGTTTAGTGCTTGCTTTTATTTTATACTCAAATTGATTCTTCAATTAATTACACCTTAAAACATCCTTATATAGGAAAATAAAGAAAAAAAAACAAGTTTGCCAAATAAACTATATTTAGATAGTATACGTATGTTTAAAATCTAATAAATGGGATCAAATAATGGCGTTAGTTCACACGTCGCGTCGCGTCGGTTCTGTAACTGGCCAATTTTTATATTTGTTTTCATTCATATGGCGTGAGGTAAAAGGTTTTAACTTTTATAGTATTTTTATTTGTACGTACAGTTCACTGGTAACAAAACAATGTTTTTTATGAAATTCAATATTAAGGCAGGCCCCTTGTAAAAGGTATTTCTTTTGTCTTTCATAATATAAGCCTTTATTTCAGATAAGACAGTTTAGTTGCGTTACAGTTAAGAGAGAAAAAAACATTGTTTTAGATCATCTATTTGCTGATTAGAAAAGGCCTCCTCCAACATCTTCCACGCATCTCTGTCCTTCACCGTTCTGTTCCATGTGCCTCCAGCAATGTGACTTAATAATTAATATGTTATAAGCTTGCTCTATAGAAAATAGAGCTCTTTGTCTCGAATGGTGTGGTCTGTCCATTTCCACTTAAGTTTTTTTGACAGTAACAGAAACATATTTTGTTAGTACCTATAGAGTTTTTTATTGAATCTGTTCTGACTATTTTCTCAAGTATACTTCTGCTCATAGAATTCTGGCAAGTTACTATTTTCCTATCCTGTGGTTTAGTGAGGGATCATGTTTGATAGCCATATGTAAGCACGTATTGAACAACTTTCTTTTAATTTGTATATCAAGGCCATTAGTGATGTGTCTTTCTATTTCCTTAGTCATTAGGTCGTTTAGTTAGTTATGGATCTTGTAATTCGTTAGTCATTATTTTAGTTTTTTGTGTATTCATAACCATATCTTTCATATTAATTAATACGTATTTCAAATGTTTATTAAATACACAGAAAAATAAATATTTTATATGATACAAAGAAAATTGATAGTACTATGATAGTATAAATATTATGTCAAAACGAAATTTTCCCTTAAATCACAGTTTGCGTTAAGCACGGGAATGTAATGAAATTCGCAATTAAAATAAATGGTAAGTAAATATATGCATACATTATACATACTATATACTATGTACAGATGTAAACATGCGTGTTATCTAAAAATCTATAAAATTCGAAAACTGGAAATGTATATTAGGTACAGATAATAACTATTACAAACTTATCCCTTATCATTGTACTTCATTTCATATAATACAAAACGAGTGCATAAGCACGCTTACTTAAGTTTGCAAATTTTTATAATTTCAATTGATTTAGAATCCGGAAATTGGTATGGAACCCTCGCAAATCCGACTCACACTTGACCGGTTTTTTTCGTATTATTGCAGATCTCAAAACCACGTTAAAATTTTGCATTACAAAGAGACACGACCGAAGCTAATAAAAGCGTGTCAAAAACGATAAGTTTTTATAAATAATATAATATATAATGTTCTAAGTAAATTTAGGCAGTTGCATACATCACACATACATACATACACGAGTCACGATAGTAATAATTATAAAAGTTATTAAGGCGGGTAGTTTTATTTATTGCTTCCATTTAAGTCATACGTGGTATTCCTTAGATTAATTATCACAGTCCTAATATATATTGCTCGGGAGCTTATTGTTGTTTCTTATCTCAAATATCTTACGTTAGTTATACATAAAGTATAAGAACATTCATGAAATTACAAAGATAAACGTTTATAAAATTTTATATTTTCGTTCTTCCCTCTGGATTCAAGACAAGGCGCAGAGTTGAGTTCAGCCCCTTAACACGCAATGCCACCAGAATTCGTTGAAAAAGTGGGGAACGGAAGTATCTTAATGGGAACGCAGTGTCTTATCACTAGGTCCCATATGCGAGATGTGCAGAGAGAACCTGCCCGTATGTCACACTTTTCACCGATCTTTCGAATTGCGTGGTGTCGGAACTCAACGCCGTTTCTTATATAAAAACACTGATAAATCGCATCGACTAGTCATTGTAAAAAATAACTTATTTATATGCATATACGTGCTTAGCCAATATACAATCTCATTAGAGCATTAACCACATTCTTGCACGACGTACCTACCTACTAGTTTTATACGAGTCGGTTTTTACTTCACCCCAGAGTCGAGGCTACAATTTATTTAACCAACATAACCAGGATTTATTCATTCCAACGATAAAAATATGTTAATTTCCAAGCATAATGCATATTCTGGAGTTCCATTTTATTTCAACGGTTATTATCTTGCTTCGGGAATAAAAACAAAGGTTCCGTTCTGTGTACTTAATAAAACTTTTCATTCCGCTTTGAGAAATCGCTTAATATTATTTAAACAATAGAAATACTTACCTAAATGTTAGAGCTTCTTCCTTTTTCAAATGAATTATGTGTATTTTTTTTTATTAAAATTATATTTTTAAATAGTAAAAAGAAAAATTAGAAGAGAAATAAATTTCTAGAATGGTTTATTCTTAATATTAAATCTTTTATGTCTAAATAGTAGTAATAGTATGAAGTAAGTATGGACGTTTTAAGTCTTCATAACATTTACCGGGTATTAAAAATGGTGATTAACAGTATTTTAATAAATATCCCTAGTAGGTATATTCTATTCATATTCCTATAAAACCATGAAAACATATAGCCAAGGAATATAACGTAACAAGAAGAAGAAGGTATTAATAAAGGCGAAGGAATAATATGGGTATATGGAACAAACAGAATTATTGGAAAACAATATTAAACATAATAATTATATTTGTAAGAATTGGAGAAAGTTCGGAGCCATCTGGTGTATACGGGGATAGAGCAACGTATGTATGTATATATAGTACATATTATCACATCGATGTAAAAAGCTTTTTATTTTTGAATATAGAAAGAAACGTCATGACGTAGTCGTTGTAAAAAAAAAGGATTAATCCCCACTCGGGAGAATGTTTATCTATATTTATAATAAATTTCTTAATTTCTTGGTTCTGTTCTGTTCCATTTCAGCCGAAAAGATGAAAATAAAATAAAATATAAATAATAACAAAATGTGAACTATCAGGTAGCAAAAAATTTAAATATAACAGAAGGTTAATTAGATTTGCAATTTAAGTTTAACACATTTGTTAACTATTAATTATAAGTAACACACATTTTTCAAATATTAATAGAAATGTATTTCATTAATATTTTAAAATTTGTACCCAATTTAAAAAAATAAACTTTGGCATAGTCAATAATAAATACATATAAACAAAGTTATGATAAGGATAGATCTAATAAATCTTCATAAAGTTTACGTCAATTCGTATGAGAAAACTTTTAGAATATACGAAAGAACCATATGTACGTGTGTAGATAATAATTATATCGATTTATGAAGGATATAACGAACACTTTTTGACATAAAATTGAAACTATGTTGTAATTCTAAGGTAAAATGCATATTGAATGTTTTTATAAATAGCAATTTAGTTTTGTGTTAAGTTATTCTTTTTAGGATAAGCTTTAACAGATGAAAAATTGATAAAAATTATTGAGGAATTCAAAATCAGACGTATATGTAGGCGTGTGTTTCTATATTTAGAAATACGTAGTATGTTTAAAGTATGATATAATATACAAGTTGATATTAAATAAAATCAGCTTCACACTGTATAACACACACAGCAGGGAAGGCAGAGGGAACCTAGTGTCAAGTTCCCCACTTTCCGCCGAAATCTGCAGGCATTGCGTGTTGAGTGGCGGAACTCAATGTCGCGTTTTGCTTCAACAACAAGAAACAATTTTTTTATTTGTTAATAAATAGATGCAACCGATGGCCCGGACTCTTTACCGTCACACCGCCGGGAAAGTATTTTTAAATGCACTTTTTATTTTAATCTACATTTAAAAATATAAAATTTATTCCTTTTTGATAATAAAAGTATATATAATAATAGACGGATAACATTTTAAAATATTATTGTATAATATTTTTATTCCTAATGTTGTTATCATTACATGTTCGGATGTGAATAAATAAAAATAAATGAGTAAGTATTCTATTTAGTTTATTTTATATGATTTTTCAATATAAATCAAAGCAAAAGAAATATGTACCTACAATATATGCACAAGCAATATACCTAAATTCAACCTTAATTTGATTATATTACTTATTTTACGTGGCAGCGTTAACGCAACTCACAACGTTAGTGCGGAAGTGTATCTACTCGAGCCTAATAATTAATTCATAGAATTTCCACTCCGCGGCTCTCGTATAAATCTTCCCTCCCATTCGTATCACTATCCGAATGTTTTCCTGTCACACTTATCTGAGTCAGAGTCACGATTTGACAGATGATGGCGATGACAGATGTACGTATGTATATGGACGAGTGTAAATGAAACTAAAAACTGGAAAATTGGATTTGGAAATTGGAGATATTCTTTATTTTCAATTAGCAAATTATAATTTTAATTTTCAAAATTAAAAAACACCGATTCATTTAAAAAAAATGAATATCATAAAACAATTCAAAAATATCGATTCGTATAAAAAAGGACATACTATATATGTATTATATATATACATATTTCTTAATATTTACCCTAGAAATAAATGAAAAATTATTATTATTTCACTACCGATGTTTTACGTCATTCTTAACTATATATAAAAATGTACATAAACGCAAAAATCCAGAGCGTGTTACTAAACCAAAAAATAATGATAAAGCTGATAAAACTTGGAATGCGAGGTGTGATCGTGATCCTCATTATTTCCGCCACCGTCCTCTGGATATGATTGATAACGTAACATATTTTACGGCGGGCGTTGAAACTATTCAGAGGGCCCGAATGGCTCTACGGGTGGGGGTCGCGTGCGCGGCCGCGGCTATACGTTTTTCCAGCTCATTGCTCCGGGCTTATAGACGTCATTACCGGTTCACATATTTATGGTCTAAAAATCCATTTTTACATTTCAATCACGAACAAAATAGCCGGGATCAATGGGCTGTGTTTTTTTGTTGGCCGTTTGACATATGTGCCTTTACCGCGTAGCTATTGCATATTTTATCATTTAGGGTAGCTTGTAAATCAGTTTCGTCCGTGGATTTGTTGTGGAAAATTGTTTTTTTTCTTTTATTTTGATTTTCTCAACACTGCTTTTTTTCCAAGGTGGTGAAATGAAGTTAAATAATAAATATGATCACTCTTTCGAGTGAAAGTCGTAATCTACTACTGGTCTAGAATGGTTCTTCATTTGAAACTTTACTTACTAGAAACACGTTTTCCGTTCTTCCGCCACTGAATGTTAGGTATAGGGTCGCCCCTCGCTGCACAGTAGAAGGCGGCGATTCCGTTTGCACGTACTTGCAGGTTGCGCGGCCGGATCGTGATCTCGGGCGGATCTATATACAGAAAAAAAAAATTGTCACTCATATGAAATCATTACAGGTCACTTGTTAGATTTTTTTATAAATTGTAGAATAAAGAATAAATAATATTTATTTTCACTTTACTCATAAACGCATCTTGTTTAAATATTAGATATATTTTTAGATCCCTTGTTAGGATTAATCTCTTAACCACGGGTACTTGTAACCACAAAGTCCATTTAGACTCAATTTTCTACTATGAATAAATTAAGATTTTCTCAAGACCCTCCCTAACAAAATTATTTCAGCCGTAAACGAATTTCGAGTACTTCAGTACACATACTATACTTTCCTCACAGTTTGCAAAATCTTTAAAATTCTTACTCGAGAGCTCATCTTGCGAAGTGCACTAAACACGAACGGAACTTCGAATGAGGAGCGGCAGAAATTCAATGACAGAGTTGTTTTCATGTATTACGAATGAAAGCGCGGCGCTACGTACTACGTCGTTACTCGGAGGGAGATTAATTGTATTATCTCGCAAAAAACGCTCACAGAGGCACAAAACAATTATGCTCGCGAAGACACGTGAACATCCGAGTCCCGGAGCGAATCCCGGCGCCAAGCGAACCAGAACAAAACTGTCTGTAGGGATTTCGGATAGAACATTGGACGCGAGTCGCGGGGGCGTTTGACTCCTGAACTAGAAAATGAAATCCCATTTAGTTCTCTATACGTATCCGAGGCTCCCCCGGGCGGCGATCGCCAATCAAAGTGACATTAATAAACGAACGCCCGATCCCTATTTTCGGAGGACGCCACACACGGATAAAATATTCATGTTCGGCCACCGCAGAGACTGTTGCGGGATTAGAAATATTAAAAAAAATTGGATCAACTTTGAGCTCGGATACAAAATAATCGGGTAGCTCCTATATATACATAACGCTCCCCCGGCTCGAATGAAACGCCATTTATATCGGTGGCGACGTCACGGCGCGGACTTAACGACTGCTACTCGACGGCCAATTACGAGTCGTTGATAGCGATCTCGTTAACTATTCGGATTGTCAGAGCTCGAACATGTGCTTTTATGTGAGGAGCGACGAGAGAGCGAGGGCGGCGGCGAAATACATGTTTGACAGATTATGTGTATTCCTCAGCGGACGAGGATGTGAATGGTCACGTATTATATGTACGCGGGATTGAAACGGGCATCAGGACGTGCCGACACACGAATACAAAAAATGTTGTTATTTTTTACGTCATTCGCGCCAACCAAGCTAGATTAAATTACGCGGAGGCTAGACGTCGCTGTGTTCGAAATTAAATTGGTTCATGGATTCCGCACTTCGCTCAACGCTCCTGGAGCATGAGTCGGCACTTTCCCCCTGTTTACTTCTTTTTGACTCGCCGAAAAATTCAAAATTGAATTTAGCATACATAAGTTTTGGACGTAAAAATGTACTGATAACATAAAACACTCATCTGGTTCGTTTCACGAATAATTTATTTTTTTACTTTATACGAATATTAGAAGGCGAGGTATTAGTTTATAAACGAAATGGTAGAATTATTGAACTATGCTAAAGCCCTCATAACAGAGCAGTAAGGGGTCACTGGGTCAGTTTGTGGCCATTATCTTGCCACTTTTTTCTTAAAGGCAAATAGGTCGGTAATTGCCTTAACGATTATAGCTTTTCCGCAGCGACTCCTAACTTCTTATCTGCGTGTTGCCTTAAAACAAGAAAACAACGTTCAAAATGGTATGTTGGACTTTGAATCCGCTTTAAACTTTTACAGTCACTACTTCACGGTGAAGTTGGCAAAAAGCCTTGGCAATACTTCTGCAGTAGTGAAAGGTTCAAATCTACATAATTTTTGAATGTTGGTTTCAGTCATTTATTTTACATCTACTTTTGCTGTAGTTCATAAAACATTAAAACGCTATAAAAACGTATGTATAAATAAAATAATATTAACCACGTAATAATGAACCAGGTACTTAACTCGTACATTTCAAAATTAAAATTTATGAGTATGATTACATGTCAATCAAATATTAACAGCCATTTTGAAAAGCTAATTAATTATATAGCGGATAAGGCAGATGTAAATATAAAATATTACAACAGTTATTTTTAAATATTAGTAACGTTGTATGAGCATGTTTTATACTTAATTACATATGAACATTGCGCCAAAACCAACTAGTAACTAGGGACAAAAATGAAAGCATAAAAACTAACATTCATATAAAAACAGTTATTTATCAAAATTTCAAAGCAATTAGTGAAGAGCTGTCGCAGATTTACGTTACGTGCGTACGCTGAAAACTATTTTTACGTTTTTATTTATACAGATGTTAGCTAGATTGACACGCCAGCGTATAGACTGGTTCAATTTATTGCGCATATACATACTTTTCCCATAGTGTGTTCGTACGCGACTTATGGGAATGATTCCTACCATTTTTTAAGCGGATTAAAAGGAACCTAATTATAATAGTTCAGTTAGTTACCATAAAAATGTAGTGACTACTCACTCTATCTCTAATCGCTATTCACTGGTGTATATATATACTTACACCTACCTATACATAAAACATAAAAAAAACAAGATACCCACTATATTAATCTCTTCCAATCTACTCTCATAAAACGTCAACATCAATAGCCATTGAATTCAATAATTACGAACAGTACAGTAATTAAACGTACATACGTCCACATAATATAATTATATGAACCGTATTAATTTCAGTTGTTTAGTGCGGTCATAACAATAATTAGGGCCCAGTTAGGTCTGTCAGTGCGACATTATCGATGTTGCACAGCGGCTATCGGTACATCGCGACACGCACACAGTGGTGGACTGTCGACAGAATTTATGACAATAATCTCGGGCTCGGTTAGGTTGGGGTCAAATAGGAATTGGCTACAATTTATTATATTCCAGGTATTAAATTGACGTTGCATTTGCATATTTCAAAGCGCCACCTGGTCACAACTTTAATGTTTCCATTATAGTAATAAAATTAAAAAAGGTTATGTTAATATTGTATTTTTTCATAAAAACAAAACATATTTGTGATATTTATATCTATATTGCAATTCCATTTTTATTACAAAAATATATGATATTTTTGAAGTATTTTTTTTCTTTAGTGATCTGTCAAAAATATATGAAACACGTATAAATATTAAAATACAATATAATTTCTATACAAAAATTACAACTTCATTAAATGATTACAATCAAAGTCTAAAGGTAAACTGTATAAGGGATACATTAATCCAGTCCCTCGTAACTTCTGATTATAACCTCGCCAAAGATGACAGTGCGTCGTCGTTAATCAATTTTACATCGCGATATTAGGATGTATTATTACCGGTTTATTAATAATAGATGTTTGACATTAACGAATGAATCATAATTTTCACTAAATATATATTAGCATTTGTCAAATTTAGACTAACAAGATTTATATGAGGGATTTATATGTATTATTTATTTAATATTAATTGTGATCTATAGACATATAATTTAATTGGTTTCATGAGTACAGTTAATAACGTGATACAAAAAAAACGGTTGGAATTCAAAAAGTCATAAAATTTAAAAAAAAATACATATCGTAATATTTAAGTTTATGAGTAAAGTGATTTATCTATCAATTTATTATTAATTACAAAATATTTATTATTAGCTTCTCCCATTAGGTTCTAAAACTAAAATATACATCGCGTAGAGCCGTCAGAACAATTCTGGAACACTGAAACAAAACACTTGTTAGTGACTTACGTGTGAGGTATCGTATAAATATATTGGATGTATCGTTGACGGGAGGTATTCCTAAGAGTGGTGGTTCTGTCACAGTGGGTGTGTCCAGAGGCGGCAGTGTTTCTTCAGTCCCTTCGTCTGTTTGTAAATGTTACGGTTTTTTTTATATAGAGATCGATCGGTTGTCGTATTTTTTGTTTCTATTGAACTTATTGTATAGTTACATTGCACACTGTATTTTACATTAACTTAAAATATACGTCGAGTAAAATATTTCAGGTAGTATTTTAATATTATCATAAATTTATTGGTGTTGGCTGCTTACTAGCTAACATACTAGTATTAGATACTTATATTAACTAACATGCATATAACAATATTATCATATATTTTATCTTTTATAATTATTTTAATACAATAATGATATATCCTCGTACTTAACATTTCAATATAAATATTATTAAAGAAATTTTAAAATACGATTAGATAAATATAAAAATCAAATAAAACAATATATGTGTGAGGCCAGTCGTGGCGCAGGGGCACAAAGTGTGACTATAAAACCGACTGGTTATGGGTTCGATTCCCCTTCGAAGAGATGAAATATTTATTTAAATTTATATTTCCATTTCTTCGCTCTGGTGTCGAGGCAAAGCGCGGCGTTGCGTGTTCTGCCACTCAACACGCAATGCCTCCAGACTTCGGCAGAAAGTGGCCTACCTTGCTGTGTGCGGAATACAGCGTGACGCTGATTTATTTATTTATTTTTACAATATATATGTACATCAACGATACTACAGAAAGAGGTTGTATAAAAAGTTTATGAAGGTAAAAGACACCTATGTATGCTTCAACCCTACCATATGGTAGGGTTGAAGAAGACTGTTCTCTCTCTAGAGATACAGAAAAAAATAATGTAACGCCTAACATTTCCATCTTTATATTCATTTCTCCGCATACAAAACACATAAATAAGAAATCATAAATCAGCCTATTATTGAGGTCGAGAAAAACTGAGTTCTCGATACCGTATCGATACAATAAATAAACATCGGAACATCGATTATTTAGAGATTTATATCTCGGTGAGAATAGCTTGATCATTATTCATACTTCTATTGTACATAAGAATGCTTCCCTGAGGTTATCGAGAGCGGAGAAAAATGTTCATACCGTTCAAGTGGTGTTAATCTTAGGCTATTCACTTTTATTATGTGCCGACTATTTGAACCCGGAAGAAATATTATAAAGGAATCTTTTCAACAGAAAAATAACTAATTCTAACAAACAAAGGTAGGCAAAAGGAACCTGGTATTATGACTCTCCGTTCCGTTCCGTTCCCCTTTTTCCGCCGAATTCAGGAGGCATTGATTACGTGTTGAGTAGTGGAACTCTACGCCGCGCTTTGCCTCGACAGCAGAGATTTTTCATTGGGAATCGAACTACGTCGCGTTTCCAGTCACACTTTGTGCCCCTGCGCCATCAATTATTATCCGTTTTAAAAATAAATATAAAAAATCAATAAACTTCCAGTAAATTTAAGAAGATTTAATGGCTTTTTTAAGTAGTCTATTCAGTTAATTTAACTCTATTCTCTGTACAATGTAATAATATTGTAGAGTCGAACGTACAAAGTACTGACTTTGTTCTGTTGACTAATAAAACTACTTTTGTTTCTCGTAAGAGCTTCTATTGGTATTAGCGAAACGCTGTCTTGTGTAATGACCAAATAAATGATGCACTTTTGATAAACTTTGGCAAAACTTGTTATAATTTGGAAGGTACGTTCAGTAGTGATGGAATATACGAGATGGATGCGGCAAGATGTATTACTTCCGCAAACAGGGTTAACGGTGCCTTAGTTGCATTGCTAAGACGGCGAAAGGTCAGCACAGCTGCACATGGAAAAGTGAATGGTAAGAGAAGTAAGGAGAGATCAAAGATGTCCTTCGAAAACACAACAGCAGTATCCAAGATACTGGAAGAAGGTCATGTAAAAAGCATGAGGATTCCCCAAAGGGCACATATGAAGAGGTTGATGATAGTGGACGAGGCGAAAGAGATATACTATTGTTGTTGGAGCTTGTATTGTTGTTTAAAAAACTTATTATAATAAATATACATAAAAGTGTTCTAAATATTATACAAAAAAATATATAATCATTCCAGGATATTCCATTTTTATAGGTTATGTAAAAAAGTATGTTGATATTTAGAGAAAAAAATATTGCATATATCTATTTTATACACAACACACTAACAATTATAATATCTATGAATACATTTTCGTACGTATGTACGTACGTAATTTAAACTAAAAGTTAGCGAGCTCTGATATTCATTTACCTGAAAAACTTAAACATTAACTTACTGTACTTTCGAATAAGTACTTTTGATAAGGCAGAAATTTATATACGAGATTTATATACTCGTACTTTATAAACAGGACAACAACCGAAATAATTAAACATTAAGCTTCAATACGGTAAGTCATTTATAAGGAAAATTCCTTAGAAAATAAAAAGCCAAGATAAGTTGGAGGCCGTAATCATAATTCAGCAAAGGTTACATTTTACCGTCTACACACTTCCACAAAAGTAACTAATGAATAGCGAAGAAAAAGAGTACTATACACTCTCACCGTATGAACAAACAGAAATAATAAATTGAGCATTGAGATGAAATAACATTAAATGTTTAATTTTATATTAAAAAAAAAACATTAAAACATTAAAAAAAACAGTTAAGTGCGAGTCAGACTCACCTACTGAGGCTTCCTATCCTATATATAAAAATGTTCACTTTACGGATTTTTTCGTTTACTTCTATTGTAAGTTCTCATGTCGTGCCAAATTTCATAGCTCCAAGAAAAGTATCCTATAGATTTTGATTACGCGGAGAATTTCAAACAAAAAATGCAGCAAAATATATACATAAATGCTCTTATCTTTTGATTGCATTGACATAGAAGCTTGATTTTTTCTGTGCTCCAAAAGATTATAGACGTGAATATTTAATATTCGTTACAACTTGATCTGAACATTTACCAGATCTGACCTGACCATTTATCTCAAACATTTAGATCGCGTGCGATTTGAGAAGTAAAGGTAGTAATTAAGAATAACATATTTTAATTTCCGAAACGCATGATATATGTATAATAATATTAATATATTCACGCGAAAAGTCGGTATTTCGCGAGAGTGTGTGTAGTACGGGCAGGCATAAAGAAAAAAAGGACGAACAATAGGAGGCGAACAAAAGCGGACGCCTCAAAGAACATCTGGGTGCCAGTGAAAAACGTCGAGAGAAACGAAAAAAAATTACCACATTGAAAATGAAGTGTAACAATAGTTAAGTTTGTTTAAACTGTTTATTTTTTTCCACTTTGTAAAGTGACAGGCAGTAGCTTTTTCAACTATACATAAGATATTATTTTTTCAGATCCACACAGTGTTAAAACATACAGCTTTTCGCCTAATTCTGGAGGCATTTCGTGTTGAGTCGCGAAACTCAACGCCGCGCATTGCCTCGACACCAGAACGAAGAACAATAAATGTTAAATATTTAATTTCCTTGAGTGGGAATCGAATCTATAACCTGTCGCGTTTACAGTGACAAGCCTGTGCCACTAAGCCACGACTGGTCTCAGAACATATTGTTGTTATAGATATATTTTTAATTTTGTGTGCGAAATTTAGAACCAAATTATTAAAGCATAAGAAGCTTATCTTTGTCTAGTACAAATTGACCCATACTATTGTCCTATTGATAATTTTAACTAAGCACATGTATGTTAAATAGCAATAAGCAAAGATATATTCAACTACAAATCTTTACTTCTTTTATCTTTCTATATTTATATCAATACTGCAACCTACAACATAATATTTAAAGGTGGCCTTTATTCTATAAATAAGAGGGAAAAAAATATAAAACAACATCTTAGCAAACACCATCCAGCCGAACGTAAGAATTTCCATACATACAAGAAAACGGCGCATAAATCAGAAACATCGTATGAAACTAATAGAACCTCCTCGGGGACCATTAAACACGAGCCAGGCCGTCATTGAGTCAATTTCCGGGATCTTCGATATTGTGCGAATTTTTTCATAGCAATTTCGATATAAATGGAATCGATATAAGTGGAAATCGATTGTTCGTTATAAAACATTAGCTTTCAAAGCTAATGTTTTATAGCATTAGGTCACAAAGCTTTCGTTTAGCTTTGATATTTGTAAAAAAATTATGAATTAATTTCTGGTAATATTCATATATAATATTTAGTATATTTATAGTAGGTATACTAATTAGTAACACAAGCCACTAGGTAAAAATATCAATTGTACATCAAATAAAGCTAAATTATGGTTTAGTTTAGCTCTTCCTAAAATCAGAAAAAATAAACATTTATTTAGACTAAAATTATAAAATTAGAATATATAAGCGAAATGCAATATAATATCAAGACTAGTAAAGCTGTTTTGAGCGTTCTAGAGGTTTTATTACGAGAGTGCTATCGATAAAAACACGATGTAAGCGATGCTTTTAGTGGAGTGCACTTTGATGCCAGTATTCAAATACTTTATAAAATTCCACATAAGCTACACTAGCTTGATAGTAACATCAAATAGTCAAAGAGAGATAGATATTAGGTTAAAAATATCGAACAAAATAATATATTTTAAACAAGTTTTAATATTTAAGTCGGAAACGTTTTAGTATTCGGATAACAAATTGGCAGAAATAGATTGCAACGTAGCAATTACTTACTATATGCTAAAATTTCTTTAATTATAACAACTTACTAAATAGGCTAGCATACGAGTACTAACGTTGATCTTAAAAATATTACTTAAGATTATTTAACATAAAATTACATTTAAAACGTATAAATATTATTTTATAACATATAAATCCATTCAAAATGCTAGGATATTCTTATTTGAAAGTTTAATATAGGGGATGTAAGTACTTTCGATTCAAGGAAGAACTGAACGGGAATACTCTTAGAATTAATGAGTGCGTGGTAGGAACGAAAGGTATAAAAAAGTATTTCCTTTATATTTTTATAAAAGAATTATCACCAATTCATTTCCAGAATTTCGCACTTCGAAGGTGGCACTGGTAGAAATAAGCATTTTGATTTTGTTTAAGTACAGAGAGGAGCTGGGGCAGTGGATACCTCCAGCGTTAAGGCTCCTTAAACCTACAATTAGGTCGTAAGTCCCAGGGACTGCTCTGAGCTACTTTGCAACGCGATAGGCACTCTTCCAGTAATCCCTAAGAATCAAAATCAAAATCAGGTTCACGCTGTATCCCGCACACAGCAGGGTAGGCAGAGAGAACCTAGTGTAAAGACACTCCGTTCCCCACTGTTCCCCGTGTTTGATGGTGTCAGAAATCCCTAATATAAAATATAACATGTTGAATGAATTTTATTATAATATAATAAAGACTTTGTTAAATATAACTTATTATCTATACTTAAACATAATATGCATAAAAACGTTTAGAACAACTGACGACGTGGCGTAGCTTTTGTATATTTTATATATTATAGTAAATATATTTATTGGATTTTATCATAATTTTTTATTACGAACTCAATGATCTCCTTATTTGTTAGTCTTAACAAACCTAAATAAGATTATAATATTATAATAACAAGTATTGAAAGATCAGAAACTTTTCCCTTAGAGGACTTATGTGATGTAATATAAAAATACATATAACAATAAAAATATTATAATATTACTTTATATCAACACAATAAATAAAATTAAATAATACCTATAATAAAGAGAGATTGTTGTTAGGAAAAAATAAAAAAAAACAGCAAGTGATAATAAACAAAACAAAACAAAATATATTTATACAGTCACGAAAGACAGTTTACAGCGATAATAAAAGGGCGCTCTGGTGTTGAATATGAAAAAGTATATATTTGATACGAGGCTTCTACACTGTTTGCCTTTATAAGTGAAACATGTCAAAAAAGTTCTACGAGATTTTCGTAAATTTGTTGCTTATAAGTTATACATGACGTCGTTCATACAGACTGGTGACCCAGACTTGCCAGATTTTGTCATGGGGAAAAGCAGAATTTATTTTTTTTATTATTTTAAATAATAAGTAATAAAAAGAGAAGTGAGTGAAAATCTAAAGAATCGGGAGGTCTGGCAATGTTGCTGGTAGAGTCACCCATGCGGTATCAGTATTTTTTAAAAACTATACCTAAATAATGAAAAAAATATTCAATGCTAACATACAAATGTCATGTTATTCTAGATTCTAAGCTTTTTGTATTAACAGTCTTTGGTGTAAATACAGTTTTATGATTTAATATTGGAAAAACAATGGACTGACAACTAACAAGAGAAGTACAAGGCAAATAGATACAAAGAAAGTGATACACATAATTATAGAAATCCCAATTTTAGATAATATCAAGGGATTTAAACATAAAATGTAAAAAATATATATGATACTAAACGCGAGACAAGATTTTCTGCTTACCATAAACAATATTACCCTTACGAGCTTCACTCGGTGCCAAAATTACTTTCGTGCATTAATTTTACGTCACTTATATGCAGTCACAGGCGACAAACATGGAGGATGCATTTTAATGCAGCGTCCAAATTATAGAATTGTAAATTAAGAAATATATTATTATTTCATGTTAATTTTTGATTTTGATGTTAATAAAATGTTAATGTGAAGTAGATAGTTAGATCTTGCTTTTAATTACTTACATATGTTTCCATTTAAGAAAAACACGACAGTCACTCTGTTTCTAATGATGAGTTGGTTTCCCAAATTCGGGACATTGCGTGTTGAGTAGCGCATCTCAACGCCGCGCTTTATCTACCAGAGCGGCGAAATGAAACTAAATTAAATATTATCATTCTACCGAAAGGAGACGAACGCGTAATCGGTGTGTTTACAGTCAGACGCTGTACCAAGACGACCTCGTGTTAAGTTTCTCTTTCTCCGCTTTAATGACAACTATTAAATAGAATTATTATATGTAATAAATTACTAAGAACTAAAGCATTTTCAAATTGATTGAATACATAAAAATGTATATATACCAATGAAGAGTTGAAGCAGGAATCTATTACCGAGTTTGAAGGAGCTAAATTCACTTCAAACGCTAAAACTTTCACATTTCGGTTCTATTTATCACGTGCGTTATGAAAAGGTCAAGTTATATGCAAAAAAACTAATAAATAATAACTGTATAAAAAATAATTACTACTTTGTTAATATTATTTTAATAATAAAAAAAAGTGAAATTCTTACAGGTATAAATATTTTGTAATATAATAATGCCCATACGTAATACATAAAAAAGTTCATATTGATCTATCCCCTATCATTTTATATTGCATGTGACATGTTCCAATCGTTCCGTGAAATGTATTTTAAAAAGAATTATTTCTTTCCTTATAAAAAAAATCAGTTTCACGCTGTATTCCGCTCACAGCAGGGTAGGAAGAGGGAACCAAGTGTTAAGACACTCCACTGCCCACTTACCGCCGAGTTTTGGAGGAGATGCGTGTTGAATGGCGGAACTCTACGCCGCGCTTTACCTCGATACCAGGGAGAAGAAATGGAAATATAAATTTAAATAAATATTTCATTTCCTCCAGTAGGGATCGAACCCACAACTAGTCGCGTTTACAATCACAGTTAGTGCCGCTGCGCCACGACTGGCCTTAATTGTCTTCCTTAAGTTCTCTACAAAAATATATTTATATTAATAAAAATAACTTAACGCTTTCTTTTCCTAGAGCTGGGTATATCTAATGTTAAGATACTCCGTTCCCTATTTTCCGCTCAACTTTCGATTATATTGTATGTTGAATGACGAATTTCAACTGAAGCGAGAAAAAAAAATATATAATCAAAAATATACAATGATCTCATATAAATAAAATAAAAATTGTTTCAAGTACACGAGAAACATTTATAAAATTGTACTGTGGGTGTGGCAGTAAATGTCAATTTTAAAAAACATAAGAATCTCGTATATGGCACAAACTTCGGTAGAATGATTTTAAAAAATTGTATGAAATTCGTGTGTATTTATTCTGGGCGGGCGCTAAAGATAAAATATATCTCAATGAAATTCGATTCAGTATTAATATTTAAAATGTATTATTAAATTATTTTAATAATACATTTTAATTTAAAATTATAAAAAATTCAAAACCAAAAACAGAATTGAACGATCCGTCAAGTTTGTTGTGTGTTGTTGGAGAAATCTGTCAAAATTTTAATAAAACAAAATGCTGGTTTATAATATTCATAATGAAATGAAGCACCTAGAACCTATACGATTAATAAATCAGCGAATATTCGATTCGATTCGATTAGATCTACAGAATCTAGATATCTCGATGTTTGCAAGTTATTAAATGTAAACTTAGTTTATTTTATCGATTATAGCTTAGTTCGGACAGTTAGAATTTACGCCCGGCGATAATGAACCGCAGCAGATCGTGGTTTCGAATGATTTTAATTTATTGCTACAAATAGCATTCATTAATCGTCGTTATATTAATTATAAAATAAATTGATTAAATATCTGCACACTTACGTTAAACATGCTCTAGATACTTATAACACACTCTGTTAATTTCGTTCCGTACAATATATCTACATTAAAAAAAATATTAATAAATTCTCCAGTTTACGACCCAGTACAATCTGGTGTAAAACCAATGCTTAATCATATAATATTGTAGCTTTAAATGGTATTTAAAACATATAAGACGTGTTTGTCTATTGCTTTTTTTTAGTAATTGGTCGCATAAAGCAATTTATGAAGTCCGAGTTATCTATTAGGAATAAGTTCTAAAAAATATTTAAAATATAATGCTTACAATAACATTACTCAAAGTATTATCCGTCATTAGAGACCACTTTCTCCCATCTCTCTGGTAGCAATTGAGTCCCCCGTCGGTAAAACGACACATCTTTCGAGGCAATCCAGGAATCAAGCCATTTTTCGGCTTCTTATTTAGTATTTCAGCAAGTTCCAATAAATATCGTAAAAAGTAAAGCATGCAATGAAAAAAGGAAACTTAAAAATACCGTAAATAGTGAAAAATATCCAAGTTATAAAATCATTTTGTTATTTTTAATTTAACCATTTAAGTGCGGCACTCATATAATAAATGTAAATGTATCTAATCTTATTTCCGATATTCCGGTAACATCATATTTACTGAACATTTTGAAACAGTTTGTGATATTTTGACTCTGTATTTTTCCAGTGCCGCTTAAATTTAACAAATTATGGTATCTCATTCAATATGCAGAGCATATCGGCCTTTTTGCATGTTTTGTAAATTAAATAAACTGAAAAATAAAAAGTAGTTATTTGACTATAAACTTTTCATAATTTTATTTCTTTTTATATTTTTGCGTTCACGTTGAACTAGCTGTTGAACTATAGATAGTTGTGTAGACAGTTTTAGTTTCATACATCTCAACTGGGGATTTTTTTTAAATATGGGCGTTTCTACACTTAGGTAACAAAACAGATGGTAACCATTAAGCCATCGGTATGAAGAGTAATGTTTCTGTATTTTTCACTTAAAATTGAGGTATAAAAGGTTTCTTTTAGCTTCACGCAGTATCTGATATAGACCAAGGTAGGTAAAGGGAACCTGGGAACCTAGTGATTAAACACTCCGTTCTTATTGACACACTTCCGTTCTCCAATTTCTACCATCATCATCATCATCAGCTTCACGCTGTATCCCGCACACTGCAGGGTAGGCAGAGGGAACCTAGTATTAATACAGTCCGTTCCCCACTTTCTGCCGAATTCTGGAGGTATTGCATGTTGAGTGGCAGAATCAACGCCGCGCTTGTCCTCGACACCAGAGCGAAGAAATGGAAATATAGATTTAAGTAAATATTTCGTCTCCTCGAGTGAGGATCGAACCCACAACCAGTCGGTTTTACAGTCACACCTTGTGCCCCTGCGCCACGACTGGCCTCTCCACTTTCTAACGCCTCATTTTACTTCGTAACCAGTACGAGGAAATGAAAATAGTAAATATTTCATTTCCCTGAGAGAGAATTGAACCTTATAAATATAAATAATATTATAAATAAATATAAATTCATTCAATAGGCAATATTTAAAAATGTTGTAATAAACCCCTAAAATTGTTATAAATGTTTTTTATATTATCTTTTTGATTATTTATAAATAATGAACAAGTCTCAAAAACCTAGCATATATAAAAGAAATACATCAGAAAAAATATAAAGGGAAATCACAACTCTGGCAACCAATAAATACATCTCAACGCTACATAATAACTTCATGAATATAATATAAGCCATTACGGGGCTCACGGCGAGTGCAGAGAAGAATGATGAAACATGATGTACGACCCCACAAGGTGTAATTATATCCGAGAGTAGGTAAACACTTTGGCAGCAGATGCCCGTAACGTACCTCATTAGCTAAGTACATAACTCTATCATGCACTGCCGTTACGACTTTCGCAGCTCTTAATTTAATATAGAGACATACATACATACTTACAGTCTTACTTAACTACTATAGTAAAGAAGGAAATTTGCATTGAAATATAAATACTTGAGAACTGAACAAAAACAAAATCCTTATTGATTTTTGATATAAAAAATTCACGAAGCGGACAGTATCAAAATTACTCACGCAAAAACGTGAAAGACATGCCAAAGGCAAAAATGCAGGAAGCACGGCCGCGTCGGCATCAATTAATATTCAGCGGCCAGCGACCGTCTAATGAAATTACCACAACAAAGCGCCGGCAGCGCTGCACGAGATTGTTGTGCAAATATAAACATCGAATTTCCGATAAAAGGCGCAAGAAAACCAAAAAAAAAATGGAACTGAAGAGTTATTACAAAGGTGTTTGCTTTAAATATTATCGAAAGATAGTGGATTGGTGCTTATAGCATAATTTTTGTATTATATACTACTTATTCAGCTAAAAAATACTTTTTTGAAGAGAAAACATTTCATACAAAGCAATGCTTTATACGATTTAAATTGTTTAACTTCAATTGTTTCGTAAATTGATTTTTACAGGACCCGTGAAAATAATGCTCAGAAGCCGTTCAACTCTACAGAGTCGAAGAATAAAGACTATTCAATATATAAATTGAAAGAATAAACGACTGAAGACAATCGACTTTATCACAGAAGACTTACAGTCAATTTGCAAAATATGCTTGAGAGCCGAGCGATTTGGCGACTGTACCGGAACGGACCGAGTTGAATATACAATTGAATATCAAGTAGGATCCTAAGAAAACCTCCAATAATAACAGTCTAGCCCGGTGTCTTCAATCAACGATAAAAATAAAGTATAGGAATAAAATTCGGATCGGATTCGAATCACGCGCAGTTTTAATTCTAGTAAGTAAATTAAAATGTGGCCGGTCGGGGAGAGCGTTTGAATACAAATGGTTTATTCACCGACCGGTTTCAATTTTTCCTCTGCGTCTCGATAACTCATTAGACATTCAATGCCTACGAGTTTTCTACTTATTTTTCGACGATTCGATGTTTTTATTTACTAAGAAGGTTTCGATCGTTTTTTTTTTCAATTTTAACAATACTTACATTAGATTTTTACTTTTAATTTTGTCAATATTTTTCTTAAAGAATGTTTTCAAGTCTATAATATATTTATAGAGTTCTAATTTAATTCACTTAGAGTTTAAAGATTACTAAATAATAGAATGATGACATGAGCTTTTTACTTATAATACATTAAATACTATACCTATATATGTATAGGTATATAGATATAGTATTTAATGTAAGTAAAAAAATATATATATAAATAAATATATAATATATTGAAGGAACTCACAAAAATAATGATAAAGACGACATAATCATCGTATCACGTGACGTCAAATTTTGCGTGACCAAACATAAAATGGCGGTGTTGCGTTCGACACTATAATAATTTCAGTCAGGTCGACATTACGAAAATTCTTCATGCGTTGATAACGACGTCGAATTCATCGATTTAATGGTATTATTATTATATTATTAATTTATCTAAAAGCTTTAATAATATTATATAATAATAGTAAAAGTAATAATTATTTTTTTGCCAACTTATAAATTAATTTTTTGTATTCAATTAAAAATATCGATTAAAGACTTTCCAAAACAATTTAATTGAAATGTTACTTATTAGTAGTTGGACATTATAAAATACTACTAATCTAGTTTGATTACTGTGTTTTAGAAGCTATACTAGTACCCCGTCGTAGATTTGCGCATCTAAAATCAAATATTAATGTAGTGATATAAATTCAACAGGAGCAATCTAAGAAAAACACTTTTATTACCAGCGAATGCTGATGCTTCACATAAATTACGAACTAAAAGGTCGAATATCCATTTTATTAACCTTGGATACAAGCAAAATTAATCCTTAAAAAACCTGTAAGCTCATAATGTAACAAAATTAGGGCCAATCTAGTCGAAATATTACTAGGGACGACAATAACGCACCAAATAAATTTGCTACAAAATTGGGTTAAGGTTTTAATTTCTTCGACTTGGTGACTGTTATAATCAAATTCAACAGTAGAATAAATGTATATTTTCTTATTTGCTACAGTAATGTTAATAAAAGAGACGAGATTTAAAGAACATTACATGATATAAATAATAATAACCCTTCCTTAGCAGTCGGGAAAAAACCTTATTTTTAACGTCACGCTGCTTCCTGCACTAAGAAGGATAGGCAAAGACAACCCAGTGTTAAGACACTCCCTTATTTTCCGCTGAATTCTGGAGACATTACGTGTTGATAGCGGTACTCAACGCCGCGTTTTGCTTCCACACCAAAGGGAATGAAATATTTAGTATAAAAATACTAAATATTTCATTTTTCCGAGTCACAGGCTTGCGCTCCTGCGCCACGACTGGCCTCAAAACTACATAAAATTATTATTTAAAAAATATAGAACAGTAACTATTTCAAAATTCACTGTAAGTATAATAGGTTTCTGTACAGTTAAATTCGAGTACAACAAAGCCACTAATTCTGGCGTGATCGTATATTTTCATCAGGATCGAACGGTTTAATATCGACTGAGCCAAAATCTGCAGAGGATTTCGATAGCATAACTCAAGCGGGATTTGAGGTCGCTCGTTGCCCAAAACTTTGTCCATTCGTTTTTTATAATGGTATATGATGACGTTAAGTTTGTAATTCAGCTAAAGTGGCTGTAAGGGAAATTAATGAAAGATTTATGGTGCTATTATTTGAACACAACAGACACTTTATTTCAATTTACTTTTTAATATATTTTGTGTTTTTGTATAACTTATATTATTACGTACACAATTAATTCATCGTTTTTCTTTTAGTTATACAAAGTCATTGCTTGAGTATAAGATAATATATCAGCAATAGTTGTTATACAATTACTATAATTTACCTTTAATTTTTATTTATTAACAAATAATAACTCAACTATATAATAATCACGTTATACCTATATAAAAAGACCTTATATGGAATCCCTTGCTTGTTATGGGTAAATTTAAAAAGGTCTACTGGGTATCGCCATCGGTTGTGCTTAACGTGAAAGCGCTTTGCATGCCACCTGCGTCGAACTGTTTACTTTACGAGGTGCTTTGTACGTTCATACGAGCTCCATTCTTTTTCACTGGATACCCCTTAATTCTAAACCGTACGCCATCAAATGTAAAAATGAGCAATTGATCGACGTCTCTTGGTATGTTATGTTGTGGTCCATCTTATTGCTTATTTAAAAAATGTTTCAGGAATTTATATACTACAGTTTAGTACACCATTAAATATTATAGTTTCTACCAATCAGTAAAATATATTAAAAACGTGACACAATCGACGCTTAAACAAACAATAATATCCATTTTAATTTAAAAATTCAATCATTCGAAAGCGAATGGCAGGTCTGTAGATATTAAAAAAAGCGAGCCTCACACACGCCTTAATGAAGTATGTTCTGAATTCACGCTCCGATGGCTTCCTTTAAAGCTCCTTACATCTACGCCCTCGGAAATATGCGCAAAGGATATATAGAGCCAAGGTTTGTTTTGATACCGTATCAAGCACGAATATTTCATGGGTTATAATAGATATTCTTATTTACAGTATTCCTAGTAAATATATATAAGTAAACCTACTTCCATAATAGAAAAATATAAAATATTCGATTAATATTTTATAACAGATACAATGTTCAGTAACACGCTTGAAATGGGACAGAAGTGTAACTATCTGATATATTATATCTTTATGGGCTGGATCAAGAAAGACATAAAACATATGTGGTCATAACCTGTGCGCTGAGGTTATTCTTGAAATAAATCTTATACAATTTGTTACTATTGTTCAAGTAAAATAAAAATACTGCATGCTTATTATGTTTTCTATAACTAGAAAATTCACGTTTAGTACATCTATATATTAACTTGAAAAGTTTTATTTCTTAAACAAATAAATTTCAATTTCGCTACATATAAGTACAATAACACAATCTATAAAGCAACGAGGAAATATAAAATATCAACTATTTCACAAATTCGGAAGCAATAAGAGTATAAAGGGAGTGATTTCTTACGCAAGTGAATAATGGGGGTCCAAACCGAAAGCGTTGGTACGCATAACTGCGATGTTCGCGATAAAAGCAATTTAAATTAGGACATAAAACACGTCAAGAGATTGTCAACCGGGAACGGAGTAGTCCAAGACAATTCATTTAAGTCTTGAGACGCTGTAGAATGTAAAATGAAAGTTAAAAAGAAATCTGGATTGAAAAGAATTGCTGGCTCATTACTGTTCTTGGACTTGCCTTGTGGGCTACGTCATTCACTTCGAATTTTAATTTAGAATGTTTTTTAGTTCTTATATTTTTTAATTGGAACACAGTTTTTGCACGGAAAATAAGAAAATTACTTTTTTTGATAATTTTTCTAACTTGATAAAATGTCAGACACAAAGAAAAGGCTACAAATATAATTCTGACTGAATATAATTCTGACTTGTTACTTTAAAATGAGAATGTCAACACTCATTATTTGAAAGCCAGTAGCCAGTAGACCAGTATTCCCGTATGTTTTACGACCCCTTTGCCGTAATCGAAAACCTAAAAGTACAACGGGATCAACTCCATCACAAAGCGTTTGAGCAAAGTAAATTTTGATCTAAGAGAGGAGACCTTTGCAAAAACACCTATTTCAGCATGGATGAAAAAGGTTTTGAATTAAAATAACCTTTTAGAAATTTAATAAAAACTTTACTTTATTTATACTGTATGTAACGAATAACTGGAAATCGACAATACAAGTGTTAGACTGAAGACTATTGCAAAGAAATTAATTATCTTTATTTTATCTATTAATACGCCAAGATAAAAATAAAAACAGAAAGTTTCTCCATTTCATTTCCTATACAGTGACGAGTCAGTAAATTAAAAGTTTTTAGATTAACGAAGGAGAGAATTAATTAGAGACATATAAAGTTAGAGAGTTGGAATCCTTCAGAAAACTTTACGGACGAATTTAAAAGGCGAATCGACAATCAGACGAGTCATAGTAGCACAAAAGCCTTTTTATCTAAAGGATATACGTACGTATATATTTGAATTAAAAGTTTACATGAGAAATCAAGTTTGTTAATTCTTAGTACAGCTTCACAGTGTATTCCGCGCACAGCAGGGTAGGCAGAGGGAACCTAGTGTTAAGACACTCTGCTTTGCATTTTCTGCCAAATTCAGGAAGTATTACGTCTGGAGTAGCGGAACTCAACACCGCGAGGCCCAAAGCCTCGACATCAGAGCGAAGAAATGAAAATATTAAATATTTCATTTCCTCGAGTGCCCACAAGTTGTTTCATTTACTGCCCTGTCGTTGTAACTTCTTGAATGTGATTATATTCTTAGAAAGGACACAGAAAAAAAATCTCTAGGAGGCTTAAATTAAATCAAGACTAATCAATGAATATTTCCTACAAAACTTGTATTTTAACAACTATATAAGGAGACCAAACGGAAGAAGAACGGACCTATAGTTAGAATAAAATATAGCTGTATATAAATATGGTGAGAACTTCCTTCAATACACGGCCTGTAAAGACAGGTATGATTAATAATAATGTGCAACTTAAAAACAACTTCTGAAAAAGGCGATAAAATATTCCCTTCATACTTTAGAAAGCGTCGGCCGATGCTTTCATACACATTAAAAGTTGCCAACAAACTTGATCGAGGGCCTTTTATAAGAGAATAAAGAAAAAACTTTTATAAATACGCATGCAACTAACCTATAACAACAGAGAGAGCAAAATGTTCACGGGAATACTTTTTATATGAAAAAGTAACATATTTTTCGACGTGGGTAGTGAAGTCTACGTAAAGAGCATTATGCTGTAGGGGCATGTCTTCCGGTGATTTGATTGTCTACATATTACCGAAACGTGTATTAAATATATATTTCTGATCTACTTTTTGATGAAAACTTTAAGAATTTATACTAATACATTCTAAAAATTGTATATTTTGAAAGATTTTAAAATTTTATAATAATAAAATAAGATTACTATTTTTAACGACTATAGTGTAAAATTTACAAATTTATCATCAAAAAACAAACATATCAATTTAGTCATATAGAAATAATCTTATCAATTTTCAAGTACAGTTTGAAGCTATAATTCACTGGACAGCAAGACGCTTACACTCTTCTAAGAACAAGGTACTTCAAATGCTTGAGGGACTGTTGGGAAAGGACGTTTATTTTAATTATTATCAACGTACACAGTGAAAGTCGAATTAGATATGTAAATATTTATGGGTCGTGGAACATATACGAATTTATAATTAAAAATACATTAAATATATCGAGGTTAAAAACCTACGACATATATGTACATATGTACCTATATCTTTATTTGGTAAGTTAGAAATCTGTTGTTCTTGTTGTTAGAAATCTTGATATGTTGTTTATATTATTTAATATAATAATTGTAATTATTATACAAGGTTTAAAGTTAGCCAATTTAGTATATAGTTATTTAGTATTAAAAAATAGTTTGGTATCACGGTTGACACCATGGATAACACAATAATATCGTCAGCTTAGAGTGTAAATTAGATGGAAACATAAAATCCGTTTTTGTTGTTATATATTCGTACATTTTTATACTTTCGAAAGTGTAAAAAACTACAAAATCTACCTTATTATATTTTATATAAGAACATAATACTTTAATTTCCTCGAGTGGGAATCGAGCCCACAATCTGTCACGTTTACAGTCGCACGCTTGTGCACCTGCGCCACGACTGGCCTCGAATTCATTAATTTATAAATGTAGTGTTCCTTTAAAAGTTATTATAGAAACTTACTTTTAATCACGTTTTTAAAGTGACAAGCAAACTTTACCAACGAGTTTTACATTTTTAATATAAAAAGTAGAGCAACGTGCCACGACACAATTACTGTAATGACCAATTCCACTTAAGAGGCAACTGTAACGTTAATCAAAACTTACTTACTCAACGGACAGGTAAGTGTCTGGTCTATTTATTAAACTATGTTTTCATTATGAGATTATTATCACTGAGATAAAAGCATTTCTAGGTAAGGCATTGTGAAGTGAGTGGCGGAACTCAACGACGGTCTTTGCCTCTACACCAGAACAAATAAATTAAAATATAAAATATTTCACTTCCTCGGGTGTGAATCGAACCCAGACCCTGTCGCCTTTACAGTCACTCGATTGTGTTCCTGCGCTACGCCTGACCTCTAAAAAATACATAATTTTAAGACAATTTTATTCAAAGTTAGTTAGTAAGAAAGATAGTCTATTCATATCATAATCTATTGAGTTAGATCATTGGAAGTCAACATTTCATCTTTATTTCCGACAAAGTTTAGGCGACGCTTGAAAACCAAAGCAATATAAGATTTGTTTCACTGTTTTACCTACAAATAAACGTATTATTTTAAACCTTGTTCACGTAATTAAATAAATTTGAAGTATTGTACAAATTAATTACCTATCTCTTAATCGCGATTGAGAAGTCCGAAACAGATCCACCATTTACAACCGAACGAGGACCATACAAACGCCAATAACGATCACCGATAAAGTCCGGTGAAATGAAAAAAAAAAACAAAACCGTGTAAAAATACGGAATCATATCATTGCAAACTACGAACGACGTGGGTTCACAGTTATCTGATTTAATTAAACCTGAAGTAGGACAGAGACCGCTTGAAACTTTGCCGCACTTTGGCTCTGGAATGGAAAAAAAAAACTATTACCCACGCCGGCATTGTTATTAAATTTTGAACGTGAATCGGTAGATAGTGGATGTATGTATTTAGATAAAATAATTAATTCGATATTGCGGCACAATATGGAGGACATCAACCTATTAAAGATATTGGATTTTGTATAGTAAATACAAATTCTGTGGATGCGTTATCAAGGTAGTCCCTATTCTGTTGGTTTTAGGGTCGATTTTGCAGTTTCAACGGCACACGCTGGGCCCATAATATGCTTTAATCTGCGAACAAAGATGTGTTCTCGTATAGACTATCATTGTTATAAATTATTCGATTACAATGCAATCTGGAGTGCGGGGGAATAAAGCTACTAACTAACTGGGTTTTGGAAGTGGTTATGCATAGAATATCCTGGTAATAACAGTCGGTTTTACATTATGTTTTTATTGGACATAAAATCAATGAATGTGGATGTTAGAACAAAGTGATTTATATAAATGATAAAGAAAACATTTTATTATCAACCTTTTTGCTGAACTGGTGTATAATCAGTTAGGCCAAAGATATATTATACATCTCTTGAGAGCTTAGTCACTTTCAATGGGCAATCTATTATAAATATATTTATAAGAAGCATGTAAGAAGTAGTATAAGAAGCATATAACGTGATATCAACTCCCACTACTCATCAATCGATCAATCATATTTATATCAATAAAGAGAATTGCATTATATATATAAGTATATGCAATTCTCTTTATTGGCACATGCCGGCAAACATCACATTTCACTATACTTAAAAACCTGACAAAGTCTAGCAATATCGCAACAATAAATACAACGTCAACAAACAGAAGAACAAAATTTATTAATTAAACGTGACGCCTATCTCATACTCTTTCACTCGAGTTTCCATTTGCGAATTAGTTTACCTTTAATTTGGCTAAGCGCGTCGACAATGCTCGACAAAAGCAACAGAACAACGTTTTCTTTAAAATTAATTTACGATCAGCATTCCAGATTAAAATTGTTTTAGTGATAAAGTGATGTGAGGTAGGATTTTCATAAATAAAATTTATTAAATGACATATATTTTTGTACATGTACCTTTGTGCAAAACCAATGTATTTTCAGATTGACTCAATGATGAGAACGGTGTGTCTTAATCCTAGGTTTCCAGGTTCCCTCTGCCTACCATTTTAAGTGCGGGATACAGAGTAAACCTGCAAAAGCCGAACTTTTATAAAGCCAGTATATCTACATTCACAAAAGAAATAAAAAAATATGGAAATATACAAAAAATATATATTAATCTTAATGAAATACATATAAGTAATGTAAATATTTGAATTTTAACATAACAATTAGAATATGCCAACACAAACAACTAACTTGGGTTCGATCCCCACTCGAGGAGATGAAATATTTACTTAAATTTATATTTCCATTTCTTCGCTCTGGTGCCAAGGTTAAGCGCGACGTTGAGTTCTGCCACTCAACACGCCTCCTGAATTCGGCAGAAAGTGGGGAACGGAGTGTCTTAACACTAGGTTTCCGCTGCCTACCCTGCTGTATGCGGGATACAGCGTGAAGCTGATTTTATTATTATTTATTAAACAACTAACATAAAACATATTTAATCAACCTATTCCCACAGTGGCAACTTAAATGAAATATTTACGTATAAAGAAATAGCTAGAAACTATTGGGACGACAGAAAACCGCGGCGTTTGTCACCGGAAGTAATCCTTTGATGAGTGCGTGGGACTTGCGGGATTAGGTTGATGAATGACAAAACTGAATTTCTACGTAACATAATATACGTACCATACATACATATATTCAATTTCTATTGTGCATTTAGCATTATTAGGGAAAGTTATTTAATATATAAGCACTATTTATTACACGAGCATAAGTTTTCAGCATGGATTTGATGGCTGCTATTAATATTTTAATCTTTAACAAAGATAGTTAACGAAATAAACATTATTAATCGATTCAGTGTTAAGAAAAGCTAAGGGCATATTATGGATTTTTTTTAGATAATAATTTATCTACGACAAGTTTTTTTTTAGTTTTACGCTGTATCTCGCTTATAATAGAGTAGGCAGAGGGAACATAGTGTTAAGACACTCCATTCCAATTAAGACATTTTCGTTCCCCACTTTTGAACGAATTCTGGAGGCATACAATATTGAATTAACAACAAAACGCGGCGTAGCTCAACGCCGCTCTTTGGTTCGTTACCAGAGCTAGAAAATGAAAACTGTCGCGTTTATACTCACACGCTTGTGCTCTTTCGCCACAATTGACCTCTAAATATAAATATTTATACTAACAATTACTCAAAAAGATATAAACAAAATCTATTAATTAACATCAAATTACAACCTAATTTAATTATATAGAGCTACAAAAAAAAATAAGAAAAACAATACATAAACTGAAATGGTGATATAAACCACCTATCAGGGCGCAAGACGAAGCGATCTCCATAATTGGGCATCACTCAGGATGTTTGTTTCGAAACAGTAAATTTATGATGGCAATTTATGCCCAGCCGCGTACGATATCTTTTCAAGGAAGCTCATTTTTTCTGTTAGTGTCTGGATATAGTGAATAGGTATTACTATTTTGCTTTTACTGTATACAGTAATTTATATAATTGGTGGGTTTCTTGTTAATCGAATGGAAAGCGTATAAATGTACGATAATAACAAAAGTCACTTCAATAGTCATTAACATCGTGACGACTGTCGTGGTTCAATAGGTTGTGGCTTCGATTTCTATTAGAGGAAATGAAATATTTAATATTTTAATTTCTTCGCTCTAGTGTCGAGGAAAAGCGCGGCGTTGAGTTCCGCCACTCAAAACGCTTTGCTTTCAGAATGCGGATACGGCGGAGAGTAGGGAGTGGAGTATTTTACTAAACTCCCTCTGCCTACCCTGCTACATGCAGGATATAGAATAAAGCTGAAAAGAAAAGACTTCCATCGTCTTGTAGGTTGTGATGTCGTTTTGTGATTTAATTAAGGTTTTTGTTTATTTAGAGATAATGAAAATTTCATCACCCAAAAACACACTGCTTATATAATGTGGGCACTCAATCATCAAGGGATGCAGGTATTTCGTGATTTGGACAATGCGAGCATTTTGATGGATAATCTAGTGACCGTCCCTCAGTTTTCCACTTATTGTTGATTTTATAAAAACAGAGAATCTCCTTTTTATGAGGTCGGTTAATACACGAAAACTTTTAAAACCTTCTCCAAAGTGTAATAAATACTTTTTATTAATACCAGCATCAAAATCGATTCAGCAAAACGCGAGATCTGGTCATCTAGTGACCGTCGCTCAGTTCTACATTTATTGTTAATTTAATAAAAATCAAAATAACTTAAATCAGCTTCACGCTGTATCCCGCGCACAGCAGGGTAGGCAAAGGGAACCTAATGTCAAGACACTCCGTTTTTCATTTTCCGCCAAGTTCTGGAGGCATTGCGTGTTGAGTGGCGGAACTCAACGCCGCTAATTTAATAAAAACTGAGAAATTCGCTTTTTAAAGGTGGTTAAATGTAATGCGTGCGTGTGTCAACTTATGTAATAATGTTATACAGTTAAAAAAAGTACAATTTATCCGAATCCCTAACAAATAAATGTATATTTTGTTGATACACATTTCCTCAAAAAAATAATAATATTCATTTACATTAAAAAACAATTCACCATTCACACTTGCAAAATAATAATAATTCTATATAACATTTCATTCCCAACAGACTCGTATTACTAAAAGTTTTATATATAAAAAAAACTCTCGTTATTTCCGGTATAAAACTACGAAATAACGACATTAACGGTTAGCCGGAACAATGAATGGACCTCCTTGGAAAGCATTAGCGCCAGGGCTTATGTAGTAGTGAAAATTGAAAGGTGAAATATAGCAACATAGGAATTTACTCAGGATATTAAATGAACTAAATGAATATAGATAGAATAGTAAAAAAATAAATATTAAATGTGTAAGGTACATTGTCTTTTATTTATTATTTTATATGGTAGGCAAAGGAAACCTAGTGTTTAGACACTTCGTTCCCTACTTTTCACCGAATGTGTGCGGAACTCAACGCCACGCTATCAAGTATCCAAGTAACTCTTTTTTTTAAATAATGTAAACTAACTAAATGTAAACTTTTAAATAATGTAAACTAAAATAACAATCTCCCAAGAAAATAATCTTATAATATTAATATAAGTCAAAGTCAATTAATTTCTATTATAGCAAACGAAAGCGTAAAAAATCTAAGAACAACGGGCGAATCCATACAATAATACTAGTATAACATTAATATGTTTCCAGTCTGCGCCCTGACTCATTCGGATAAGTTGAAACAGGAATTTCATTTCAATTACTGTAAAAGGAGAATTTAAATAGAACGAAGACGCCGTTTACTTAATCCGCGTTTTCTTCGCCGTAATCCGATTTCGAACGATTTCGCCTTTCATCGGCCTATTGAAATAGTCGAGAATATCTAAATACTTATTACCTATATATAAATATATACTATATATAACATATGCAGGTGTGTATATATATGTTACGTACATATATTTATCATACATACATTTTGTTCGAGCTCGTGGCGTGTAAAAGATAAACATGAAACATTAAATCATTCAGTGTCAATTTTTTTAAATATTCACGAGTAATTCTGCTACAACAGGTTATAATTTACGTTTATTTAAATAGAAAAATACCTTTTTGTGAAATAAATATATAATCCTTTAATGTTTATTTTCTCTTTGGTCCATTTCGTTATTTATTACTGAACATTTTTATATTCTTTATGAAAGATAGGTGCAATAACAAAAAAGTATTGGAAACAAATATTTCAGAGATTAGCATTTAAAACAAATCAATTTACGCATGTAGCTTTATTCTTTTTTATTATAAATCTGAGTGTTAAGGCATCTCCGTCCGTCCGTCCGTCCGTCTTTTCACTTTCCGCCGAATTCTAGAGCCATTCTAGAGCCAACAGAGCGAAGAAATGGAAATATAAATTTAAATAATATATTTTATCTTCTCAAATGGAGATCGAATCCACAATCTATCGCGTTTACAGACATTTGCGCCAGTACATACAGATAATGTGTTTTATTAAAAGAACAATGTTTGTAAAATTTCTTTCTTTTCGTTTTTATTTTATTCAGCTTTCGCTGCATCTCGCATTAAAAAGCAGATAGAATCCAATGTCGAGAAACTACTTTCTACATTTTAGCCTCTTTAATTCAAGACATTTTGTGTGTAATAGCGGAAATAAACACTGCACTCAGCGAGGAGATGAAAATATCTCACTGCACTGAATGAGGATCGAACACATAACCCACGTGTTCACAGCCAAAGAACGTTGCATTGCGAAATTGTTTTATTTTATTAATTTAGGCCGTCGTTATTATTAAAATTAATTGAGTGGCACCAGTGGCTGACTGTAAACGCTATGGTAGTGTTGATTTTATAGACAAATATATTATAGGCAAAGCGCAGCGTTCAGTTCCGTAACTAAACGCGCAAAACCTCGAAAATTCTGCGGAAAGTGGAACGATAGTGCCTTCATGGGAACAATGTGTCTTAGAACTAGGTTCCAGGTACCTTCTATGTATGCTGCTATGAGCGGGGTATAGTATGAAGCTAGAATAATAATAATAATTCTATCAAGTAAGTTATTTTTATAAGAGATTTTTTTTAAATCCAATTCAAAGTTTTTTCCCCCGCATAAAAATAATAAAATACAATTACTACAAAAATATCGTGAAATTAACACCAAACCTCGAGCTATCAACAGTTTGCAACACTGAGTCACGTAAGACCTCAATACGAGCCCTCGTATTATGTTGTGTTAAGTTAATTGAAGACCTTTATTATACTGTGTGTCTGTGGATCTGTGGAACTTTGCCTTTGTAAGCCTCTTAGTTAATAAATAAATTCAATTAGTTATCTACACCGCGCTGATACAATTATTTGTTTATATTACATTAGTTTTGCTTATGTGTTGAAGTTGATTGTAGATAGAAGGAATTTAATTGCTATTGACATTATTTTTTTTTAGGTTAACGAAATATCCCACATAGAAGTATAGGCAGTGGGAACCTAGTGTTAAGTTTATTGCGTTCAACAATTTCTGCCTGATTTTCGACACGGGTTGAATGATGGGATTCGACATCGCGCATATATTAATAAAAATATATATTATAAAATAGAAACATATTCGTACTATGACTGGTTTTTTATTTGACTTAGTATAACATTTTATATGAAAAAACAACCCACGCATAAGGCTACATAACACTCGCTAATAAATTATCATTAGCGAGACGTTCGTAACATACCGACGCATTTCTTGCTTCATGCCGTAAAGCCTCGTTTTACAGCGTTCCTTATATTTTAATTACATTTATTTTTTGAGCTTCTTGCTGTATCCTGCACACAGCAGGATAGGACAGCAGGATAGCAGCGGGAACCTAGCGTTATGATACTTCGTTCCCCATTTTCCGCCGACTTCTGAAGTCTTGCAGACAGAACACGCCTCGACACCAGCACGAACAAATGAAAATATTAAATATTTCATTTCCTCGACTGAAAATCGAACCCACAACCTGTCACGTTTACAGTCACACGTCCTCTGTGCTGTGACTCGCCTCAAATTATACTTATAATATTATTATAACAATAATATTTAATTTTTGATATTGTTTAATCTTATTAGCTGAACAGATAAAAATAATATATAAAACCAAATAAAAAAAAATCACAAAATCCAACATACTCATCTAGCATACGCATAAGGCAATACAATTGAAATTTCCAACCGATTTTATCAGAACGGGACCCATGTTTCGGTCATAATTCTAAATTTCCAAATGAAGTGGGAACTTCGGGGGCACCGCGAACAAAGCTAGCAAATTACCCAAGTTCCCAAAGCATGTAAGGGTTGCATAATTAAGTAATAAATCTGCCAAAGTATCGCCTCCAATTAGGCGCCATCGTTGCTGTTTACACTTTTATTTAAGATCTACGTAATTGGTTACGTTTTTTTTTTTCAACGAAAAATTAACTTTAAAATTTTCCCGATAAATTCGATGACATATTAAATCACTCATCGTGGGAGGGTTTAAAAAATTATTACGGAAAAGTTACTGTAGTAAAGCAACGTGGACGTATTTATCTTTTGATAAAATATTAAAGAGCGGTTTTTAATAAAGTTATTTTTTTACTATCGTTACGCTTCAAAAAATATAAAATTTAAATAAAATATACAGTTAACTTAAACATGATAGTCACTGAAACTACGAATAAAGTTGCTGTTGCTACTTCTCATACTGTTTAGCTTCAAACAAAATGAAACGCAGTAACATTTGTATATATAAAAAAATATGTATATATATAAAAAAAATTGTAGTAACCTAAATTTACAAAATAAAGCAACTTTTAACATCAGGTTTCAGTGGCATACTGAACTACAGATATTTAGGGGTCTGTAATTAAGCTAATAGCTCTAATAGGGGCTCCGGGATCCCAGAGACGGGAGCTCATACGATGTTTGTAAACAAGCCGCGTGTAAATTTGTTCAAGAGTCCATTACGTAGGTCACGTCTGACGTAAATTAAATTCAAATATTATATTTCACATTTTTATTTAATACTAACGAGTTTAAAATGATTTCATCACGTGAAAAACGGGATAAGTGTCGTGTTCTCTAATTTAATTAAATAACATTATGATTGGGTCGGTGAAAAATTGTATATAGGTATGTAAGTATACAATATATTATAATATGCATATTTATTACACAAAAAACGTAAAAAGGATCATTTAAGTTTTTTTTTAGAAAATTTTTAAATATTTGAACGAGTGGTATTTGAACACGCACATCTAAGAAACCGTACAGCATGAAGCGCGAGCTCAAATCCCGCTACATTTATGTTGGCTACTTTTTAAGCAGCAGTTAACACAAATATTACTAAATACTTTTTTGCTAATTTTTTATGTGAAATTGTTAATATTATAACATCGCATATTTAAGTTCAGCTCTCTTTGTTTTACAGTTAATACCTATGTATTTGTTATCAAATATATAATTTGAAAAATAAAAATAAAATAAAATACCAATTTAAATTAATAATTGATTCCTCAAATCATATTTCCGTTCCCAAAGCCACAATAGGCGAAATATATGAGCGTGTCAAGCTCATTACAAATTTTGAAGGGATAAACGTCCTTCAGATCAGTGCCGGCTATTAAATTTCAATCCGTGTATGGAGTGGTATATTAATTAGTTTGTCCGGCGATTACGCCGAATTAATTGGATAATCCAACATAAATTTAACGCGCTTGCCGCTAGTGATTTTGTTTTATACAACCGTGGAAACGGTGGAAATTACGCCTTTGCTGGGGCTCGGGACCGATATAGCGTCAGTTTATCGAGTCACGTCTAAGAGGTTTTTGTGCCAACTCTTCACAACGAAAATAAATACAGATTTTCTATTATTAGAGAAATTTAAAGTTATTAATTATTTATAGTGAAAAAACTAAGTTTTTACATTAAGAGCTAAGTGTATATTAAATTTATTCAATCTATTCTTGATAAAAGATGCAGAAAAAAAACTTTTAGGAGCCCACAACTTTAAAAATTCATAAAGCCCGCCGAGAACTCTCACGAAACAAAAGTGTGCAAACATTTACGTAGACAATGTTCTCGTTAATTGTTTACACAACAAAATGAGAAATGAAAGAACGCAAAGAGTACACATCGGTCTCAGATTCAAGTTAAAAATATTGCAGGCGGAATTCTTAATGCATATTTGTTTGGAAAAATATTAAATAAATTACTGCTAATAATATTTTTCATTTTCATAGGTAACCTAGTGTTAAGACACTCCTTTCCATAGCATGTTAAGTGATGTAACTAAACGCAGCTCTCTCTTTGTCTAACATTATAATATTATTTAGTGAAATCGTCCATTGTGCAAAATGTTTTTCAATATACTGAATAATATTTACTTATATTGAATGATTGAATGAGTTTCAAAAGTTCTACTTAATACAAGTAAACAGTCGGCACCTTCTAAAAGCGCACATTTTCTTAAAATGTTAACTAAGCCTAAGTCATACAAACATATAGCAAGATGTGAAAAAAACAATTAAGGACCCAAATAAATTAACTTTCTGTAACAAATATTAAAAAATAAACTCATCAATTTATAAAACCAAATAAACGTGACGGACTACGTTCCTATTCTTCTACGAGAGTAGGCATATATGTATATGTATATAATATGTGAACGGGAGTAGAATAACGAATTGTTTTCATATATTTATTTTTACTTTACATTTTTACTGCATTTTTTATATTTCAACCACAAACGCAAAATTCAACGGTGATGTAATTATAGAACTCGTTTTGTCGGGTAAAATATATGCTAAAATATATCGAGCGTATGCCTTCAATTTAATTAAATGGATTATGTGTAGCAGAATAAACAGTTTTTACAAGAACAATTTGCATGAATTCTAAATGTTTTATAAATTGCGATAACATTACAATGTGTGCCGACGTTAATTTTTACTTATGGATACCTAAGCGAGGAAATGCAAATCCATTCACCCGCAATTTACTTTAAGCCGTGTGATCCCGGCATAGAATAAGACCATCCTGGTACTGGTGGTGTCGTAAGAGGCGACTAAAATACGTGTGGTAGAGTCACGTCGCCAGCAATGGCAACACGCATGGGCAGACTCGACCGGATCATTACCACCCTCGGCATTTAAAACCCACTGCGTTTCGCATCAGGTCATGCCGGGCTCCAGCGCCCAACCCACCTTAAAGGCCGGCAACGCACCTGTAGCTCCTCTGGTGTTGCACAGGGTCGTGGGCGGCGGCAATCACTTACCATCAGGTGACCCTCACCCTCGTTTGCCTTGTCATTTCCATAGTAAAAAAAATTCACCCATTTCGAGAATAGATATAGAAACATATCATCGCCATATTTATTACTAAGCGTTTAATATATTTTTTTCTCGAATGTGAAGAGATCACAGCAATAGTTTGAACACAAAACGTGATGTCAAATATTTTATTTCAAATATAAATCGCAAACTATCGACAATTTGTACGCTAGTATTTGAAATACGATAAACAAAATATATTGTCGATGTAAGAATCGTGTTTTCTATTATGACATATATAGATAAGGATAAGTTGACATTGTGACAGCCGCCGCACCGGGGAGAATAGCGGCAAATAGGGAGAAATTGGAACAAATTGAGCTAAAGTGGCGAAACGTATGTCTAAACATTTTTAAATCACCTCAAGACGTGAGGAAGCAGAAGGATTTTTTTTTAAGAACAACTGTTATTTATAAAAAAAACATTTAATAAAAAAAAATCTTCACATGCGTGCTTTGTCTAATCAGGGAAAATGAATAATTAATTTACTGTAGTGGCAATCTACCGTACACGTATATAGTATTAAAAAATACATGGGTATGTATGTATTGAGTCAAATTTAGAGAAATACTCGTATCTACTCATTCATATACTTCACGTCACATTTTTTTTCCCGCACACAGCAGAGTAGGCATAGGGAAACCAGACACTCCATTCCCAGCTTTCCGCCAAATTTTGGATGCTTATTTATTATAATATATTACATTAATACAAAAGAAAAAAAATAACGCCCTATTCTTTTTAAAAATATGGGTAATTAATACAAAAAAAAACCAAGCAACAAAAAATTAAAAAAAACTTATTATTATAAAACCACGTTAACGTTAGTTACAAACACTATTAACAAAGTGATATTTTTTGTTCGCACAGGAGGGAGCGGTAACCTATTACGACGACCCGCATCTCGCGGAACAATGCACTGAAGTATTTGCCCGTAGATCCTCTACAATGTTACGTGAATTTGTTTGTATGAGCGGGTATAACTATTATATTATAGTACGACAGAATATACTTATAGTTGTACAACATTATATAATGTATATTAAAATAATGTTTGTAAGAAACGAATTAAATTAAGAATTATTAGTAACAATTACATCAGCTCCACGCTGTATCCCGAACACAGCAGGGTAGGTAGAAGGAACCTAGTGTTAAGACACTCCCCATTTTCCACCGTATTATGAAGAGTGGAATTTTGCTTTGCCGCGACACTACAGCGTAATATTTATTATAGGTAGTTTTATTTATTTATATTCAATTTTATTGAGCCTTCGATATCGTAGCATTGAATATTGGTATATTGTGAATAATAATCTACGCTTCAACAAAACCTAATTACGTTTCAACTAATTTCGTGCATTAAATTAATTAATATGGACATATTTATATATACATTTTTAGTTTCTAGCAAGTTATATAAACAAGTATTACTTCTACAGCTCAAGAACTGCTATATAAATTAGGATGTATTAGCTGGAAATGTATATCATAATTCAAATTCATCTTTAAATATTCCACGGCTTAAATGGATAAGACTTATGTACCAACTGTTTCTTATAGTTTAGTGATAAATGGATCTGGAACATTCAAATTCAGATTCATAATAAAACATTTTAATACAGTGTAGTATAGAGGCGAATAGTTTGAGAACTGCTATCCATCGTATTTCCAAGAATTCCAACCTCTTACAGCATCCCTTATAGGTTTAAATGAACATTACAATTTAAATGCTCTATCACTTGTCAAATAAGAATTATTCATATGAGAATGTTATTAATAATAATATTAAGAATTATTCGTATTAAATATTATACAGCTCAAATTATTTCGGTTTGTTTCGTTTAATGCGCTTATGTCGGGAACTATTAATTTGAAACATTATTTTTGTGTTGTTTTATCCATTTATTGAGGAAGGCTATATATATTACATAGTATTAATCGTTTAAATTTTTGATGTATCCCGCGGTAATTTATACAAAGCTGTCAGTTACTCTTAGTTATTTCCATTTGATCATTCGAGTCTTTTCAATATAATTCAATAGAATATAACATAATTTTAATATAGTAAATATCTTTGTAAACTGTGATCCAGAAATTTAAAAGAAACCATGCTTACGTATTGGCGTAGTATACGTGTATTTCATATACTTCTATTTCAATCGTAAAGTCGAGTCAAAAGCAATATTCCTTAAAAGTAAACTGAACATTTCAAAGAAGTCGGGCAACGCCAGGTAAATAAATATTATTTAGAGACGCTTCGGTAAACTTAGATATCGAGTTTGCTGGCCAAGTTATGAATTATTTACGTGAGAAATGCATACGATGTGAACTGTCTGAAGAACTCGGGTGATTTTAATAATTTTTGTTTTGCTACGTATATATTATCATTTTACTTATAAAATAATTTAACTAGAAAACATGCAATTGTTAAAATTATAACAACAAAGTTTAACAACTGGTATACTTGACATCACCAAGTCTACATTTTACATTAAAATAATATTTTCATAGTGGGGATCGGAGTGTCTTAACACTACCCAGTGTTACTACCTTCTGCCTACCCTGCTGTGTGCGGGATACAGCGTGAAGCAGATTTTTTTTTAATATTTTCAATTTTATCGCCATAAAAATTGTCCCCAATTAATATTTTGGTGCGCAAACCGAGCGATTCTGGCAATATTAATTAATTATTCGAAATCGCTTAACGAGCGTCCAACCGATATAATATCCGGTAAAATTATTAGACATTTCATCTGATATCAATTAACAATGCCCGTCCGAAACATTTTAACGATTACGCATCAGATTTGGAGGATAAAACGATGTTCAAATATTTTGCCAACTTATGTTTTTGAATTAAATAATGCGGAATGACCACTCTATACCTTTTCCGTATTATTTAATTATCTGTTCATTACGTTCATTTTGTTAAATTAACAAATTAAAAAAAAATATTACTCTTCCAAATTATACGATATTTAAGAGTTAAGATGTCCTATACGTATATCCTAATGTTTCATTTGTTTTCGGACTATACGTACAAATTTACCATTTTCAATTAATAGTTTATGTTCCAGTATATATCAAATATCATTAGGCGTAATTTAATGCAGAGCTTAAAATATAAGCGAAAATGTAAAAGTACTTTGTTCGACTTGTTATGTGTGCCTTTTCTTACGTTATATTCTACTGTGACAAAAATAATACGTTCATAGTATAAATACACCAAAAATATAAAAAAAAATTAAACCTCTCGACCAAAAAACTCAACGTAGAAACAAAAAAAAACAACGGCCACTCACTACAAGAAAATACGATTGCAGCAATCAGATAATTTCCATAAAGGCATAATTTATTTCTCAGTTTCACAATTTTCGCTGGCGCCGTGTACATAAATTCCAATGGGATTTTCGCTCTACCGCAACGCGCGTGACTGTGTTGTTGATGAGTTGATAAAAATGTACACCATTTAATATCGCGAAAAAAAAATCTGTAAAGTCTACCAAGTTATTTATTCAGTGAGTCATAAATCAAATCGGCACGTGCACGCGGCAGCGCGCCGGGAGGGAGTGACTCCAAATGAGAAATAAAAGTACGGTTAGCAAAAACATGACAATATCTGCATCTTATTTGGTGATTTACATAAAGAAGCGATTAAGTTAATTTTAGCCGGTTTCCAATGTGAAAGTGGTTGGAACGAAACAAAAAGGTACTGCGTGTGCTATATAGTTAAAGCTGTCATAATTCATATGTTTATTTTGTTATAATACAGAGGAATTAATATCATAATTCAACGTTATATTATGGTAACATTGATACAGTATAAATATTATTATACTAAAATGGCAACATCGCATGTTCTACGCATATAGTAACCAAGTCAGCCCAAATGTGGCGTGGCCAGGTTAGTGCTCCGTAAAAGCTTACGTAAAGTAGAGTGTGTGTGCTGTGTGTGAAAAAAGTCATGACACGGTTAGCGTGATATGTGAGGCTTTCATATTACCTCATATACGTAAAAGCACCCATCGTGCAATTTTTTGCTAAATATACTGCTACATAAAAATAAACAGACTTCGCCCTATTTGTTAGACCGTATCACATTTGGGGTGCAAAAGTTACGTAAAAGGAAAGACAATGAGAAGATATAGACTAGAAATGATATATGGAGGAGGGTGCGTAAGTGGAGACAATTTTGTGCGTTATTTATTGTTGGTATTAGATCGTGTATTGGGACCGTCGCGTCGCGCCGCGGCATCTGGAGCTTTATAGGGAGCCCTCCGATATCAATAACAGGAACTGGCAAAAGTTAGACAGCAGGATGCCGGTCAGTTTAAACTTTGTTATGGCATGTCGGGATTCCCTCACTTTCTCAATAAAAGTCCGAAAGTAATTCCACCTTGGGACTGTATCTCTTTACAAACTCGGGCGGAAGCGAGTTTTATTAGTTCGGCATATTTACAAATTGGCCAGTCTGAGCTCAGTATCAGAAACGAAATTCGAGTGGTGCAGAGAACGACCGTTATCAATTATAGTGTACGATCCGCGATGCGGCTGCGTCGAGAGCAAAGTTAACAAACTAATGATAACAAATGCAGGGATAAATCCGGCCATAGAACTGTTAAAATTGCTCTGAAAATATTGCGGCGGGCGAGCTCGAGCCGTGCAACAAAGTAAATCGTGATTTTCCGAGGCCACCGTGGGATTAGTCTATGAAAGAAGTTTTCATCTCGTGTCCATGTTCAAAATAAAAAAAAACAAACAACCGGAAGCCCCGTACCTTGAACGAGGGATGAGTGGGGATCACCTGTAGCCGATCTATGCACAGAGTTGCGGTAAAAAACAAAAAAAAATGTATATCTGCTAATAAGATGCGTTGAGAGTAAATTTTTTTAATATATTGTATTTTTTACAAGAAAGGAATGTTTATAAAGTATATATTTTGTGAGCGAATAGTTTTCGTTTTTATTTCGTCTGAAGTACAGCACGCCCAATATTTGGCACGATTTGACATGGAATAGTGAATGCAGCTCTGCTTATATGGTGTATAGTGACTAGGTGTAAAAACATATTCATAAAATGTTATGTATATTCAATAAAGATTACCGATACGGTAAAGGGAATGGACGTTAAGGCTCTATATATTGTAAAAAAATGACTTGTAGAGTTTAATACAGCAGTTACTATTTCGTGCAGTTTTTATTATTTTAAGTTGCAGTGAAATAATAATCGAAAAATAAATGAATTTAACGTTGTATAAAAGATATTTTTACAAATCTAAAAAATATATATAAGTCAGCTTTACGCTGAATTCCGCATATAGCAAGGTAGGCAGAGGGAACTTAGTGCTAAGACACTCCGTTCCCCACTTTTGCCGAATTTTTCGAGGCATTGTGGGTTGAGTAGCGGAATTCAACGCCGGGCTTGTTGCCTTGGTACCAGAGCGAAGAAATGAAAATATTAATAAATAATAAATTATTCTCCCGAGTGGGAATCGAACCCACAATCGTCGCGTTACAGTCACACACTTGTGCGCCTGCGCCACGACAGGCTCGAATAATTTCGATAAATCATGAATAATGCAATGCTGATATTAAGTAAAACCGTTAAACATTATTTGTTTTGCGTGGAATGTAAATTCTCAAAAACAAGCGGAACAATATGCAAATGCTATGTACCTTGTATAGTAATAGTATTCACACCAGAAGCTCTATTCCCACAACTAGTTGGATAACTGTTCTGGAACTAGTGACAAATATAATAAAGATTTTAAT
Organism: Heliconius hermathena; assembly: GCA_013403705.1. Lineage (NCBI taxonomy): Eukaryota > Metazoa > Arthropoda > Insecta > Lepidoptera > Nymphalidae > Heliconius > Heliconius hermathena. The sequence goes on along the minus strand of JAAIXJ010000013.1, from coordinate 1,210,799 downwards.
GTACCTATAAAACATTTTCCACATTTTTCTAGTTTAGAAATATTTTTCATGTATGAATTCTGGATTTTGTAATATTTGGTTGCATTCGAAGTTTCTGTAATATTATTATTTAATATGAGTATCGAATATATTTTACAATATACGTATTTGACTGAATTATATCCTAGCTTATCTATTATTACCATAACTAAATTGAGATCATTTCTTTATAATTAAAATCAAAAGGTGATAAGTATAATATAAAGAATGATTGCAAAACAACACGTTATAAAACTATAAAGCGGCGTTAGTTAAATTAATTACAACAAATTATCTAAACAAGAACGATCCCCAGTGAAAAGTAACTTATTCAGCTTATCCTACCTTTATTAAATATGTAATAAATAATGGTATAACCAATTTAAATTTTAATATGGCCAACAAAAGGGTTCACATTGTACGTAAGAAGTATCAGAAAACGTAAGGTTACTGCGGGAAAATCTGATTTATTCTTGGCACAGTGTCAAGTAGCATATTTCCTTCTCGGATGTAGAATATGGGTGAAATGATAAAGTCTTATTTGGCGTATATTGAGCGTAAACCAACGCTCCATTACTCTATCGAATGTGAGGTAGGTAATGTGAACTCGTTTCCTTTAGCACCCTCATTAGTAATCTGAGATTCGGTGTTGTAGCGCCGAGGGTGAAATTTGTACTAATAAATGTTATCTGTCTATATGAGACGATCATCATTTAAATATTTTTATTTATACAATAATAGAAATGTATTTTTCATGAATATTTTGTTTGTAATTAAAAACATAACAACAACTTTATAATTTCCGTTTCCGTCATTTATAGAAATTAAAACTTTCTAAACTTATATATTTTACTTTACTTGTTTGCTAATCAAAATTTTCCCTGTTTACGAAAGATGTTTGAAAGAGTTAATTAGAAGTTATTCTATCGAGGTAATATTAAACTTAACTTACACCTTCGTTATACTGTCTCTTTAATATTTTTTAATCAATAATAATAGTAATCATATTAGATGAATATTAAATCAAATATAATATTATATTTATATAAATATATACTACTAAAAAGAGTTAGAGTTGTTACCAAAAATGAGTTGAACAGGCCAGTGTGATTATTCGTCCATTTAAAAGTCCAATCGCAGAATGATGGCTGGGGTAATGGTCTAAAAAATGGCCCCACAAAATTAAACCGGCTCAAAGCTGGGCATTGAGTCCACAATACTTTATACGCTTTTATATTGAAAAAGGTGAAATTTGGGCATTAGATGTGGCCATTGTGTTTTTATAGGCAGTTCATAAAATAACTTTTTTGAATACATTAGTACGCTTCTCGGTGTAATATTAACGATAGCGCGTTTGCTGGAGCCGCCATAAAATTGTGTCTTATATCTCTGTATAAGTCAATATAATAAATTGTTCAGCTCAGCTAACGTAGTTAATTTGGGAATATTCAGGCGCTGAATTTTAGATATTTACATTTCAATATTAAAAATGGATTGAGTATAATATCACCAACTACATTAACATTTTAAATGTAATAATGGTAAAATGCAAAGAATATAATTTTAGTAACCAAAAAAAAACTTGTGACTAAACTAATTCAAACTAGGCAGTCAAACTATAAAAAAAATCTCTAAAATGTTTTCAATCTTTCAACGATTTAAAATTTTACCAAAAACAAGCATGTTTTCTATTAACTTTTGTAGACCAGAAATAACAATCGGTTTTCTTTTGTCAAATTCACATTTCGGCCGCACAATCTAAACGAACAAGTCTCAGATTCTCTCAACTATTCCTCGTGCAGCTCCTGAATTCATAACTCGTCTTGACGTATAATACTTACATGCTCTTGGCAATACTCATATTACGGCGTTTTCATTACTCTTATATGTCATAACTTTATTTTAGAGGTGATATAAATAAAACGGGTTATTTTAAAATGTGCATAATATGAAAGAGAACACTATTATTTTACTATATAAATTCTGACTAGAGAAATAAGCTAACTAGCAACATTGATAGAATTTTTAGAATAATAAAGGACATAAAACAACATATCCATTTCTAGTTCATATTTCTACTACTTTGCTACTTTGAAGCGGGGGGAAACAGATTCGTCGCTCCGCAAACAGTCATAAATCCCGGAACATTGGTCTGAACCGTCCTTAGGCTTAATAAAAAAACGGATACTAGTGAACGATTGGGCATTGTTCGTAGCGAACGTGATTTATTTCAATAAACATATCTGAGGCCAGTCGTGGCGTCGGGCCACGGTGTGAATGTAAGCGCGACTAGTTCCGGGTTCAACCCCTACTCTAGAAAATGAAATATTTATTTAAATTTATATTTCCATTTCTTCGCTATGGTGTCGAGGCAAAAGCGCGGCGTTGATATCTGCCACTGCAATGCCTCCAGAACTCAGTGTTAAATGGCGTACAAAGTTTTAACACTAGGTCCCCTCTTCTTATCCTGCTAGATGCGGGATACAGCGTGAAGCAGATTTTTTTAACATATCGTATTGGGTCGCATTTCTGCAGGCAAATAATCTCGATGAGATTTAGGCGCGTGTAGGAATAATTCTTGATCACTGCGATCAGAAGGATGTAGAGATTACGGAGGATGAACATGTCTATATCAATATGTCCCGTAATTTATTATATTGACAATAGCTACAATACTTTGAGTGTTTAGTGGTTACAGTTTCTAATTGGTGATTAACAAGGATTATCTAAAACAGGTTTTTATGTATTTACTTTTTACTGCTATACATTTTTTAAAAAGATAACGTTATCAATGAAATAAATAAACAATATTTTACTTAAGAAGTGAAATAGAGTGATGTTATTATTATTGTTATATTTTTTTTACTTCACGTATTATTACTTATAAAAGACACAGGAAAATAAAACTCCAAGAGCAATGCTCACAAAATAAATATTTCTATACGTCAAGAACACAAAAAAAAATGTTCTGGCAACATAAATTTTGAGACATTCACTTTATTGTAATTAATTCTGAAAAGATTTCGCGACAATAATTGCTATTAACATTAAAATATCGACATCGAATAGTCGTCAAATGAGTTAACACGAAGTCGTTTCTGTCACATAACATTTTATAAAACAAAGTTGTGATTTAATGGCCATCATTCTGAAAGGTCCATTGTGAGAGCCCGTCCCCGGGGTATATCCTTCCATTTCGCAGAATTGAACATGTATCGACACCAACCAAACTTGACCCGCCGATATCCCTTAAAGTCATTTTGATGGACGCTAACGAAGAGTAAATGGACATTACCCAAAAGATCTTCGTATTGTGGATGTCGGCTCAAAAGGAATGGATCTGGAGCCGTTTATTAGATTCGTCGCTTTCTTTTTCAACCTTTGACTAAGGGCTAGTGTTGTCTTTGAGATGGTAGTTCGAGTTGATGTGTATTTACCGTTGAGTAAAATCGAATAGTGCCTTGACATAACAGATATATTATTATATTTTTTATAATATATATATTGTAATTATTCGTCTTAAAAAGGTTCTTATTACAATAAATCCAAATATTTACTTGGGAATCAAAAATATTGAATAAGGTGTATATGGTAAATTATTATAAGGCAAGAAAGATAATGAAGTAAGCCAGTTATTCAAGTACTGTAATTTTCGAGTGTTTATTTAGTATTGTAATAAGGGAGATAAATTAAATCAGCTTCATTCTGTATTCCGCACATAGAATTGCCTCGGCACCAGAGCGAAGAAATGAAAACATTAATGTAAAAGTAAATATTTCATTTCCTCGAGTGGGAATCGAACCCATAACCAGTCGATTTTACAGTCACATTTTGTGCCCCTGCGCCACGACTAGCTGACGATGACTGAGAGATGCGAAGAGGTTAAAATATCCAAATTATTATTTTTACGCAATTTATTACGAAAAACCACCAGAAAATATAGACTTGTTAAAAATTTTATAATTCATTCAAAACATATTGAACAATTCGACGAAAACATTTTTGTAGCATGCAATTTTTGTGGTTATTACAATATAAACTTAAATTGGTAGTGGAGTTAACATACACGGTATATTTTGAAGTAACAATGTAAACCACACTATGACCACGCATTAGAGTAATTGGAATTGAAACGTAAGCTATATTAAAAAATATACAATGTTGTTAATACAGTGCTTATAGTAACAATACTTACCTAGAGTTCAATTTTAAATAGTGTTTGAAGTTAAATATGTGTTTCAAGTTAAATATTGTGGCCATTGTAGCCCAGTACACGATGTAAACTTGTAGATTTGATTCCCACTCAGGGGAATGATAATATTGATTTTTTTTAACTTCTGCTCTGGTAGACAAATTCAAAAAACAGGCGCAAAGAATAGGACGTATTTTAGAAGTATCTTCTGCCACGCGGTAAGAAGATGGATACTTAATAAAAACTAGGTCTAAATATCGAACACAATCTGTGGTTGTTCATGTAATACGAATATAAAAATCAGATTGAAACCATTAGCTGAGAAGTTATGAAGCGTAAAATACCATTTATGTTTTCTAAAGTACTGGCAAGGCTTTGAGGAGGAGGTATGATGACAAACGAGACCTTTTACAAACTTATTGTATAAAGTTAATTCTCAAAATAGGAGTTGTGTAATATTACTGTAGTTCACTGTAATCGTGTACTGTTACTTAGGGCTGGTAAACTTGTTAATCACGGGCTATTACTAATATAATAAATTTCTATAAAATCTTGTTATTTTCCAATTATTCTATTCGTAAACACTGTTCATAATGCTACTATAAATATATTGATTTTATCTATTGTAACACAAAGTAGTATTGTAGAGAACTTATGAGCTATTGCAATTAATTAATGAACACTTGATTCATATTTCATAACATAGACGTCATCAGTCGAAGAGCTATCAAATCATACGTGGCTAGTTGATTATGTTTGATGCGGAGTTGATTTTAACTACTTAATAAAGGATAAGAAATATTGAATAACTTTTATTTTTAAACTTTTTCTTTAAAGTGTTATGTCCACACTTAAGAAAGAAAATACTTATTTAGAAAACGTATAAAAATTTCGACGTAGCTTAATAAGAACGTATGGTTTAGTGGTCAGAGCGTCTGGTCGGTTTCCAGGAGGCGCGGGTTCGAGTCCCGCTACGTTCAAAAATGTTTATACATTTTTTAAATAAGTATTGAATAACTTATCACAACTTACCCTTAGTACATAAAGCTTAGTAAAAAAAAATAATCGAAATTATTCAACACACAGGATTTAATGAAGTTATTTTCAAAAATATTATAAAACAGGTTTTGTTTGAATAATGGTACATTTGGGCATGAAGCCAACATTCGAACTAAAATTGAATAACACTGCGAGTCACCAGAGCGAGGGTGAATGTTTAGTAAATTTTTGTTTATGACGTGTTGTCAGTTATGGAAAGTTGCAAAGTGCAGTATTAAAAGTACATTAATGCTATAATATACAAATATGAACAGAGAAAGGTATATTCTAATAGTTATCCAGAGGCCAGTCGTGGCGCAGGGGCACAAAGTGTGACTGTAAAATCGACTGGTTGTGGGTTCGATCGCCACTCGAGGAAGTGAAATATTTATTTACATTTATATTTTTATTTCTTTCACCACCACCACCACTCAACACGCAATTCCTCCAGAAAGTCGGCGTAAAGTGGGAAACGGAGTATCTTAGCACTAGGTTCCCTCTGCCTACCCAACTGTGTGCGGTATACAGCGTGCCAATATTCGATAAAACACAAGACATAGAATATGTTATTTATTTGACCATTCTAAATAATAATACTCATAAAATATTATATTAACAAATAATGAATCTCTAAAAGTTGCTTGCTAGTCTCTTAATATAAGCTTTTATCTTTATAATGGATGATCTTCCAAAGATAAAGGTTACACATACATATACGAGTATGTGAATCGTACTGTAATATGTTTCGAAGTATAAAGTGCGTAATGGATTTCGTGGGGAGATAGTCCCTTAGGCATATCAATCTCATTTTATTCCCTATTGATAATGTAGTAACTGGACTTTATGGTTTTTCCGCTAACTGTAATATATATGAAAAGAATAACATATATGGGGCCTTCTAAGCGAAGCGGACAGGTATAAGACGTCGAGGTCTCCGATTTTGGTTATTTCTTTATATGTTAGACCTATGTTGTTTCCCAACACAATTGCACAATATTTTAATAATATAGTGTTTTGTTTAGGAGTTATGGGGGCTCAAAGTCGTAAGTAACTGGTGGACGTGCACCCATTCAAATCTCATTATCCAGTATTAATAAGTAATAAATAAATAAAGTAATCGAATATATTCCAGCTTTTTAATGGTATTTAAGTCAAATAAAATTATTTTATTTTTAATTAAAAAAAAGGTTTTTATTTTATAATATGAAATTTTAGAAATATAGCAATTATATATTTTTTTATTTATTGTCTGAAAACAACTAATGATGTGTAGAAAAACCTCACAAAGTTCTATAAAGCGGAAGGAGGTCAAGCCGTTTATTAGGAACTACATCGGTTACAGTCGTAAAGCGGTATCAGATGTGTCCAATTTGCATCCGCCGCGCCACCACCGGCTTACGGAAATCTTTAATTCTACTATATTTTAACTAAATTGATTTATGGTGGGACCTCGACTTTTTGTACCTGTCCGCTTCTCGTGGAATGCCCCGTATATATCATGACATACACAACATATATGCCATCAGTGCTCAATGGATCCGCGTCCGAGTACAAATAAGATGGTTATTGGTTCAGTCCTAACTCCAAGAAATAAATATTTTTTTTATTTATTCCCGCTCTGGTAGAGAAAGTGAGAGTTGAATGCGTCATTCAGGGTCCTGAATTCTGGATTCGGAAAGCAGGAAACGGAGTGTCTTGTACTTATTTGAGGGACAAAAAATTAAAACAAAAAAATAAATAAATAAAAAATAAATAAATATAGCCAACTGTAAATGCTAGTCTATCCTTGTGTATTATTGAATGAAATATATTTGCTGGTGCTATAATTATGAATTCTGTTAAATATATTGCATCTTAATTAAAGAGAAAATAACTGTTATAATAACTGTGATTTTATTATCATCTTTTTCAATGTGGAATATACAAAGTATGTATTAGGTCTGAATAATTACAATTTGGTTATAAACTTTTATTCTATTTTTTTTTCATCACTTTTTAAAATAATATTGTTTACTTTTTAAAAGATCAAAAATAAATTAGCCTCACGTTGTATCCCGCACACAACAGGGTAGGCAGAGGCAACCTAGTGTTAAGAAAATCCCGTTTCTGAATTTGCTGTACTGTTGTCGCATTTGTCGAATTTTTCGAGGCCAAAGGCCTTGGTGTCAGAACGAGCAGAATGAAAATATTAATATATAATAATTAATTCCCTCGAGTGGGTTTGAACCCACAACCGTCGCATTACAGTCATACCCTTGTGCCCCTGCGCCACGACGGCGCATTTATTTTTTATCTTTATAAAATTAAGTTAGCATAGCAATATAACATCTATAAACAAAGTAAGAAAGATATTCAAGATTCTTTTACATTATTATTTAAAACTTTTAATATTTGAGAAAAAAATATATAAATATAATACCTACCCATTTTTTTGTTATAATAATATTTACACCTTGGAACTATGCCGGTCTATATACGACGAGTATTATTGAATGAACTATAACCATACCAAACTTATCGATTTTCTTTGTTCTTTACAGCGGAAATAAAATTACAATCTAACATTTTTCAGTAACAAATCGAGAAAAAATGGAAGAATTCTAAATCATACGGTCGCAAAATTTGAGAGAAATTGCGCTCACGTATAGTCGATGCCTTTATTCTACCATATTAATATTTCAGCTCGCTTTCACGTCGAACTGTCTATCCTACTTCTGAAAACGAAAAAGGCGGAACGATTGGGTCCATCGAAAGTACGTAAGGCAACTTCGACCGCCCATTTCTGTGGCCATTCCATTTATGACCACCCGTAACGGTCACTACGACGAGAAAAAAGTACGTTACCGAGGCGAATGAATCGTAATGGCGAATCGCATTGTTTCATTAAAAATGAGAAATGTTGTTGGGATTTAGATTTCAATTAAACAACACGTAACTATAGGATTTTTTGCTTCACTCTGTATCCTTCATATAGCAGGGTAAACAGAGGAAACCTAGTGTTAGGTCACTCGGTACCCCACTTTCCGCTAATATTCATTCATTCCCCCGACTGGAATTCGAACCCACAACCGTCGAGTTTACAGTGTTAGGATTTCGATTTCATTTAAACAACACGTAACTATAGGATTTTTTGGTTCACGGTGTATCTTTCATATAGCAGGGTAAACAGAGAATACTTAGTGTTAGGTCACTCCGTACCCCACTTTCCGCCAATATTCATTCATTCCCCCGACTAGGATTTGAACCCACAACCGTAGCGTTTACAGTGCCCCTTGTGCCCCTGTGCCACGACGGCCACTATAAATAAGTCTTACTAGTAAAATAAATTAAAATTAATAAAAATAGACTGGAATAATAGCTACTATCAGAACAATGTCTATTTATAAAACTTTATTCTTAAAAATTTAATAAAAGAAGAAAAAACTGAGATGACATGAAAATACTATTAATTATTATTTCAAATTTCTACAATAAGCTTTTATTTTAAAAATATCTAATTTAAAATGTATAGATATACACCGAACGTAGCTAATAGAAATAAAGATCTAGATATAAATCCACTTGAAATTTATACAACGAATTTCGTTTTAAACTACAAAAAGCAGACTCTCTGTACAACACTTACAATTTCCCAACAAAAGTTGAAACTCGCGAGTCGAGTTAGTTACTATTGACCATTCAGTTTTATGGGCGATCGTAAAAGGAGGAGTGATAGGGGAAAAAATCTATTCGGAAAGCTGAGCTGGTTCGGAACATGTTAATTTAATTAACAGCAAGAGATTTCGGACTTCAAAAATGGTTGTTGGTCGGCAGTTTTTTTTTATTGATAAAATTTTATTGCCCATGTAAGCTATTTGTATTTTTTTGGATTACGAGTGCACTTAAAAATCAAATCAAAATTAGAATAAATTATTATATAAATGATAGCAGAGGCTATTGTGGCGCAGGAGCACAAGCGTGCGACTGTTGTGAGTTCGATTCCCACTCGAGTGAGAATGAAATATTTAATATTTTCATATCGCTCTGGTAACGAGCTGGCATAGAGTGCCTCAGGAATTCGGCGAAAACAGGGAACAGAAGTAGAAGTTTTAATGAAGAACAGAGTGTCTTAACATATTTTTTCCGGTTCCCTTTGCCTATGTGCTGTGGATACAGAGTGAATCTATAAAAAAATAGCTAAACGTCAATGCAAATGCAAAATTCTTAATTCTTAAAATCTTTTAGTCTTTACATTGTATTAATGTATATTAAGTAAAATACATGCCTATTTTAAACATTAAGACTAGATATTATGAAAGTGCTTTTAATTTATATTATATTAAAGTATTTTATTGAAATAGCTTCTATAACATTGCTTTTAATCAAAGTCAAATTACACAAATTGCTTATAAAACACGATGGGTGTCGTCAATTCGTTTCATTGCATCCTTGATGATCAGGTCATTACTGTGTAAGTGCTACTTTCCTACTGCAATGAGTTTAAAAGATCGTAGAGTATTTATAGTGGACTACGAGAGCTACAAGTTAACATAATTAATTCAGCGCACTCTTTATCCCGCAAATGGCAGGATAAGTAAACATTGACAAGACACTCCAATCTTTGAGACATTGCCGCACTATGTGTCACTGTTCGAGTAGGCATCGAACAGGCAACCATCGCGCTTATAGTCAGTCATCGTCGCTGCGCCATTGCTCACGAAGGTCTCAATCAATGATTAAAATAATATTATCAATGTTTTATGTCAAAATAATATAATATAAATACACTTCTATAATTAAGCAAAAAAATGAGTCATAATTTCCATATAAATTAAGTTGATTATTGACACTAGTCACAAATCAACAACCACAAAAAAAACACCAACCACATTATGACACATGAAGATACACTGTATAATATCCAAAACTAACTATTGTTAGCAAGCATATAAAAACAGAATAAATAAATATTAAACAGATAACAAATAATTTGCATACAGTTATGTTGTTGCGGTACAACCGGAACAAAATGCAAAATGTTTATCGAAGCGTATTGAGTAGACAATGTGGAACAACCGATAAAAGATAACATAAGGGCCTATTTATACAAACTGTAACTATAAATGATACTGATCGCGAAACAGCACATAAAAATATATAGCCCCATTCAATTGGAGCGATAGCGCTAAAATTACGCTCCACGTTATACGAATACAATAATCAAATAATATTAACGTGGAGTCTAATCATACGGATGAATGGATTTATGTGAATGGGAAAGAGGAAACAGAATATTGTTTATACAACAATATGCTTAGGAATGTAGGTCTAGAATACCGATCTGATAGGAGTACATGTGAATACATTGAAGTTGTATGCAACAAGTGTTGAGATAACCATCAACTTACACACCAATACTTCTTATTTTTGTCAGTCATTGATCTTCTTATATTTGTCAGTTAGGATAAAGAATCTAATATGAAATCGTTTGTGACTACTGATATCCATTTACACCATCACATTGTACATTCGTTTACTAATTGAATTGTAATGTATAGAGAGAGATATAGAGAGAGATACGTGTTTAAATATTTGACTTTTAACAATTTTAATTTTAAAATCTGTTATATAAAAATATTCATAAATTACATTATCTGGTCTTAAAACTCTCAACGTTAGGCAAAGTATATCACTTATAATTTCTATTTCTGCTATGTTCATACATGACAGTTCTACCAAAGTATAAAGGGGCGAGAATTCTTTATAAAAGTAAACTAGGACTAACACCAGTTGCATCGTACCATGAAAAGCTTTAATGACATATGTATGAGATAGATCACCACAAGGTCGTCAGCTTGCGAGAGCGCACTCAGCAAATTGAATACTGTTATGGAAACACTTTATAAAAAAAGGGATATTACGTAATATGAAAGTAGTATAAAAAAAGCTATAACGTGATAGCTACAATTTAAATTGAAACTCAAAATTATGTTGTCAAAATCAGACTCGAGATCTAACAACTAGTTCAGATCGTACCAACGACCTAACTCTAGAACAACACCAAAACTTTTATCGATCACGCGAATACAAAGTAATTTCGCAAACATCAGACTACTGAAAATAGTTTCACAAAGTATCGATACCGTCAAAATATTTGGAGCTCCGCGTTTCAATGACATCATTTACTTAGCACAAGTTTAAGTTTGGAAGTCAAATGGAAAACTTACAAAACAAGTTTCAACAAGCGCCTCTGCCAAATAATAAGACATCGTCATCTTGCATAGAAATATCGGAACAGAATTGAAAAAAGTACAACGGCAAGAGTAAATTAAAAGGAAACCAAGCGGCTAGAGGCTGAGCATTCACAATGATAATAAAAGTGAACAAAGATGATAGAATGGAACATAATAATGTATGCAAAGGCTCGATCGGTTCCAAGTAAAGCGTACATAAACGTTCACAGGTAAATATAAGATCGAAAGTAGCATTAATGTTTCGCGGACTATAATGAGCTCGAAATCATTTATATTCGTCGGCATTTGAATAGGGCCCGACCGTTTCCAATTTATAATAACACATAATACACACACAGAATTCTAAAATGTTGCTTATTTCCATAAAATTTGGTAAATGGTAAATGCGAGAAGTTAAAGCTGAGGAATATTGCTTCTGACGAGGCTATTGATCAATTCTGAAAATTTAGGCCTACATATGAAGTTGGTGAATAGTATGATTTTATTACCTACTCATAAAATTACAGATTTGAAAATGATTCTTTTCAAATTTTTGTAAATTATTTTTTTTCTATGTCGTACATAATAGTATTGTTTCATAATGTATGTTACTACAGTTAATTTTAAGCAATATATTAAAATATTCAACATGCATTTTAAATTTGTTATACAAATATAATTAGGAAATATCTATATAAGCATATAACTAATTTAAATATCTATTTCTTCTGAAATTAATATAGGACGTAAATTGTATAAGATGTTTGACTGCAACGAAGCACTTACGTATATTAAAACTAAGATAGAATTGAAAATAACTTCAGTTAAAATGCACTAACAGTCTTGTATGATGGGTACCGACAGCAAGCAAGCGAATGAGGTTTTAAATTTTAAAACTTAATTTAACTAAATCACTTATTAATACGTGATGTTCATGCGATTTAAAGATTGTTTTTACACTTTGGAAAATATTTGTAATCAAAATCATTTTTACACTCATCTAAAAGAACCTACTTTTACTTTACACACTTTATTGAGACGTGAGGCATAAATAAAATACGAGAAAAATTACTATTAAAGAAATAAAACATTTGAATTTTGCATCTATGATTTGCATTAACTATGAGTAAAAACCAAAACTCTACGAGTAAATAATTTTCATTTCAAAAACACGCTATTATTTAAAAAAGAACCAAAAATTGCGATTTACGTCCATTTTTGATGAGTACTCTACAAATCAAATAAAGAAATACAATACTTTACAGATCTCTGTTAGCATTCAAAAAAACACTGATTATTTCAATTACGCAAACAGTATAAATAGACGGATCTCCGTCGGGAACGAAAGAACATTTTCGTATTCAGAATTAATCAAGAAAACAATTATCTTTTCTTGTTACATTTCCTGGCAGTATCCTTTAGAATTGCCATTTTTCTTTTATATTCAACTTTGTCCATTTCTTAGTTTCTATGCTAAATATTGCATGCTTTAAAATAATTTTATGGTATTTCAATGAAATATTTAAAATGAATATATTGTTAAGTGAGTATTATAAATGTAACTAAAGTGGAGTGAAGATATTGTTTTATACAAGCACTAATAGCTACAGAATTTAGAAAAGGGGCTCTCAGAGCAGTGAAATAAATCCTTATCAAGGTAATTGACGTGACTGTATCCGAGAGTTTTGAGGAAAAGTTACAGTACTTCTTACCTTTTTATAAGAAAAATACACAGCAATACTGTACTGGAACAAAGAGCCATAACTCAAGAGAGTAATCAACATTTCGCAGGAGTAGTTCCACTCTTTAGACTTCTTGTGATGCGCAAACGATTCAATTAATACGTTGCGCGGATAAAATGAGAATCGATTGGCATTTAATTGGACGGTTGGGGAATGTTTACTTAACCTTTATAGTAGGCGTTAGTGAAATACAGTACAGATAAAATATTTTTACAGTAGATTGCACAAACAAGGATATATTAAAAGAAATTATATCAAAAATTGGATATGTTCAAGCTATTTCTGACTTATGCATAAAAACTCCAATCAATTGTTCTTCAACAAAAATAACGTTAGTAAAATATGTTTCAACAAAATATAAGCTTGCTTTTAAGTTTCTAAATCAACCATAAACCAAAGTTGCCGTTTCGCCCAAAAAGGGGGTTTAAATAGTAGCAGCTTGTGCAAACTATGTGCGGCATAGGTAATAATGTTAGTACTGTTTACGAGTTCGAGCTTGTTGAATAACTAAGTTTATAGATGAAACCGCAGGCAGAAGCCGCGGAGGTGCGGAAACATAATATTTTACGGGTAACCTTTGCAATAATAATATACAGCACAATAGGTAGACGTATAATTTATTATATTTATTTATATCACGTAAGATAATCAATAGTATATAACTAATAAAGTACCTAATTAGATTTTCAAGATCCATATTTATATATTCAATAGACTTCTCGATGCCTTCTTGTGTCGTCGTGTCAACAGCTCGTGCGATTACAGTAAATGCTCAACGCTGATCCGCCGGAAGACTGACAGTTCATTCTTTGTCTTATAAATTGATACGTCAAGGGAGGCCCGCAATCTCGTCCAGGGCTACATCTATCAGCCCCGGGGCCGGGCTAATGATTGATGAGATCGAACGGCTGACCGGTTATCTCGGATTTGCTTTCGAAATTTATTTTTCTATCCATTTCCCCCGTGTATTATGATATTAGCATCGTAATTGTATTCTTTAAACATGAGAACCTTTTATTATCTGCGATGATTTATAATTTATTACTTTGAACTTTCTCTATTAGAATTTAGAAGAGGGCAGTAACAAAATTAATATAATAAGACGAGCTCAAACGTTAAAAATTGCTCAATAAAGCCGAAGAGGGCCAAAATGCAAATTAGACAAAATTTATTATTTCCTTGTGGTCAAAAAAAAATCTCGAAACAGGACGTGATTAATAAGAGTCGAGTAATGTTGCTTTAGACGTGTCGAAATAGAAATACTCGAGAATTCGTAATAACAAGGTCTGAGCGTACGGAAAACAGCCAAATAAAAATATATTTAACTTTGTCAAGAGAATAAAGACTTTGTGGATAGGCAATTTGGCACGCGCTTTTTGTTTTTTGACGAATCAGACTTTTATAATAAAATTTAACAAGATCCTCCATTGAGTAACAGAAATAATAAAATTCTTCTTTCATTAAAAATTCAACATGTTGTTGAACGACATATACATATATAATATTCGATATTAAAAATATATGTGCATTTATAATTATATTTAAAATACTGAATAAGAGTTATTTCATTGGTCGGAATTTAAAATTTATCCATGATCAGACGATTAAGCCGAGAATTCAACCATCTAATACGGAACATTTGAATAACGAATCGGAAATATTGTATTCGAATGCCATGGTTCATAGAATCCGCTTTATAAGCAAAACATTGGATGCAATTGACTATTGGTTTATAAAATTAACGAGAATAAAACAGAAATTATCACTTAGCCAAACACAAGAAGTTTTATATGAATTATATACGTTTGTATAGAGGCAGAGGTCAATCGTGGCGCAGGTGCACAAGCGTGGGACTGTAAACGCTACAGGTTGTGAGTTCAATTCCCAGTCGAGGTAATAAAATATTGAATATTTTCTTTTTTTCACTGTGGTATCGAGGCAAAAAGCGGCTTTGAGTTTCACCACTCAACACGCAATGCCTTCAGAATTCGGCGGAAAATACGGAACGAAGTGTGTTAACACTAGTTACTACCTGCTTAACCTGCTGTGTGCATGATACAGCGTGAAGCTAAAAAAAACAAAAAAAATACGTCTCTAAAGATTTTATCTGCATATACCTACATACAAATTAAGTTCAATGTAACACGCATTACTGATTTGACTAATCGAAATAAATAAACAACACACCGGCCCGACAAGTGAGCCCCGGCCAATGGCGCATCTATAATGCAACCGTTTCGAAATGCGTTAACCATTCGTCAAGTCGCGGCAATACAGCTGGCTCAGCTGCCGCCTGCTATATCGAGAACAATATACGTTGCTAATATTGTACGAGAAAATATGTGAAATGAAACAAAGTCAGTATTAATTCAGCTTTTAACTTGAAAACTACGCGTCAGCTTTGCCGTGTTCAACGACATTTTGCGACTGATCGATTTACTTGCTTAGTCCACAGTGCTTTGGCTCGCCAATACCTGTTACACACAGAAACCGTGTTCATTTGCTTTTATGTTAAAGCAATATTTGTTATATTTTAGCTTAGATTCGATTTAGTAAGACGCTCGGTCGAGAATACTGTTACATAAAAGTATATATTAAATATTTATATTTAGTCATTATTATTTTTAAGAGAAATATGTTTAAACATTGAAAGCAATTGACTTTTTTAAAATAAAATGAACTTAACTGTTCAATTATTCGTTGTGTAGATTATAAAGGGTTACGTCAGATAGATTTAATTTCAGCGTATAATGCCAACACGTTTTTTTACTCTATTTCGATCAGGACGTTGTCATAGCCATTGATTTATAAATTTAGGCAGACAGAGGGTCTTGGTGTTGAGACACTTTCCGCAAAGTTTTCGAGACATCGCGTGTTAAGTATAATAACATAATTCCATTTTTAATTTATCAATCGCCCGAATGGAAATCGAACCCACAACCATATATCATACTCATATAAAAAGTATTTCCAAATTCACTAATAAATACCAAAATAAATACCTATTAGATCAAAAAAAATATTTCTAATGTCCGGCGATTACACTTTCTGTGATAGTATAGATTTATTGCTAAATGTAACTTATGATATTGGTGTTTAGTATTGCAGTACTCGGAATACCAAAAAGTCTTCATTATATTTTACAATATTTAAATAACAGTACTATTAATAATGAGACCGTTGTGGCGCAGGGGCACAAGTATGTAACGTGACGCGAAGTTGATGTAATATTTATTAAATAAAAAAAACTAAATAGTGTTTTAAAATATCCTATTTACACTGTCCCAACAAGGTTTTACTAGGAATCTCAACTGAATTCAGTTACTTAATGCAGCAGCAGGGCTCCAAAGAAGCCGATGATATATTCTTATCTCCCGGGAAGCCGATACGCATTTCCGATTTCCCGGTATGTTCGCATCTCGAGACGTGTCGCGCGTGCCAATGCGACAAACTCACGTAGAGCCTTCGAAAATAACTGATGATGAACAATTTCTGCTGACGAAAAGTTTAATGGGTCGTCGTGAATAGTCCGTTTTAATGTCCAAGAAGACATGTAGCTAGTTCCGTGTTATTTTTTTCTAAATTATTTTTTTATTTATTGTACTTGTAATATTGAAATTTTATTTTTTTTTTCTTTCGTCTCTTTACAAATACAAAAACTAAAGGCTTTTTACTATAATATAAATTATGTCTATAATACTTGGTTTTAATATCACTATTCTACTATCTATGATTGAAACATAATAGAAAAAAATATATTATTGAAATTGATTTAAAGTGATGACAGTTGGAATGTTTCTTCCTGAATGTGTTGTCAACATATAAAGTTTACATACAAAGATAAGGGTTTTTATGTCATAAAATAGCACATAGTGCAACGTCACCTACCACTCAAAACCTTTAAGTGGGCGGAAATTGAAGAGATTGATACTGATAGATGTGTACAAGTAACTTCGAAATAGACTGAAAAAAGGATATGTGATGAAAACAATATTTAAGTACATTGTAATTGTCCCTAGTTTGTAACAATTTTATTTTACACACAGTAATCTTTTGTATTTCAACATGTCTTAAAAAAATTAAGAAATCAATATCATTTCATACATATCAAGATTATGAATATAACCTTATATATCATACACCCTATTACCATGTAATTCCAAGGTGTAACAATTTCAAATAAGTAGGTTTAGCCCTTAAAGCAGTTTCACCTGTTATCCCGCTACCGGAAATTGCCCGACGACCTCGTCCGATAACGTAATAATATCGGGTTATTTGAATATAGATGTACGTATAAATTATGGATCGAGGTGTATTAAATCCTGATAGATATAACGTCATATAAATCTATCACAAATTATTAATCTTTCATTATAAAAATTCTTATTGCTATCTAAGTAGGTTCTCTATTATATAAATAATGTTATAATAAATAATATAGCATCAACTAAACGTATATATTTAGTAATTGCTTTAAGCCACTTGTGCATCATTCATATAGTACATTGTAGAGTTAAGTTGTTACAAGTGTAAAGCTGTTGCTAATTAGTGCTTCAGTAATAATAGAAATTATAGTAAGGAATAAAACTGACGAGTGCAAAACTATATGCAGTAAACATTGCCCATATTATTAGAGTAGATACTTGCCTTACCTTAAATTAAAGATTTTTATACATATATTCTCAAATAGTTTTTTATATTTAAGTATTTGAGTAATATAAAAATTTGTATCGTATTATAAAATAAAAGATGTAAATATAAAACTATATTGAAATCTGTATTTTACGATGGCCCAGTTTACCGTTTGCAAGAAACCAACGAGAAAACTAAGCAATAGATACGATTTATAGTCAATAATATTCCATACTCAGAACATGAACTACTTACTCATACTTTGAACTTTTCTCATTGCACAAAATCACCTATCGTATACTTACTGTGCAAATTTGAGAATGCTCTTTCAAATTAATCATAAATAAATCAGCTTCACGCTGTATCCCGCACACAGCAGGGTAGGCAGAGGGAACCTAGTGTTAAGACACTCCGTTCCCCACTTTCTGCCGAATTCTGGAGGCATTGCGTGTTGAGTGGCAGAACTCAATGCCGCGCTTAGCCTCGACACCCTCGACACAAACCCACAACCAGTCGGTTTTACAGTCACACTTCGTGCCGCTGCGCCACGACTAGCCTCAACTTTTAAAGACGATGATCTTAATGTCGTTATTAATATAAGAAATGAGAAATTTAATTTGTGTTAAGTGTAACATAAATTAGTGAATTTAAAATATTTTTTTACGTTTTGACTTAATTTACCATGTATGTATTTTATTTTATATTATATTTATATGTTAATAACTCATACTATACCTGTACATTAAATTATGGTTGGTATGTCGTCGCATAAATGATACACATAAATATATGCTACAGAAATAAAAGTATATCATGAGAAGCTTACAGAGTTTTCCCTTACGCAGTAAATGAATAACTTTTATGTAAATTGTACAAAACCTAAAGAAATATCAACAACAAATAATAGAGAAGAAGATACATTTTTATATATTACTTCCATATAATTTTTTATCTTTCGAAACAACAAAGTTTATTTGCTAGACAACACCGTACCGTATTTCAAAAGTCGCATAATTGTGCCGCATTACTCATTTAGCTCACAAAAGAGCTAAAACTTTTAGTCATGCAATTTTTCAGACAATGTCTTCCTGTCGAGAACTAATGACACGCGCGCAAGTGAAATATTCGCTGTGAAATATAAAATATTTAAATTAAAATGAACACTTATAACTATCTACATACGTTTGGCTCTATGCGAATATATATACATATCTATTTATGAGATGAGAACTTCTCTATTTTACTTGATATTTTTTTACTTATAATATTTCCTGTTATATACAGAGAGTTGAGTTCCGCCACTCAACACGTAATGCCTCCAGAATTCGGCGGAAAGTGGATAACGGAAATATTTTAAAGGCAACGGAGTGTTTTAACACTAGGTGTCCAGATTCCCTCTGCCTACTCTGCTATGTGCAGGTTAAAGTTAAAAATATATATAAAGCTTTTTAAATTGAGATTAATTATTTCTCAAAGAGTAGTCGACGATCATAATTATATTGTATACATACCTATAGAGCTTCGCCTGAAATTTAATATGCTCATATAATATTATATTATTCCAGCAAATATTATTACATGTATTTTGTTGCTGTTGTTTTTCGTTTATTAAGAAATATATTATTTATGGTAGTACATTTTTACTCATATAAAGAAAAATCAAGTCTTGTTTGAATAGTCAGTTTAATTAGTAGGTATGAAATATATACATTATAGAAAAATGCTAATATTAAATTTCGTATCAAACTAGGATACTCTCAATTTCGTAAGTACAGAAACTCTTATATTATTAAGTGGCACTATAAAATAACAATAAGAGTGTAAACTCCTTATCACCGTGGAATTTTACATGGAGTATAATATCCAAGAGGGTATAAAAGAAATATCATCACTTGCTCAAAGAAGTAAGGCGTCAGCCAATTTACTGGATGATATTCTCACCTGTTGTGAAATTTTATGGTTATTTGCTACCTTATCATTTATGAATATTTATTTACGGCATTTGTCTTTAACCACTCTAAAAATTTGGAATAAGAAAGTATTTGAGGCAAAGCGCGGCGTTGAGTTCCCCACCCAACGCGCAACGCCTCGAGAATTCGGCGGAAAGTGAACAACGGAACTGTTTTAATGGGAATGGAGTGCCTTCATACTAGGTCCCCAGGTTCCTTCTGCCTACCCTGCAATACGCAAGATAAAGCGTGAACCTGAAAAAAGTATGGGTATATATACATAAGTTGAGGCCAGTCGTGGCGCAGCGGCACGAGGTGTGACTGCAAAACCGACTGGTTGTGGGTTCGATCCCCACTCGAGGAGATGAAATATTTACTTAAATTTATATTTCCATTTCTTCGCTCTGGTGTCGAGGTTAAGCGCGGCGTTGAGTTCTGCCACTCAACACGCACCGCCTCCAGAATTCGGCAGAAAGTGGGGAACGGAGTGTCTTAACACAAGGTTCCCTCTGCCTACCCTGCTGTATGCGAGATACAGCGTGAAGCTGATTTATATATACATAAGTTGAAGCTTTTTTGTACATATAATAACAAAATAGGCAAAGAGAATGTCATGGCATGTCTTAATTTTTCATTCTCCGACATTCACCTGAATCCGAGACAACGAATATTAGGTAGCGGAATTCAACGCCGTATTAAACAACATTGTTTAAAAAATTAAGTACACGTGCACACACAACACAAAATTTTAATTTTTATTAACCACGTTCCGATTTCATAAGCAGGTCCATGTCACCAAAAAAAAAAAATAATATGCCAAGCTGATTCTTACTAGTACAAACTACTTCGTCTTACTAATTAACTGTTATGTTTTTCTTGCACTTTACAGGTAACTAATTTTCGAGGTATGCAACTGATCTGAGAATAAAAACAGGCAAGTTTGATATCAGACCTATATATTTCTTTTAATTTGTTTATTATAATTAATAATTTCAAGTAATTAATAATTCAATATCAGAATGACCCAATTTTTAACGGCCGTCATTAAAATGTATTTTATAATAAGATATTTTTTTCCGACACAGAGTTCAGTTCCGCCATTCGACACGCAAGCCTATAATATTAGGCAGCAAGTGGGAAATGGAGTATTGTAACACTCCTTCTACGACTACTCTGCTATTCGCATGATACAGCGTGAAGCCAAAAAAAATCGATACTTATATTGCACTAGTTATATTTTCTCATAAATAATATGTCATTTAACAGAATACGAAGTGAAAGAGCATTGTGACTCATGTAATTCGATTTATTGCCGTTCATCCGATTAAACGAAGACCTGATATTAAATAATTGTGTTGTTATTTTATATCAACATATTTCCGTATATTCTGAATGACACCAATAGGGCTTTAATTGAAAGAAGACATTATCAAATAAAAAATGTAAAATAAACTATAAGATAAAATAAATAAATACATCAGCTTCACGCTGTATCCCGCACAAAGCAGGGTAGGCAGAAGGAACCTAGTGTTAAAACACTCCGTTCCCCACTTTCTGCCGAATTCTGGAGGCATTGCGTGTTGAGTGGCAGAACTCAACGCCGCGCTTAGCCTCGACACCAGAGCGAAGAAATGGAAATATAAATTTAAATAATTATTTCATCTCCTTGAGTGAGGATCGAACCCACAACCAGTCGGTTTTACAGTCACATTTTGTGCCGCTGCGCCACGACTGGCCTCTAAACTATAAGATATTATTCCAAATAACATATTTATATTACACCTAATTATCTGTGTAAAAAATAAATCAGCTTCACGCTGTATTCTGCACACAGCAGAGTAGGCAGAGGGAACCTAGTGTTAAGATATTCCCTTCCTCATTTTCCGCCGATTTTTTCGAGGCATTGCGTGTTGAGTGCCGCATTTCAACGCCAGGCTTTTGCCTTGGTGCCAGAACGAACGAAAAGAAAAATGAAAATATTAATAAATAATAATTAATTCCTTCAAGTGGGGATCGAACCCACAACTATCGCGTTACAGTCACACTCGTGTGCCCCTAGGCCACGACGGCCTCGATCTTATCTGCGTTATTAATATTAAATACAATTTAGTGTTTAGTTAAGTTCTACAATAATTTCATACAGTTATGTAAATAGACCAAATTATTACCAGGTATAAGTTAATAAATAAGTTTGATGTATATTTGGTATAAATATTTTAAGTTAAATAATATAAAAAATATTTAATACGACTCTTTATTTCCAACAATCCTTCATGCGTAGCCTTTTCATAAAAACCAATTAAATTTAATGATTTAACGTAAATTATTTGAACGTATAATAAAAGCTGGTAAATTGAAAATGCTAATTATATTTGGATGGTAATCAATTTATAAAGGAATATGAATAATATCTTTTAGGTTAATAATGTTCTATTTTGTATATAATATAGTTTCTTAAACATAAACTGGTTACCTCTATAAAAAGAATAGAATATGAAATATAACAAAAAAAAATTAAACTAAGTATTTGTTTTCAGCTTTACGCTCTTTCGCGCACAGGACTCTCCGTTGAGAGGCAGAAGTTAACGCAGCGCTTTTTCTCACCACAGCTTGGACTAATTTCCCGGAGTGGGAATCGTATCCTAAATACGCTGACTCCCTACGCCAAATCGGTGTCATACTAAATATTTAAGCGTTCTATTGCTTCACACTATATAAGTAGCGGGAAGTGACATGTAATGTGGAGTAGGGGAACTCGATGCCATTCTTTTTTTTTTACGAGACGCAGGAAATGAAACTAATCGATACTCTTGATTTCATATCAAAATGGAACCCACAACCCTCATCCTCCTCCCTCACCCACCCTCAGACGCGTGACACTGCGCTACGACGGCGTTCGAAATATTTAAATAATAAATATTAATACGTTTGTTGAGTGGATACGTTCAGTTTAGACGCTATCTATGTACACATTTAGATCATACTTGCGAGTAGCGCAGCAGACAAACAAGTTCATCGTTATGCACAACAGCCGGCCGAGGGGAATTTGAAGGCTTTAAAGCGACGACGAAAAGAGAATTTATATCAAGTACATTACTATGTAAACGTTAGGTTTGGAGCGTATCACTGAGAATGTAAAACTTGGTAAATCTTTTAAAAAATATAAATAATGTATATATATCAGATAATATTTTTTGTTATAGAAAAAGAATATTTTGAAAATTAATGAAATGTACCTACTACTTACTATATATGTAAAAAGACGTTGCGTATTTGGTAGCGGAACTTAACGCTGCTCTTCATTATTAAAAAGCATATTTTATCTGATTACAATCAACTCTTATTTTATTTTGTTTGAAACGAGAACTGCAAATTTGTAACTAACTTACTCTAAGAAGTACTTCTGGAGTACTCGAAACAAAACTTGATTTTATAACTTATAAAAATTATAGCTGAAACTGAAACAGACCACATAGCTTGCTGATGAAATATGTAATATTTATATAACATTAAACGGTGAAAACATCAAAAATATTTATTTAGGCTATACGTTGATTTCCGTAAATTTCACAATTCACATGCCAGTAACAATAAATGTATTTCATACAAATTTTATACATAAGCTGTAAGCCGTACAAATATTGAGTTAACAATTGGTCAAATAATGAGAATAATTACGTTTTACGAACTATAATTGAATAATAGAGGAAAGTTTCGGTTAATTTAATGTGATATATGAACATATGTATCTACTTATATATGAAAGTCTGATCGAATAACATAATATCGAGGACTGGATCACGTACACCAAAGACCAAAGACAAAATTGAGGCTTATATCTGAACACGACCGAAAGTAATAACGGTGACCCCAAGTGGAATTGTATAAAAACATCACATACCGAGATTGAAACACTGCACTCCCAGTGCCTTATGTCTATAAAAACATGTTAAAAATTTACGATATGCGTGTGAGCGGACCATCGCCGTTTTATACGATATATCCTATACTTGAATAAAGTCATAAAAAGATATTTCCTTTGTTACAAATACCTACAACTCTTGTTTGAGGTTGAGCCTTAAATTGCGTGCAATTGGCACTCGTAAAACCATAAAAAGAATTGAATTGGATAAAACGCTCACGTAAAATTTGATAAAAGATTCTTGAGGCGTTTTATAACAAATATAATAAAATTAGAAGTCTTCCCTCACTTCGCTTTTAAGATAATATAATTTTTTTATACAAATATCCATTTTCATCTATTAGAAGGCCTATTTGGAAATACAAAATTTGTCATTTTATTGTTTAAATTTATTTAAGTATATTTTTAAGTAAATTTATTCCATGTAGGAGTTTAATAACATCGATCTATTTGTTTTATTTCACTGTAGCAAATTAACGCGGAGTAAAAACAAAAATGTTTTTCTGTTTTTATTTAAAAAAAAAACCAAGAAGATATCAAAACGAAAAATAAAAAAAAATCTAAAAATATTTTCATCTATATCGATATTTAGTGTAGGTATAATAATTTTAACATAACATTCCTCCATTATATTAAATAAAAATATACAAAATAATCAAACTGACTAATACCTAAGTAAAAAGAAAAGAGTTAAATTTTAATAGACCCAACTTGGCCTATAGGCCAGACCAAGTCATCTATAAAAAAGTAAATGCATTCAAAGCACGAACGCGAATAAACCTAACCGAGACCGAAAAGTAATAACGATGACCCTATGTGACTGAATAACACAGCGAGATTGAAACACTGCACTCACGCCGCTATACCAATAAAAAATACATAAAAAATGCAGGATTGTGGATATCGTTGAATATTTGAGGAATGAAAGCAAACATATAAAGTTTTGACGATTTCCTATTAATAATAATTAAGTATAAATAGTAAAAATATATTTTTAAACATTTTTAAAGTTTTATTCCACACTTAGGAAAGAAAAATACTTATTTAGAAAACGTATAAAAATTTGAACGTAGCGGGACTCGAAACTGCGCCTCCTGGAAACCGACCTAAATAAGTATCTATTAGTAAAAACATACTTTGCATATAATTTGTTTTGTAGTTTTATAGGTTTTGAGATCGTCGTGGTACAGTGAGACAGGACTGTCAACGTTACAATTGTAGATTCGATCCTCATTTTGGGGAATAATTAATTTAGTTAATTTCCTCACTTCCGCAGATGAAGCTCGGTGTCACGTTTCTCCACTCAACAAACAACGTCTTGAAAATTCTGCGGTAAAGATCAACACTATATTCTCTCCCTCGGTCTAACCCTGCTTTGCGAGAATAAGCGTGAAGCTACTATTTTTGTGCAGCTATGTATACTTTTTTTACAATTGAGCAAGATTGATAGAGCATTGAGTTGTTAAGACTCAAACTCACAACCATTCGAAATAGTTTAAAAGTTTCAATACAAAATAATACTGAAGATAGATCTGGTGCTGATGTATCTAAAATTTGATATTTTACATTTAATAGATAAAGTATGTGGAAGGCAATATTTTAAAGCGAAACCGACTCGACGATATTTCACGATCTATCCACACAGCA
Source organism: Heliconius hermathena (assembly GCA_013403705.1). Lineage (NCBI taxonomy): Eukaryota > Metazoa > Arthropoda > Insecta > Lepidoptera > Nymphalidae > Heliconius > Heliconius hermathena. The sequence continues at coordinate 1,185,447 of JAAIXJ010000013.1, read as the reverse complement.
ACTTCAGGATACAAAAGCGGAACTTGAGATATAAGAAACTTTAATCTCTTGGCTTTTATAAAATATGAGGTTTGTTACAGTAGTGTTTAGAGGCTATTAAGGAAAAGTTATGTTATCTTAATTTCATAAAGATATGTTATACAGGTACGTAATTACCAGGAAAAAAGAACGCCAGGATAACTTATATCCTAAAAGTTAATTTAAGATAAACTGAATATTTATAATTGCACTCATTTAGGGAAAAATCATCTTAAATATTGCAAGGACACATTTTTTTTTTCAGCCCCACGCTGTATCCCGCATGTAGGTAGGCAGAGGGAGGGAGTCTAGTGTTAAGACACTCCCCTTCCCACTTCCCACCGAACTCTGGAAGCATTCCGTGTTAAGTGAGTGGCGAAACTCAATCCTGCGCTTTGCCTCGACACCAGAACGAAGAAATGAAAATATTAAATATTTCTATACTTCGAGTAAAAATTGCACCCACAAACTATCGCGTATTCAATTACACGCTTGCGCCACATGCCATAGTAATAGTATATTGCTTGGTCTCTACAAAATCACACGCAAAATATTTAACAAAATTAATAGACAGAAACAAAACACGACGTAAATTCAAAACACCAACGACGCCTAGTTACCCAGATATGAATGAAGAAAAAAAATGAAATACTTTTTAGCATAGTCATCTATTCATAGTTGCCAACTAAAATCCCTCAACAAGACAGCTCGAGCGAGGCTCTTTAGCGCTAGAGATAAGGCGGACCCTTTCATAGTGCGGAGGTGCATATTCAGTGCTATTAACTTTGGCCAAGTAAAAGCAATGTAAACTATGCATGTATCATGTTTACATCTCCATTCAGCGCGAGCACTTTTGAGTGAAAGGTGCGGGTTCAAAAGGGGTTTGAGGGGATGTGGTCGCATCGATATTTTAAACCAGTCTATTCGTGACGGGGCTTGTCAAAATTATTCACTCAAATGGAACTATACTAGGCTAGTAAGTAACTAAATCTGTATCACAAATAGAGATTTTTAATAATAACTGGTTTTTTAAATGCTGTTCCAGCTACGTTTTAAAAATTAGTTGGGTGAAAAAATATATAATACGTGTAAAAGGTATTTTTAGATAAGTAGCTATTATACACATTTATTTATTATTTATTATATACATTAATGTTAATAGATTACCTAAAAAAGATTTCTACAAAAAAAGCTCTATTCGACATGTCTCTAAATCAATATAAAAATATATATGTTTTGAATATTTCCGTACATCATTGAATGTTTTCGCATGCTTGACTTAATCGCTTACAAATTGCATATTACACACATTGTTCCTACAAATATTTGCCATACAAATTGCTTGTACAATAAAACCGATCTAATGGCCGACATTAAAAACGAATACGCTCAAAATGGATTACATTATTACATAGCATACGGATTAATCTAATGTATAGGCATCAAAATTACGTCGGCCATATTGCTTTAAATGTTTTTAATGTATTCTCGTTCGAGGCCGTTGTTCACTAGTTAGAGAAAGGTTAATAAGATTCTTTGTTAGAGGCCCTCGACGCTCTTACAATATAGCCCTGAATGCACCTTATCTCCGGGCTTGTTTGCTTACCGTCTCGCTAAAGACCCACCATTTTGCGCCGCTCGCCAATTTTTCTAGCGTTAGTTGGTAATTACGAACGCAACCCGAGATACCATCTGAAGAGGTTTCTTTAAAATGAATATTATTTTAGTTTCGTATTTTAACGTTTCATAGGCTTAATAACGTTTACATAGATAAGTTATCAAGATCATTGTCGTCCTTCATATTCAGACTTGGACTCTCGATAGGCCACTTGAGTGCGAAATGAAAAATTTATGATCTGGAAATAATACTCTTCAGATATGTTTGAGATAATGGATTTCAATAGCGTTAAAAATATGATCCATAAACAAAACACACCTTAAAAATTTATATATTAATGTCTGTATGTAGATAACTAGTAGACACGAACTTCATATAAAAATGTTAACAAAATGTTTTATATTTTCTATGTTTGCGCTATAATATAATACGTGGAGCATGCAATATTTTTAACATTGTTTACAGATAGTATTAGACTACCAATAAGAAAGCATTAAAACTCAGTCGCCGAGCGCCATCGTTTAAGTATAGGTGCAGCTGCAAAAATTCACTTCACACTATTGGAATATTTTGTTTCAAAAAATAACATTTTAAACAACATAGATACATTTTAGATAAACTTTTCTAGTTTATAATATTTTCTTTTATTATTGATTATAAAATTATTAATTATAAAAAAAAAACTATACACAAAAATGAACACTATAGACACTACCGTGTCCTGACAATATCAATATCACAGTCAATTGATTTCTAAACGGTATTTTTTAAATAAGGGACCATCCAAGCTGAAACTTTCTATTACTGGGGATTGAAAGGAAATCTCTCTTATCAGAAGCGATTATTGGGGTAGGATTAATATCTACCGGTCTGTGTGCCGACAGACGCTCGGTCGGGATTTTTCACGATAAATCCTTTGTGGCGTTAAATTTCTTGTTTTAGTAGACAATATTGTGTCGTATACCGAGAATGCAGTAACGAGGGCAATAGGGATGAGGACGTGTAACCCACTTTGTTGGTTGGCTTTTTGTCTAATTGTTTCGGAATCGGTACGTGATGTTAAATGTTGGTAAATTCGGTTTTTTTATAATTATTAAATTTAAATAACCATGGCTTTGTGACTATTTTAATTATTTGGTTACAAAATTATTGACTTTATCATCGAATAAATATAGCATATTAAATGTTCCATTCACAAAGTTATTTTTTGTGTCAAGTCTCATTAAGATGTTATTTATTATATAGCAGAACTCAATTGCACATTAGGTAGGATACTTGAAACCATTACAAGCACTGACAGTGAAATTTAAGCCTGCATATAATTAGTAATACATACCTTGTGTGTACATAGTAGTATCAATTACAACTAGCACCGATACATATTTACAAAAGTATGGAAGTATAGAATTTTAACATACGCCTAAAAGGTTTTTGAAACTATTATTAAAATGCCGTAAGAATTTAGCGGAACACTAGGTTCCCAGGTCTACGCTATGTGAAAAATACAACGTGAAAGAAATTTATTAAAATGAGGCCATTGTGGCGCGTGCGGACAGTTCCTGGTTTGATTCTCACTAGGGGTGATTACTATTACTGTTTTGACTCCTATTTGATAAGACAAAGACTAGATTCGGGTTCCGCCAATCAACACGAAATGTCTCGAAAGCGGGCGAATGACGAGAACTTTAGAAGAAATTAATTATATTATAACTAATCAAAAAGTATAAAATTAACTCAAGGTAAAACACTCGACTAATACTTAAATTATTGTAAACAATAACTCTTTTCATAAAAGGAAGTTATCTCACTTACATATTCATGAAGATGGATCAGTGTTAAGGCGGCGTACATACTGTCATGGATTCATCATACCTTACTTTATGCCTTTATATTATATTCTAAATCAATTTATAATGAAGGTATATTTGTAAATATACATTGAGAATGTATTTAAAGAAAATTATTTATAAGAAAATATAGTACTTTTTAAATATATTCTCTACTGAGAATTATAATATTGAAATAGTACCTACCTATTCGCACAAAAGTAACTAAAAAAACATTAAAGTAGGGATTTTCCTTTACTTTGGCGTTCTTGTAAAAACTACACATTGCTTTAAATCGCTCGCCTAGCATGCATATATTTTAGCTTCATAATAAAGTCGTTATCTTTACCTCTTGGATTTAATTTGAAAATTTACATTTTAACAATGCATATTTTCTTTATTAATGAATTTCAATGAACGTATTGACGCAAAACCCGAAGGCGTCTAAACAAGGCGCTCGATCTCAAATACTTGATACGATATGACGCAGTATTAGCATTTAGATTATCTGAGACGCAAGTTACTTGGAATATGGTTTATTTTCACTCACAAATTATATTTTGTCATATTTAGAAGTAGCTTCTGAAGTGTGCGTTACAAAAAAAAATAAAGAAAAATATTTATTTTTATAAATATGTTACAATTGATAAATTTTATGAGATTTAAAAGAAAATCTCAGCAACATAGTATGTGATTTAATTGTAATAACCTTTCATTAGATACTGTCTAAGAATTTTTAGTATTTTTTAAAATATTATACTCAGCAGTACGACGAGTGGGTTAAAAAATACATAATAAAAAATACTAAAACTAATAAAACGAAAAAATAATTAAAAAATCCATCGCACGGTAGTGGTTCGATCCATAACATATCCCTCCAGCACAGTATGACAGGTTCATTCCGCGCCATCCTCTCTCCTCCGCATATTAAAATGCAAATCAAAGACTGTGGCGGCGTAATTTTTTCGAGGGATCGATTCAACGAGCATAATCGGGACCGACGAACATAGTCACGTCTGTAATATATTTTCTGGCTGTCGTAAAGATCTAATACGAAATCTTTTTTACTTATTCCAATATGTGCACGCATAAAGCATTTTTTCGGTGCCTCCTTTTATGAGCACAATAAAAATTCTTAATCGAAAATTAATGTTTGAGCCGTAGTACTGAGTGTAATTTGTATAGCGTTCAAAACGGGGTAATTCTGTGAAGTCGGCTCGGTTGTTGTATCATTTCGTTCATTAATTGCGTTCATGAGTTCGGCGCGGGTCGTTTTATCGCCGACGCAGCCGCGCTCGGCCCGCTTATGCAAATGGCACACCGCGTGTCTCTAACGATGGCATTATAACAATTTAAGAAGTAAAATAACAATAACTCCCTACTCTCCGCGCAGGTTAATATCAGTCTTCAGGGGAACGAGAGTGTGGACCAGAAATGATTCATATCGAGTTAAGTCCGCACGGGTTTTTATCATGAAAAATCTTATTTGAACAAAGTGTGTGATTGCCCTTCTTTGCATAATATTTACAAATGTTGAGAGTTCTCGACTTGGAAGTGCTACTAGTGAGTGTTTTTTTAAAGAATATCAATTGTAAACTACAACCAACCGCTTTGCAGAGAATACGCAACGATCGTGAATAATTTACATGGCAACCATTTAACATATTGTACGTACTGTATAAAGATACGTGATCTATTACATTTTTAATTGTTACAAGGTTGGTTCATAAGCGAAATTCAACATTTAATTTCAACGCGTGAAGCCATTTTAGCATCTCATTTTCATAAAGCAGCGAAACATAATTATGCAGGGAAGGGTAGACTTAGACCCGACACGGATGCGATTTTTGGTTGGAGTTTTATGTTAATGTAACCTTCCCGCTATGCTAATGGCTGAATATGAGACGTGTTCATACGGAACCACTATTTAACCCTTCGTGCGCTTCTGTTATAAGGTAGCGTACGCATAATTACAAAGTTTAGTATAAGGGCATTATGCTAATTCCGCTTGCCGGATCCAAGCTGGATAGCAGTAATGGTCGTACAACACTTTTATTACTGTCTCCTCGTGTACTATTAAGACAGTGAAACAACCGCCGGCATAACGGCAGCGGATAGTTTAAAATGCACCAAGAACTATTCTGATTTTACTTTTTCTTTCCAATGACCGAGTTTCTTGTTTCTTTGAAATAATAACAAAGTATCTTATAGCTTTAATGCAACCGCTTGGGATTTCTTATTGAAGATCGCATTTCATATTCTATAATTCAAGATGAAATTTTAAAAGAAAAAAAAATGTCATTACTCGGGTCACTAGTGATATATAAATAATACCAAATAAGGAACACAGCCTACACCATTGATGTTTTAGGAATAAAGTTTAACCAAATCAAAACGTAACAGCGCTACCGATTTTTAAACGATTCCATAGATTTTTTAAAATATTTCTAACGGTTAGTTTAATAAAATGTACCAATAGAAATACAATCGTTGTTTCACTTTGATAAAAAACAATCAACGGTTGGAAAAAGAAGACAGGTTTCACGGTTAGGCAGCTCTTTCCAGTAAATTAATAGATATACACTGAATAAATAAAAAAAACTTATGTAATAAATATCTATTTATACATTTAATGTTTTATTAAAGATTTACATATTTCTATGAGTAGATTATTACAAGTAAAATACATCATAAATATTACTTTACGTCTATTAAAGAAAAAAGAAAAGAAAATTAGGCACAAGTGTCTTTTTCCATGACCATTAATAAATAATAATATGCTTCATTTTGTTTCTATTTTATGTAATTATACGGTTAGACGGTGAATGCCGTGCCGTTACGTCATCAGTTCGTTCTTTACATTCCAGAAGTGTTTTAGTAACAACTTAATAATAGCATGCAGGTCAGTAAGACTCCCATTTATTTCAAGTTTCGCTTGTCAAAATTTGAATACTGAATCATTTCAGTTAAAATACTTTCCAGTTACTTTAATAATATCGAGAACTGTATTTTATACGATATTTATGCAAATTATGGTAATTTTGTAAAATAAACTATTAGAGTAGAGAAATAAATGGGTTTCCATGTTAATCTAAAATCAGTGTATGACTCACCAGCAGCGTCAGCTTGGGAGAGGAAGAAGATGCAGGCGAGCAGAGCGGCGGTGCGGTGGTGTGCGCGTCGCCGCTCTCGCATCTTACTGGCGCCGGGCTGCGCCTGCGCCAAACACTACGTGACAGTGCACCGTAACCGACATCACCGCGCGGCAACCCGCGCCCTCAACCAAACCCCCAAATACCAAGGCTTACAATATAATATGCCCCAAATTTACTTACTGCTTACACACTATACACATCACAACCGAGTTTTGCCACTTAAGATAAAAAACTTCCAAGAAATTAGACTAACAATAATTTATCACAAAAAATACGACAACCGTTTCGATGATTAAAAAATTCGAAATATTAGGCTAAGAGAGTATTGTAAAGGACAACGACGAGTAACTATATAATTTAGGTATATACAACTATTTGGTTTTATAGTTTCTTTCGATATATGACGACTCTCGCTGGGGTTCACTGCGCATAATCATATACCGGAAGCACAGTTCGGTTAAGATGAGAGCGATAGTTCAACCATATTCCATTGTTATTGCGTTTCTGTCTTCTCAACTGGTTCCTTGTAACTCACAACACTTGTACGTTCGTCTCGTAACACTACAACGGGACCTCCTTTTCATCAAACACATTTTTTATTAATTGAAATAGAAATCATAAGTGTTGCTTTCCCTTTGTTGCACCTGTAAAGATATCGAACCGAAAGTTGTATACCAGTACAATAAACAATATTATACTGGTATATGTTTTCAAAATATTTGGAAAGCGCTTTGCACTAGTATTTAAAAAATGAAATATACATAATTTATTTCTTAATCTCTTAAGTTAATTTCTATATTCTCTACTAATAATATTTTTACAAGACAAAGTCAAAGTCCGATGTGTAAAGCTTAGTGTGAACATTGACTTTTATTGAACCATAAATTGGCAGCAGTTGAATCAGAGTAGGCTATGCATAAGTCACTCGTAGCAACGCGCTACAATCGTGTGTTGTAGCGATTGCGTAGCACTCGGAGGGATACAGCGTGTCATAACATGTAAAATGGACTACGGTGCATGCGAACGACTCCCAGTTAGATTCTACAACGTGTTGGTGTTTCGGGATGTATGGATAAAGTATTAGTGTTTCCAATATATCTACTTTGAATTTATTCGATTAAAAATATATAGAATTATTTTTGCTTTTTTTATAATACTATATTACTTATGAACATTTGTTCAGTGTTACTAAAACTCCTAATGATGCTCGATTTAACGGCAATTTGCTTTGAGGCCCAAAATCGTTATACTTTGGTTGTTTTAATTTGTTTTAGATAAAATGATATGTAATAAGATCTTTGGTTTACAATGAATATTCTAGATAACATTTCGCAATTCAAAAAAAACAACCATTCGCAATAAAGACGGAAATACATGTTTTAGTATATTTAGAAAAAATAATATACGGCATAAAGAGGAGTGAAATAGTATGGTCCAAATAACATATTAAAAGAGTTATATTTATAGACACAATAAATGTTTATATTCTGATATAACTACACGAATATATCAACATATTCCTTACATCTTAATACGAGGAAGATTTCTTCGACACCGTAATTTACGAAAACTCAACTTCGAGTATAACTAACTTCCGCCAGTTATTCATCCAAGTTTTCTCTCCATATCTGAATAAATGCAGGTAACGAAAGGAGTTTGAATTTTACCTTGGAATTCAATAAAGAATTCTCAGTTTCACGACGGGAGAGGGACAGGTAAATATGATATGATAGAGAGGGAGAGAACACTTTGCACGACTTATAACTTCCAATAAGAGGCGAGCAGGTGTGACCGTCGACTGAAGCTATTTGCATAGTAGGAGTTACTTGCCTTTATTATGAAGGTACTCGACCGAAACGATTGCCAAATTATTTCAGCACGACACACTCACTGGACTGGTTTGTCTTGAAAGTATGATATTAAGTTATTAACTTAGTATACGGTTGTGCATCTGGTATTTAAATGCAAATGTTAACTTAATATTTAGGATTTTATTTAAGATTAAAATCCTTTATTTTCATAAATTGTTAATATTCAAGCGACCCGTTTGCGCCTTTTAATATATAATATTTTAAGCAGTTTTGTCAAAAAACATTCATTAAAATGTAACTATTTTCTTAATAAGCCGATTTAAATAAAACAATGTTAAAGGATACTATAATTTACTTGCCTACCTCCCTTTGTGCAATAAAGCACGAAGCTAACGTGCACCCATTTCATTCAGAAATACAATTAATTTTCAAAACCACTATATAAATGTGATAGCATAGCGTAAATATATTATATTATTAAGCATCAAACATACAATCCTATGTTATGTCCACATTTATATAACCTAAAGGAACCACGTTCAAAATACAAAATTTAAAAGAGCATTTTTGTCGAAAGCCCGCAAACAATAAAACCGAATAAACTGAAGTCATCTATCACTTGGCAACTTCTAAGCGTTTAATCAAGCTTGATCTTAATTAACTCACTAACGAGCTTATTTGCAAAATCCCTCAGCGTAAGCTTTACTTTTTATTTTGTTTATTAGATTAATTTGTGAAATACATTTTTAGAATCTAAAAACATATTTTACTACATTACTATAGGGAAGACCGCTGCCCTGTCCTTGCCCTCGTATCGGATTCCCGCGAGTATAGCACAAAATAAGAGAAAACGGCTTCGCAAATAACATTTTAATTAATTATATTATAAATAGTAACGTTTACTGGGAAACCAAAAAATGTTAGAAAATAAATAAAAATAAAAAATTTTTGAAATATATTATTTATGTAAGTAATGTTTTTATATAAATTACTATTACTTTACTAAAAGTATAATTGAATATTTATTTTACATAATAATTTAATAACAATAAAAATAAATCTGCATAAAATATTGAAAGAATTACTTTCAAAATTAACAGAAATAAAGTTACAACCGTCACGACACTTTTGTCCACAATTTTGTCCTACAAAATTTAACACAAAATCAATAAAAACTTATAAACATAAGTATAGACAACAAAAACAACAAATAAAATATTTTTTCTATCTTCAGTGAAATTTGCGGCATAGACATTACTATCTCGTGATGGCAAAACAAATGTCAGCTGTCAACGCTAATCCGATGCGTCGCTGTCAGTATTATCGCGGCTGGTGCGGGGGCTACGATTGCGCGTGGTGCGGCAAAATGATTTTTTAAACACACTATATTATATTGTAGTATAGTTCCAACGATGAATTTATTTTATTCAAATCAAATAAAATCTAAATATAATTGCTTTTTATGCTAAATCTTTATTTATATCCTTAATACGCTCTGATTTGTTATTATGTTATATTTATATAAGGAATAAACTGTACTGTGTAAGCGGTATATTGAAGCCATCATAGCGCAGACGGATAATATCTGACTGCAAACGTGATGGTTGTGGGTTCGATTTGCGATTAGGTTTATAAAGTATATTATGCGTACTGGCAAGAGACAGTGGAACGCTGAGTTCTACGACTGAACACGATATATCCCGAGTTTGCCCACAGAGGGTGCAATAGTGTCTAGATATATGTTCGCTCTGAGCCTACCCTGCTATAAAGGTAAAGCTGGTAAAAATTGAGTTAGTATTTTAGCTTTAGAAAGCTTATAGAACCATTATTCTATACATAGACACCTATTATGCGTTAGTCGTGGAAACGTTATCAAATTCTATCTTTCCAAGAAGTCATACTTATAAAATAAACATTACTCTATTTGAATTCGTACCCGCAATCAAATTAAGTCATCAGTATTCCTCAACATTGTTAACATTATTAACTCTTGCAAAACCAAAATGTCTTCATACATTCAAAACGCTGAGAAATAGTACATTTCCATCTAGATTTCAAATGACTAGTCTAGAATAGTCTAGAATTTCCACAAACCAATTCTACTAACGTTTTATTAAGTAAGGAAGCACTCCGCTAATCTCTCAGACGCAGTAAGACCGTTGCAAGCCATCTTCAATATGCATCTTGATAAGGAGTAATAAGCTATTAACGACTCTGGCGTAATGGCCGCCCTGGCAGCCATTTTATGCATCATTAGACTTCCATACCGTTTATACTGGGACATATGTTCATTTGTTAAATGAGGTGTGACGTGTTACTTAATGATTAATCTAATGTCATTAATGGAAAATATTAAGAAAAGGATATTAATTTAATTCGATTGGTTAAAAGATTAATTAATAAAGAAGACATTGTTGTTTTATTTATTAATACTTGGCTATTGTATAATATTATTAAATTACTTATTAATCATTATTATTCTAAACTAGCGTTTATTACTTATTGTAATAGAACAATTCGCGCAAATGGGTTAGAAAATTTTATTCAGAAGTATAAATTAATAATAGCGATACAATTATAATTATTTAACTCAAAACGATAAAATTACAATTATTTTTACGTATTTCCATTTAATTAAGCTCAATTAATATTAAACATAGTATATAAATAATGAACAACACCTGCATCATCACATTGGAATGGTGAAAGCATATTATATTTATTTTAAAGTGATAGTGGTTATAAGCTATTAGCGTGATGTGAGTATGGAAGTGGTTAGCTTATATTGGATATCTCTTTGTATTATAATTTTTGGCGTATTAATAATTGAAAATGTTAATTATTTTGTCATATTATTATACAGTAATTTATTTCAGACTTGGTGAAATGTGTTGAGTGTAGAGTTCGTTACGAATTAATATCTTAAAAATATAAACTCATTATTACTATTTAAAAATATACACACACAAATATACATATTTTAAACGTATTATTCCATACTAAGAGTAGAAAATTATTATATGGTTTAGTGATCAGAAGAAAGTTTAGGAGGCAAGAGTACTTTACAATTAATATTGAGTTCCTCCAACACCAAATATCTCGTAAAAATGACAGAAAGTGGAAAACAGAGTGTCATAGCAGTAAATCTCAATCCCTACTAGTTGATAATTCAATCAAAAGCTCATTAAAAAAAAAAACAAAAACCTTTAAACAGCCGAAAATTATAATTAGGTAGTGAACTAAAATTATACACATAACAACGTCATGTTCCGTAGCGCCGATTCAAAAACTACAGTGCGTGGGAATGGCTAACTATTACCATATATCGCGGCGTCGGTCTGTTTGTGCGCATACATTTAACACCGTGTTCCCAAACGTGCATACGATATGCGTGGTAGCAAGTATTATTGTTTGTCTAACAAAACAACGCATCGACTGAACTGACTGGCGTGCCAATTTACAATGTTATGATATTTACAATGTTATGCGTGCGTTATTAACTTGTGTTTTGTAAATTATTTCATATTTTTTCAGCTTTTGTAATGTAATATATTATAAACTAAACACAAAAAGTAATAGTTAAAAATGTAAAGATAACAAAGCTAACATTAAAAAGTTATATCAAAAGTTAAAATCAACAAACTTTATTGAACACTAACGCCCAATATTAATAACCTATCTCCAACGTCAATCTTAGATTGTTTCATACATCTATCCAATCTCTAGATTGAAAAATATATGAAACAATCTAAGATTGACGTTGGAGATAGGTTATTAATATTGGGCGTAAGGGTCTGTTTCACTAATCTAATAATTAATTCTATCTTCCAGATAAATGATGATAACATAAAATGACAGTTTTTTATATTTTCAAGAATAATTTTCTCATTAATGAACAACAATAGTATAGTAGTAGTCGTTTTTAAATTGCAAATAAATATGTAAAAATGAAATCCTTGTGTCAAATGTGTATCTATTAGATACTGCTATTCGAGATCTGTGAAACCAAAAATTATAGCTTGTCTGGCGGATAAGACTGTCCGGGACTTTATCAGCCAGTGGTAAAACTGACCCTTACTAACGCATTATTAAATAGTAAGACAAAAGTCCTATTTTTAACATATAATAAAAATATGCACAGTGAATATTATATAAGTCCTAGATTTAGTCTAAAGACATGCAAATTTTTTCACGGTACTCGCTGTTGTCGCAGCGTGCAAAAAATATTTAAATCAAGCACTCTAGTTTCCAAACTGGTGAGACGTTTTTCTGAATAATTCGGCGGAATATTTATTATAAGGGAGAGAGAAATATATTTAGCGAGGAAAGGATCATCAAATCAAATAAAAAAATCTAAATGAGGAAAAGCTAACCGGTTAAAAACGTGATCCGTTTCCATTCGTTAATACAAATTGAATCAGCCGACGCATTAATTTCCTGTCAACAGTCGTGCCGGTTAAAGTGTACGATAAATAAAAACGATCGCAATAACAAACGATCTGTATGAAAATTCAATATCCGTCGGAGAGTCCCGAGGAATGCAGCGAAAATACAATGCGGCGGATTGAGATTTATTTGCTAGCTTTATGTTATTATGAGCTTTGACAGTTGCAAAAAATCAATTCAATTGTTGTTTTATTTCATTATTTAGTCCAGCTTAATCGTTAGTTATGAATATTATTGCTTTTTTTGTCTGTCTAATAAAGTAATAGCATTATGTTTTCTTTAATTTTGGATGGTTTTCTATATTAAAAGAGGGCTATCGTGGCGCAGCGGCACGCAGTGTGACTGTATAACCGATTGGTTGTGGGTTCGATCCCCACTCGAGGAGATAAAATATTTACTTAAATTTATATTTCCATTTTTTCGCTCTGGTGTCGAGGTTAAGCGCTGCGTTGAGTTCTGCCACTCAACACGCAATGCCTCCAGAATTCGGCAGACAGTGGAGAACGGAGTGTCTTAACACCAAGTTCCCTCTGCCTACCCTGCTGTGTGCGGGATACAGCGTGAAGCTGATTTGATTTTGATTTTATCTACACTAAAATGAAAAACATTAAATTAGAAACATATTATTTAGTAGCAAAAAGATAATAGATAACAAATAAGATCCGGTATAAAAAAAATTGGAATTTTTCGTTTTGGAGGCTGTCGTCTTGATATTAACGCAATCAGTTCCCGAGAACTGTAAAACAACTTATATATTCCATCTGGATGTAAATCCGCTAACTAGATAAGTTGTGTGAATGCGAATGTTAATCAGTAAACACAATGATTAATTGAGTAAGTCTGTAGGCGACGTGATCTTTGTTATTTTAATGAGACCCGGTATTCATATGCAAACGTCTGTCTAAACGACTGCTACCCCGAGAGGTTACCAAATAGATATATTTAATTGTATACATACAAGTACTTTAACATACCTGGTGCGAGTCGTTTATTAAACATAATATAACTTCCTACCAGTACTTTCATTATTATAAATAACGCTCACTATGTCTACGTGATGAAACTTTTGTTAGACACGTTAAGTACATATATTTAACGTCCTCAGTGATACACGACGCCGAGTACATTTAAAGAATAATAATTTTTATACGTTTTCTAAATAAGTATAATTTAAATAGTTCATTTTTTATATAAAATCTATGTATCTAATTACTAGTATATAACTTTAAATTTCTTAAATTGTACTTTGTTTTTACTCGCAACTTTTCACTCATCCACTTCCACTGGTTGACTGGAAGAGATCTCTTATAGAGATAAGTCCACCTTTGTACACGATTTTGTTTTAATGTTTTTGTCTACAATAAAGTACAATAAAGAATATTATATATTATATATAAAAATGGAAAAGTTTTATATAGCTTAGAAATAGTGAAATAATTTTTGGTAAAAGCCAAAAACACAGACATTAATATTATCATAACGTCGACTGAGGGTGTCTCAACGACGATAATAATATTTCTTCTTACAATCTCCAGAATGTTATTACACACTCGAAACTTACTCGATTCAAACACGTAATTACACTTGTTTCGGGTCGTATGAAGATAATAATATTTTGCCTAATGGTGCTTCTGTATACTCATATATTATTCCGTGTGAAATTATTTCCTCTAACGCAGAAGCTGGTGGCATATTTACTGTGACAATCTATTTTTCACGTTTATTTATACGAGAAGTATATATATTTATAATGTAAGAGTAAGTTGTAGTTTAAATTAGTGTAGCTTTTAAAAAATATATTTCATTGAATACGTATACAATATAACATCCATATAATTAAATATTACTCCGAAGGTAAATATATTAACATCCCATATTCATTCACTAGAAACATGCGTTAATACATTATAATTTTATTAAAAAAAAATGTAACCACATTTGTATAGTGCAGAAATGTATTAGATTTAAAATTAAAAGGCTGCAAGTGTAGGTCGACTGAGTCCAATGCTAGCAACTGGCTCAACTACAGTATTTCAGTATGTGAGAAGTAGTATACGTGTGCGGACGTACAAACATTACTAAATTCGTTCAACGGTGACTGCAAAAATGTGGTCGAGAGAACTTCAACACCGACCGCAGTTGTGCGGTGCAAGTGACTCTAGTTTTGCAATTCATGTATTTATCCAGCATGTCTATTTTGCTACATTTTATTTTATACGGCCGTACTGTTCAGTATATTTGAATACACTGTATATTTTATTTTAGTTAAGCGAGAAGTTAAATGAGTCATTTGAATGTTCTTTTTTATTTACAAAATCAATGTTCATATAATTTATTTTAAAGGGTAGACGTTCCAAAACCCACCTAAAGGTAATAATCATGACTTCTTTATACAAATGATACAATAGACAGTCTTTTAACTTTTGCTTCATCAACAATCATACATACGTATCTCACCAACAAATACTAATTGCCGTAAATAATAACAAAAAAAATATATATACATATATTATAAAATAAATCATGTAGAGCAGTCACAAACGATTCTGATAACAAAGCTTCATCAACCATCGTTCAGGAGCATGCGTCATTTATTCCCAATATCACGCTAGAGCAATTTATTGCAATACAAACGATAATTTTGGCAAACTTTATTCAGCACACGGCCGATATGACAACGCCCGGGGGCCAGGAACCAACTTTGACAATTAGCGAACGCGCAAAGCAGGTTTTGACTGAGAACGAGTCGTTCTACGACTACGTTCAGTCGCGTATTAGCCTAGATTAAATGAAATGCAATTTGGGCCGGGCTCCAAACGCCACTTCTTACTATATTGCCTATAAATATTATCTTAAACTTTTATTCTTCATATTAATCTAAAAAAAAGTTTCTTACACATTTTTTTAATCAAAAAACTTACCTAGTCTAATAGCCGGTATATTGTGTAGCAAAAATCAGCACTCACAGATTTAAAAAAATAGAAATACTAATAATATTATAAAAGTCATTTCGTAAATTGTAGTTTGTTTGTTTATGAAAATATTTTGTTGGCTATAATATAACAATAAGTATAAGCGGGCGAAGCCGCGTTTTGTCACTATTCCTGTCCTAGTAATATTATAAATGTGAAAGTTTGTGACGATGGACGTTTATTCTATTTTCAGCAAACACTACTGAACGAATGAGTTTAGGCGGGCAGAGCCGCGCACCTAGTATTTAATAAACATAAATATAAAACTTTTCCATACTAGTTTACATAGTATTTTAAACTAAAACTTAAATACGGGTTTTTTTAGTTTAACTCTATATAAATTAGTTATTTTAGTGCAAGTATTTGGTTTACTGTGCGATAACAATCCCACGCGTTGATGAATCCAGTTTATTTCCATAACGTGCTCGTTTCACATTAAGTTATCAATGTGATAAATCAATTAAGTTCTCGAAAGCATTTCACTCTGTATTTTACTTTGCATACATATAGTGTAATAATCAAAAACGTCACGACAAGGTTTACCCATTACCGTTATGTTTTAATTTCATATGAAAAGAGAGTGAAATATGCAAATTTAACATTAAAGCTCAATTCTAAATCTCTCTCAATCAAAATATTTAAAAAAAAACTTGCTATGTTTAAACATATCCCATATCAAGCAAAATAAATATAATAAAAAAAACATTTTGTGCTTCTTTTATTGTAATTTCTTTAAATATTTATTTTATATATTAAATACTTAAAATGAGGACCGTCTCGACACAAGGGTACAAGCGTGTGACTTGACGGTTGTGGGTTCGGTTCCCATTAGGGGAAATGAAATATTAAATATCTTCATTTCCTCGCTCTGCTAACGAGTTGAGTTGATATTATAAAGCCATTATTAATATCTACGTACATTTTACACGATACAAGGACCTCTAAACACACTTATACAAATTTTGAAGTTACCATAAGACCAAAATTCCAGCAGAAAAGCTATTAGATACGATTACTAAAATTTTATGAAGCGTTAAAGTATACGTACAGTACACGGGAGAACTAATACTCGCATGCTACGTTTGACATTATCGCAAGCACGATAAAATCTTAGGCGGGAATGAAATAAATGGGCAAGTTAGAAACGCCCAGATAAGTCTGAACGGCTGTTAGTTTAAACAAGTTAAAAATTACACGGAAATTAACAATGTTTATCATAAACAAAATATATAATATTGTAATTAATTATATTAATTATGCTATTAATTCTAGTGTTGTAAAAGTATAACTTATATTAATAGTAAACATAATTATTAATAATAAATATTACGAAACAAAAAAAGAACACCAATTTCCTTTAAACATTGCAACGCTTTGAAAGTACAAAAAAATTCAATCGAATTGAAAATTCTAGTACGATTTTCGAGCTTTTTTATCAGTTTGAAAATGAGCGTAGCAAAAAGCAATTAGTCGAGTTCTTGAATAAATGAGCATCCCTTAATCAGCAAAAACTGATACAGTAGGCACCGCCAATAGCTATAAACAAACTTTAATTTATTTAAAGTGACGTTTTGGCTAACATTAAAAGAAACAAGTGCGAGTCGGACTCGCGCACTATGTTTTAGCATTACATATAACGGCAATAGAAACAGATGATCTGTGAAAAATCCAAGAGTCTAACTATCACGTTAAGTCAAGTAATTAACTTTTACATTATTTGAGCAGCACTTATCATATTAAAGTGTTAATAAAATATAACAGCTCATGAATTTTGAACAGTTGAAAATGGAATTCTAGCCACATCTTCCTTGCAGGTGCTTATTATCGGGTGCAGGATCTTTAGCCGTGGCTGCGTGCCAAATATCAATACTAACACTTAAAGATATATAACTATAGTAATTTGTTGTAGCCTAAAAATATATTTCAAAGATAAAAGAAAAGTTAAAAATACCAGAAACATTGCGAAAATTGTACGTAAAATAAAATAAAGTGCAATGCAATCACAGTAAATGTTGCTGCTGTAAATGAAATTAAATTTATTCAACGTCAGCCTTCCCGAGAACTCCGTAACAGGTTAACACAAAGTAAAATTAGAGGTTAAGTTTTAAACGTCATAACTACGCGTAATGCAAATAGAATAGACTTATAGGAAACTATATTAAAAGTTATTCCGAAAACTTGTTCGGGGAGGGCGACGAAGACAGCAAAATGGTGACTGTGCATGGATGCGCCAACTTCTCTACGTAATGGCCATTTCTGGAAGCTTTACTTGGAACTATCGTCATTTAAGTTTTATACATTGACACTTATAACGGGAGAGCCGAGACCTTTCGTTCCGTTAGTGTAATGATTTCCTTCGATTTTTACTTAAAATAACGACGGCCTGTTATATTAATGTGCTTTAAGAAGAAACTGTGAAAACTCAAATTTATGCTAACGTCTTCCACACCAAGTGACCTATTATGGAAATCGAGTGAAATGGCGAAATTTCAGTGAGCGCAAACCTAGTTTTTAATATGATTCTTTTATATAAAAATAATAGACTAAACGTCTAAGCTTGATATTATATTAAAGAAGACATATGAAATTAAATATATATATTTTTTAGGTTCACCTAAATACCACATGTATAGCATGATGAGCAGGCACACGGAACCTAGAGTTAAGTTCCGTTCCACACCATCTGCCGAACTCTCGAGGCATTACGTGTTGAGTGGAGGAACTCAACGCCGTGCTTTATCTTTAAAATATTACAAATAATAATTTCAAGAAAAAAATGTTTTACGTTTTCAGCAGATGTTACGTCCTCGTTACTAAGCCTGCACAAAAATTTGAACCGGTGCGAAATATTCTTAAGATTGTATGTTAAAAATATATTTAGTTTGAGTTAAGCTAAATTTTCAATAATGTTTAGCCACAATTCGTTTTGTGCATGTACTATTTAGGTAATATAATTTTGCAATAACAATTTAAATTTAAATTATCTATTTATTAAATTTAGATTTTGAGGTCAGTCGTGGCGCAGGGGCACAAAGTGTGACTGTAAAACCGATTAGTTGTGGGTTCGATCACCACTCGAGGAGATGAAATTTTTACTTAAATTTATATTTTTTCGCTCTGGTGTCGAGGCAAAGCGCGGCGTTGAGTTCCGCCACTCAACACGCAATGCCTCCAGAATTCAGCAGAAAGTGGAACGGAGTGTCTTAACATTAGGTTTCCTCTGCCTACCCTGCTATGTGCGGGATACAGCGTGAAGCTGATTTATTTATTAAATTTTAAAGTCAATAAAAATGCATAGTCCTCTGTACTGTATACCTGAGTGCACCGTTAGTACGGTCAGCTAAACAAGAAGTGACAGTGACGATGACAGATGTTCATGACCGCCGCCGTGCGGTCGCCGCGAACAAATTCTATGAAAGTATATTTTTGCGTGCTCCAGCTTTGAATTATTGACCCATTACGTGATTGATGGCGTTGAAGAAAACTCCTTTTTTAACTTTGTTCCCTTAAATGCATGATGAAAAATTATTGTGCTATTTTATAGGATTTTGTAGTGCTAAACGTACATATGCGGCTTTAGTCTTTTGTCAATCTTATAAAACTAGCATATACTAGCGTGAAGTAAAAAACATTAATAAATATATAATCAAATAGCCGCGAGCTTAAAGCCCAAATCGTGTTCTTTTTAATTATTTATTATTAAATATACGCCTTCTCATAATAATATCAAGAGAAAACTACTAGCCATCTTTATTTTATTAATTAAAAACGAAAATATTCAACTAATTAACGCCAGTCTTCATTTCATATTTGAGATTTTAACAACGGAATATTTGATAGCACGCCGCCATACAATTAAAACAATTAGGCTTTTACAAAGGCTACGTACCTAAGTGGGTGATTGATTTTAAATTTAATTAAATTCATCAAGAGATGATAAAAATTAGTACGGGTCATGTTTTAAATTTAAGACGAACAGTCTTTATTTTTAGTTATTTTTTTATTTCCTAGAAAAAGGATCTCAATGACACTAATATAATGTAAGGTTAAGAAGTATCAGGTAGCAAAAGATAAATTTCTTTAAATATTTTTATTGTCGCATGTTTCTGCCACGCCTAGCCTCAAATCAAATATAAATTGAATTTAATTATATATAACAGGAAAGTAAAATTAATAAATTGTAAATAAATAATATAAATATAAGGCATATTTATAAAACAAAATGTTTAACTTAATCAACATCTAAATTATAATAAGCTATTAAGTTAAATTAATACGAGTGAGATATGTGACAAACAATATCGAGTTATTTACGTCCACGCCCCGCAGATAGCACCATATCGTTACTGTCGCCACAACTTTATAACGGATCAGGACAATAAATAATAAACTTTGCCAATTTGCGTCCGAGAGTGAACCCGAGGCGAAAATTATAATATTCATAATTAAATTAAAACACAAGTTATGGAGTTTTAAAAGAAAGAGGGAATCGGGCTTAGAGAAGGGTGTCAACGGACTTGACAAGAATTTAATTAGTGGACGTCTTCGTATAAGCGTCTGCTTTTTAAATGTATATATCTATGTGTAATATTCAATTCTATTTTAGAATACTTACTTACGTACTTAGGTACTTCACGCTGTATCCCTAGCGGGAAAGTCAGGGGACGAAGCGCCAAGCGCTACGGTCTCTACATACCTCTTTCGCCTCGTCCACTGTCATCAACCTCTTCATACGTGCCCTCCAGGGGTCCTCATGCTTTTTACGTGATTTTTCTCCAGTATCTTTAATACTGTGTTTTCAAAGCTCAACCAATGTCTTCTCCTACCTCTTTTACTGCCCACTTTTCCATCATAAATCATTTTTGGCGTTCATTCATCCATCATTCATTCGTTCGACGTGCCCCAACCAGCTAAGCAAGTTCTTCTTCATTCTCACCGTGATATCCTCGCTAGTACCTGCCCTTCTCTGTATTTCTTCATTGCGGATTCGATAAGCTAAGCTGCGTATATCGTACGAAAAGATCGCATCTCCACAGCATCCATCTTTCTTTCATTCTTCTTCTCTAATATCCACGTTTCGATGTCGTATAACAACATCGGTACCAACACTGCATTGTGTACGGCCAAACATACAGCTGTGCTGACGTTTCGCCAATACAGCTAAGGCATCATTAACCCTATTACTGGCAGCAATACGCCTTTCCACATATTAAAGAATAAAAATATAGAATATTTTCTAAATACACTAGGTTTAATGAAAAAAAATGTGACTTAAACATTTTGTAGGAAATATGTATGACAAAAGAAATACGAGTCGTACATTGTTTTTATAAAAATTAAACATTTTTTTAAATTTATGAACAATTACTATAGTCACCTCACTGAATAAATGCCATAAAAAGTATAATATCCTTGAAAAACGATTCAAATTTCGACAAAAGATACTTTATCTACAATCTGTTCCAAAATCCTTGGTAAATTATGCAAGGGACAAGATCATTTTTTCCGCGACGACGAAAAGTTAAACGTAGCAAGTCGAAATGAAAGAAGGGAATTAGTAGGGGCTGGAAGGATTTCATTAAGCCAATTCGGACTTCACAATAATAGCTTTAATTATTCACGATTGAGAAAGCTTTTGGGAGCAAACTGATGAAACTTGGTATGGGACCGGTAATGAAAACGTCCACCTAAATGCTTAGAGAGGTTTGTACAGCGAAGGTTAATAACCGAGTTCTGGTTCTTTAATAATATTATTATTTAATAACTTTCTATTTCTAATGATATTAATAACGGTTTTAAAATTATTATTTTACTTTATTGGAAATAATTTATTTTAAATGTAATTACGAATATTTTTCTATAAGAAATAATGCTTATTCTGATTACTATATTAAATCGTCGCGGCCAGTCGTGGCGCAGGGGCAGAAGGTGTGAATGTAAAGCCAATTGGTTGTGGGTTCGATCCCCATTCGAGAAAATAAAATATTTATTGAATTTTATATTATCATTTCTTCGCTCTAAAGCTCGACTCCAGCTGAAACTTCCCTTGGCAAAGATCGGCGTTGAGTTACACGCCACTTAACACGCATTACCCTCAGAATTCAGCGGAAAGTGAGGAACGGTATATCTTAACACTAGGTTTTCTCTGCCTACCCTGCTGTGTGGGGGATACAGCGTGAAGCTGATTTGATTTTTGATTTATATTAAGTCGTAGCAAACGTCACGTCTCTACGAGAAAGTCGATGCAGTCGCGTTAAATTCACAACAAACTTTTATATTTCTCAAAGCAACCCGGGGACGCTATAAATACCTACTTTTCGAAATAGAATTTCTGCAAAGTTGTATGACACATACTTATCAATTCTAATACAAATATAATGGTGAGAATGAAGTGAGTTCACCAAAACTTACTCGGTTAAAATATAAGGGACATATCTCGACACGATATATAAATTATTACCGCCAAGATAAAGGCTAGCATATTGGCGACAGTTTTTACTTCCCGTTTCCATAATCTCTATATATAATAAGACAGTAAAAATATTTTGTCTGTACATTTAGTAATTTTGACTGAAATGGATAGAGGGACACTTAAAAAGAATAATAGAAAGCAAAAATATTTTTTTTGAATTTTTTGTCTGTCTGTCTGTCGATATGTATGTCCACATTTTTCTCTGAAAGTACTGAACCGATTTACTTAAAAGTTTCACCAATTGCTTTGTTTTAACTCAACTTAACTACTAAAGTTTGGTTCATCAAAATCGGTTCATTAAAAAAAAATATCGTCATTTGAATGAACTCAAGGCTCTTAGTTTGCCTGCGAATGTTATATAGCAATCGCGCTGGTAAGATACCTGGCTAAAGAATAACATTCGAAACGTCTTGGTTATTTGACTGAATTGATAAAAAATATATTTTTGAAGCACTATTATACAATATTTTATACAACAAAGTAAACAAAATTGAACTTTTAGTGGAGATTACCTTCATAAATCGTAACAATTAAGTTTAAGTCGTAATTAATTCAACACACAGGTTAAGACCGACTTGATCTTCAAAGAAATACTAAGTAAATACATAGATTCTTCGATTCGTTCGTTCATTTGAAATAAATCTATATAAAAATGCCTAAAAACAGCCTTTCTACGTGCCCTCTGTAATAAATACATATTTACCAATTGTACATTTAGCTAATTAATAATATATGTAACTAATTTAAAAACTGTACAGGAATTAATATGCAATCATTACAGTTATTTTACAAAGAATATTATGAATCTTTCAAATTATTAATTTAACATTTAAAGCTGTTTCTGAAAGAGTAAATTAAATTATTCACAACAACATTTAAGAGTTCTAGAATTTGATGAGACGTACATTATTTACATAGGTAAAAAGAACATAATGTTACAAAAATATATACGTGTAATAGTTAGCTTTATGTATATTTTATAAATATCAAATATCAACAATGATCGTATTTTTTAATTCAAAACAAGTCACCTGATAGTAAGTGATTACCGCCGCCCACGACCCCGTGCAACACCACAGAAGCTGCAGGTGCGTTGCCTGCCTGTAAGGTGGGTTGGGCGCCGGAGAATTAGAATATTACAGATTAAACTAATAAAAAATCATATTAGAAGTCATAAATAATCATGTAGTTAAAGCGGGCGAAGCCGCAGGCGGGCCGCTAGTAGTATAATAAATATTTATTTTGTTATATCGCTCATTCGGTGCAACAATATGGGATTCGCACGTTACGTAATACTATAGGAGACCCAATGTAGTTTGCAAATAATCTTTTCGATTTATTTACTTTATTTTGTTTTTAGATGTATTTTGAATTAAAGTGAAAGTAAAAGTGTTTAAAGTATAGGATGCATTATTTTGTGAATTGGTAAAAAAATACGTGTCAGGACGACTAATTGTAAAAAGTGACATAAGAAGTATAAGATATTTCTTTGTTTTTGAAAATAAATATAGTATTTTAGAAAAGTTGGAAATAAATACGAAATTACAACTATTTTCACTTAACACACAATGCCTCCAGAAGTAGGCGGAAAGTGGGGAACAGAAGTGTCTTAACACTAGTTTCCCAAGTTCCCTCTGGCTACTCGGCTATTTGCGGGATAGAGCGTGAAGCCGAAAAAAATCTACAAAAAGCCACAACAAAGACAAATGATTGGATTGTTAAATAAGAATATCTTGAGAGCTATATTATTAGTTTAAAGCGAGTCGTAAAATCGTCTATTCAATTCCTTAAAACGTTATGCGAACACTCCACTAATACCATCACACGGGCATCTGCGTCTCCAGCAACATGTGCTCGAACCTGCGAGTACATGGCTGTATACTCGCTATAAAATCAGATTAGGTCAGAGTAAGATACTGCTGAGAACGTAAACGGGCTTTTACAGCTTCATGATCATTGACGATTTTATGGGATGTAATGAACACGAGGAAAACTCTTTAATCTTCTTATTTTATATAGAAAAGAAAGTATGTATACAAGCTAAGGGTACAAGCTGTGGTTGTGAGTGCAACGGTTGTGGGTTCGATTCCTACTAGGGGAAATGAAGTATTTTATATTTTCATTCCATCGCTCTGGTAACGAGGTAAAGCGGGGTGTTGAGTTCCGCCACAACCCGCAATGTCTCAAGAATTCGGCGGAAAGTACGAAACGGAAGCATCTTAATAGGAATAGGAATGACTTAACACTAGGTCCAAGCCCCTAGGTTCCCTCTGCCTACCATGTTATGTGCGGGATACAGCGTGAAGCTAAAAATACATATAACGGACATGCTTTTTTTAAACTGGATATTAATATAGCCAACAAATTGGCTTAGAAAAGTTAAATAAAATTATATTTTTGAATTGTATTGTATTGTATATTACATACATATTTATGTATACTGCGTGATAAGAAATGTTTCTCATTTGAAATATAATATAAGTACCAAAACACACAAACAACGAGCAACCTCACATAATATGATCGCCCTCATTGAACAGATTCAATTTCGTACAACTTGACATTATTTAAATTATATTAGAGAGATATTTCCAACACAATACCTACATAATATATAGGATCGGTATCAACTGAGAATATAAAAGTTCATTTGGCAAAGTAGATTATACTGATAGCGAATCGGCTGAACAAACACCAGTGTTGCACTCTTGTTTAAAATAGTTCATGCGGATTCTATTTACATAAGCCGTGATGTCCCGATGAACTATGTTGACTATTTAAATTTTGTTAACATCCAACGAAAATTATTATTATTATTTTGTTTTAAAATGCCAACTATACATACTTGTATACAAGCCTTGTTTTGTTGGTAATATATTATGTATTCACTGATAATACGATTTTATTATTAGCTTCCCGCTGATTTTAACTGAGTGTTAATACAATCCATTCACAACTAAGACACTTTCATTTCCCAGTTTCCGCCGAATGCTTGAGGTATAACGTGTTGAGTAGTAGAACTGTAAGCCGCGCTTTGCCTCGTTACCAAAGCGAGGTAATAAAAATATTAAAATTTTCCTTCCCCCGAGTAGAAATCGAACCCACAACATCTAGTTTGCAATTGCAACCTTGTGCCACTGCGCCACGAGAGCCTGAATAAATAAAATATGATAATGCTGTTTTATTTACTGCAAAAATACACTCTTGCCGTTGTGACGCAATTGTTACAAGTTTAATTTACCGTGGTAGTTTTAGATTCTAATTCTACGGGAGAAAAATATTTATTATATGATTGCACAAAAAAGCAACAAGTATCAAAAAAGTTGACTTCCATCTGCCTGTCTGACATAAAGCAAAACATACGAGGAAAAAAAATGTTTGTTCATTTATTTGGTAATGTGTACATCGATAGCGTCTCTATTACTGTCTTACGCTTGGACGAACCTTGGAAATGATTATGCAACAGATATTCTAGCAGCGATAATCTTGATATATTTCACTTTTAATGTTATACCTACTAATAATTGTTTGTTTTTTATATTTATTTATCTTACTAAAAAGTGCCTCGGCCTGTTAATATGGCGCGTAGAATATAGATTGCCATGCCGTCTAGTATAAAGAACAAAGAAGAAACTCTTCCGGATACTAATTTAAAGCGTAATGAGATATTTTTCACAAGTTTAATTACAAAGAATCCCGCGTGGCCGCGTGGAACTTCCTCTTTCTAAATAAAGTGAGCCAATAAGATTTGTGGTAAATGAGTTATTTGTTGTAGTAGTTACTAAATTGCAAATGTGACATGAATATTCTTATTTTGTAAAAAAAAATTAGCTTCACGCTCTATTCTGTACATAGCAGGATAGGCAGGGGTAACCTGGGAACCTAGGGTTAAGACACTCAGTACACATTAAGATACTTCCGTTCCGCTGATTTCTGGAGGCATTGCATGTTGAGTGGAGGAATTCAAAGCTGCCATTTTACCTCGTTATAAATTGAAAATATTGCATTTCCTCGAGTGGGGATCGAACCTACGTCCTGTAGCGTTTACAGTCGCAGGCGTACCCATGCGCCACGGATGGCCCTAAAATAAAAATACATTGAGTTTTAAAGTTGTGGCCAGTCGTGGCGCAGCGGCACGAGGTGTGACTGTAAAACCTATAATTGATTTGCATTCAAACTATGGATATTAATCTGAATAGTTTGGTTGCTTAAATGCGCTTATCTCGACAACTTCTGAATTGAATTGAATTGATTTTTTTTTGGGTTTCGGATACTTCATTTATTAAGGAAGGAAATGACCACGAGGACGATGCCGGTAGTAAAATATCTTTTTTTTATATTGTCAAATTCATTCTGTAAAAAAACTTTCACAACATATTGCATATGAAATGTTCAAAATCGTCGTTATTCATTTTCTAATTTAGTATAGTACCTATAATACTTCTAAATCTAATAATTTATTAAAGCTTAAAAAAAAAAGATTTGATGAACTACTTACGTTGATATAACGTAATGACTTATGGGATTTGCTTAATAGAGACAGTAACTGCAGTCTTCATGCTATAAACACTTCTCATTGCCTTCAGCCATTAAGGAAATTAGTTTGCAATCTAAATGTTACTAATTGCATATAAAGGAGACCGCAAAGTTTTTTTAAAATACCTACTGACTTATAAGAATACGTAGATATAAGTAATTAAAAGTACTTAGAATAATTATTTTACTCTTTGTCATTAATTAATCATTAGAAAAATATTAAAAATATTTTAATCAGAATCAGCAATATTTTGCCTGACGATCCTGTATTAATGAAATCTTTAAATAATAATATTCATAAGGTACTTATTATTCATATG
Organism: Heliconius hermathena; assembly: GCA_013403705.1. NCBI lineage: Eukaryota > Metazoa > Arthropoda > Insecta > Lepidoptera > Nymphalidae > Heliconius > Heliconius hermathena. The sequence continues at coordinate 1,158,273 of JAAIXJ010000013.1, read as the reverse complement.
CCCGTTTGGTTACAAATTTATGCATACTTACAATAGCTACACATGTTTGAGCAATGAAAATGAATAGACCTACTTAATTTCAAGGAACATGGGTCAAAATAAAATTTTATTTTAGATGCTAATGCTACTTTGATAAATAATATTGTTAAGTTTAGATATTAAAGCTCTTTTTGTATTTTGCAGCAATAAATTAGTTAACGATCAGTCTATTTGCCATAACTTACAAAAATTCATAAGAAAAACGAAGATACAAATATAGAATTTGATTCCAAATTACCATCGTTTACCACTGCGCCGGTTCTTCTCAGACTCTAGAAGAACCGGTGCAAAAAACTCATCGTGACGTTTTTTTTTTTTCAAATCTATACAGATTTTCAATGACATATTGGCCAATGTTGTTTATATTGGCCAATATAATGAATCCAATCCAAATGAATCCAATAAATTACTAGCAGTTGAAGGTTTTCTTGTAATGTAATGACCTGAATAATAAATATACATTATATATGTACAAGTGATGCAATAACGACATATTTTTATTGGTCAAAAATGAAGGACATGGAAAACAAAAATTAAATCAGTCAATATCATAGATGTCTTTATATGTATTATATGTTTATATTCATACATCCATATAAAGCAACATCGTACAACGCAGAAAGGAAGCAAAATGTGTTATCGACATATCACTAAATATGGGACAGGGCAATGAAAGCTGATGCTACTCTGTTAGCTGACACTCGGATAGTACGACTGTAGTTCCAGCGCAAGTCAGTATCAATATTAATACTTTAAAAGCATCCTTTATTTACATAGAGAAATGGTGTGTCAATGGGATGATTATGCAAAGTAAACACACACACAATAATTGTCACAAAGATATCAGAGTTTCCGTCTATGTGACTCACCCATATTCATGTCACATTCAATGTAAAGTTTATAATTTTCTATCCTCACAAATTTTGCATTTTGCATAAATTTCCATTTCCATTTCGACAACATTTTCATATTATGGTTTCTAAATAGGAGCCGGTAGAAGTAATGTTTGGGTAATATAATAACATGTTCGAATAGAAGAATTATGTATACATATGTGTATTACAATTTATGTAACGAGAACAAATTCAAATAAGATCATAATTTATATTGAAAAAATCCTAACTTCAGAATTTTAAATAGCTGTAAATATTTTTTTTTAAAGTGAGTGGAAGGGAACAGAGTGACTTAAATACACACGTCTTAATAAAAAAAATCTATCCATCGTGTCCTACATTTTACCAGTTTGCCTATTAAGTAAAAGAGTAAACTGAATCAAAATATCATTATCACGATGTCGACCAAAGTAAATATTTGTAAATAAAATAAACATTTGTATAACAAAGTAAGCACTGGGCGAAGCTAGGACGGGGACGGGGACTAGTCGATGTAAATCCATCAATCAATTACCTTTAAATGTGTTATCAAACTGCAGCTGCCGAGTATCGTGAACATAATGTCACAAAACGCAATATTGGACATATTTATCTCGACAGTTCATCGCGAGATTTATGTGTGGGAAGGATTTTTGGTATGGAAAATTTAATTTAATTTTCTGTGTTCATGTTAAAGGCGCAGTGCCTTTATTGTTTCAATACATTACTAGGTAGTAATATGTTATTAACTCTTATAGAGAAATGAGAGAGAGAGAGAGTTGAAATTAATTAGTGTAATATATATATATATATATATATATATATATATATATATATATAAAATACATATACAAAATCAGCGTAGGTTGCGCAGATCAAGCGTACATTGTGTGGCAGCGACATTGTTTCGTACAATGTAAAGATAATTCTTTGAATAAAATAGCCTACTACTCTTTTAATAATTCACTTCTAACAAGTGTAGTATACTATTTATGTATAAATATAGTCAAAAATAATGTACTACTTTGAATAATATGGTTCGAACATTATCGAGGCTTGAGAAGATTTATGTGCGCGCTTTTCGTTTTCGTGATCCTAATCTGATATTAAACTATAAAATATACATTAACAATATTTTATCTCCATTTAAATAATCTAAAACAGAATGCGGAGTCAGCTTAGCTGATCGAATCCGCAATGAAGAGGTACACAGAATGGCAGGTACTAGCGAGGATGTCACGGTGAGAATGAAGAAGAACGTGCTCAGCTGTTTTGAGCACGTCGAACGAATGAGTGATGAAAGAATGGCAAAAAAGATTTATGATAGAAAAATAAGTGGTAAGAGAGGTAGGGGGAGACCTCGGTTGACCTTCGAAAACACAGTATCAAAGATACTGGAGGAAGGTCACGAAAAAATTATGAGGACCTCCCGGAGGGCGTGTATGAAGAGGTTAATGACAGTGGACGAGGCGAAAGAGGTATGTAGAGACCGTAGCGTTTGGCGCTCCGTTCTCTCTGACCACCCCGCTAGGGATAAAGCGTGAAGTTAGTTTAGTTTAGTTTAAAACAAAATTTTATCATAATTTTCTTACAAATAGTACCTACATAATAAATTTGGGGAATAAACGTCATTGTCAGTGTTTTAGCAAGAACTTACTACCTTTATTTTATGCGGAAAAAAACGTTAAGTGCGGCTCCAATGTCTAAATAAACGAACAAAAAAAACCATAATAATCAATTATTAATTTATTATCTTTTTACTTGAAACCTAGCTATTAGACAGTTATCTGCACGTAGTCAGGGCAACATCGTGTTAGATATCAATACGTCGCACGGACGTTATCGCACGTCAGTTCAGCGAAATTTATGCGCAAGAATTTGCCAAGTCATAGATCGTGGATTTAAGAACATTATTTATTGTCTTGTGAAAACGTAAATTGAAATAAAATATTATGAATAGTTGAATATTTATCTTTTTTAAATTTATTTATTTTTCACGAATATTTGCGTAGAGCAAAATCCTCATGATAAATAGAACAGAATACAATGAAAAATTGTCTTTAAACAAATCAAAATAAATCAGCTTCACGCTGTATCCCGCACACAGCAGGGTAGGCAGCGGGAACCTAGTGTACTAAGACACTCCGTTCCCCACTTTCTGTCGAATTCTTGAGGCATTGCGTGTTAAGTAGCAGAACTCAACGCCGCGCTTTGCCTCGACACCAGAGCAAAGCAATCGAATCCACGACCAGTCGGTTTTACAGTCACACTTTGTGCCCCTGCGCCATGACTGGCCTCATCTTTAAACAAAGACTGAAATTTACAAATAATCGATACATAAATTTATTAACATATAAAAGCCCGTAATTTCCAAAGCTCTTTACGCAGTTACTACTCAACAATTACAAAAATTGAAAACACGAAACTAAAAAGATAAGACTTGTTAGTAAAAGCATTGTGTCTGTTCAAACAACTTTCCATAACTATGCTAGCAATGCAGCACAAACGAAAAAAAAAACCTCAAAAAAGAAATCAACGGCCGCATTCCGAAAAATTCATCTCGAAAACTAATTTACAATACAATTCGGCGTTAAACCACAGCTGCACTTTAACTCGCGCTTGATACGTGTCGATGTAGAGCGTTTAATTTAACTTAGCTCGCAAAGTGCTCAAAGTTCAACTTTACTGGTATTAATTATAAGCAGACATTCCAATGTTCTATTATTACATGGAAAATGGAAATCGTATAATTTTATAAAATTTAAGATTATATTTTGATGTATACCTTAAAGTATAAGGTTACCAATGCACTCTATTGTAAAAATAAAGTTATTGTAATATATTTTTATCAACTTCACGCTGTATCCCGCATGTAGCAGGGTAGGCACAGGGAGCTTAGTGTTAAGACACTCCGCTCAGCTTTTTCTGACAAGTTCTGCAGGCATTATGTGCTGAGTGGCGGAACTCAACGCCGCATTTTGCCTCGCCAGAGCGAAGAAATGAAAATATTAAATGTTTCATTTCCTCGAGTGAGAATCGAACCCACAACTTTTCGCTTTTACAGTTACACGATTGTGCTTCTGCGCCACCACTGGCCTCAATAAATAAAATAATTTATTCTTTTTACAATCTTTTTGGGAATATCAATATTAAATATTATCTTGTATAAAATATATACAAGAATAACTTTTATTTTGGTTTTAAAGAGGTCACACTTCACACTGCAATGTCTATTGTTTACACAATATTAAAGAAATATTCACGTTGAACTTCCTGACTCATGAATAACACGGAACACGCCTTACTTGTTATGTTTCGAAGTTTTTTTTTTTTATTTTCTACTCCATTAAAAGGACGCACAAACTGACGATTTAACGCCGGGCCCGATGAATAATTAGGAAGAATTTCTTGCCTGTCACGTCTCTAATGAATATAAGAGCGGCCTTGGCTCGAAAAAATATTCGAAAAGAAATCTGTGGTGGTTTTTCCGAAAAAAAAAAATCTTTAATTAAGAAAGCTGAAGATAAATAAGTCGCTAAGCACAAATTTGTTCGTCCATTCCGTTTTTACGTCAGCTATACCGCGTTGCTTATTTATTGGGTTATTTTTTTCTACTGCGTTCTAATGAAGTATAGTAGTCGTTTGTGTACGTCAATTCAGCCGAAGCGGACTGTTGCCAGTGTGTTCATTAAGATGAAGAAAATAAACGTAAGCTTTCTGGATAATGTTGCCACACCAACCAGCAACTTTCAAGAATAATTTTCACAATCATTGTTAAAAAAAATGAGCCTACAAGAGGTGTAGGTACAAAAATTAAAAATATATAAACCTTATCTATTTTCTGTATAGAAATATTATTAATTAATAAAAAAGAACAAATTAAGTAATTCGATTAATCTAAGCCTTCTTCTAAACAGTGAATAAATTTAATAGAAAAATAAACCTTATCGCCATTTTATAGAGTCTAATAGACAAGAAGACAAACACACATTCATATTTACAAAGGTTGACACAACAAAAGCCTATATTTCTATTGATACGTCAAGGCACAAAGGCGCATAGTAACCCTGCGTAACTCTAGAAAGGTCACGGGTGTAAGTGTTTGTATTGAATCATGACCCTGGATAAATAAATTACTTATCCAAATATGCAAAACAAATTCAATTATAATATAATAACTATTGTAATTTTTTACCTCTAATCTAGTTATTTAATAAGGAATTGAAATTTGGACCAATTCTGACTAAAAAACTACACATATTTCTTGAAACTAAAAATGAATTATTTATGACTCTTCAATTATTTTAAAATATCATCTGTATAAACAGATACAAAAATCATGAATACAAAGATCAGCAGAGCGTACGCCGATGTTTCTTTATTTCAATACATGTAAAGACAGATTGCACATGGGTCCCCCGCAGAAGAATAATGTAAGCGATCCTTCGCACTCGAGTCGTTCAATTTGCCGCTGCCCCCTGATCGACCCTTTTTCCCCTATATTAAACCAGTGGTACAAACGAAGCCTTACCATCTCAACCCGTAACATGGAAATAAAACTCAGCTCGACCTACATACAATAATGTGAATGAGTTTTTTATTTTTTATTTTCATTATTTCAGAATTTCTGTATTTAAACAGTAAAAATCTTATCTTGTTTTCCAATTAGTGGCTCCATATGTCATTCACATTATGTGGAATGTGAAAATCCGTGACGTTATAACGCAAAAAGTATTACAGCGATGGTGACGTCAAAGCTCGCTGACACGAAACTAAGCCGTTACTCAGGGTAGTTTCTATAATACATTAAAAAATAATACTTCTTTTATTAACGCAAAGTTTAATAATAATAGGTAATATGATACTAGTTAGATACATCAATAAAACCAATTTGTTAGACAAGCTACCAATAGGACGTCAATTCAATACAAAAGTAAAATAAATTGACGAAACAATTTGAGAAAGAAATAAAAGACATAATAGTTTGTCAATGCCAGGAAATGGATTTGAGATCCATGACTTTTTGTGTAATATTGGAAAAAGCTTTCAATAGAACCGATAGCCAGCGAAACAAATTGTCAGTGCAGCTCATTAATACGATCTCTTTTCTGAGAACAAAGTGGATATACTAAGTAAAACTTATGTATATTTTATGTAACTTCATCAAAGTATTTATTTGTAACAAGTTGCCAAAAATATTTAGAATAGAATTTTTCATATAGAATTACAAATAAAAATTTCCCTTGTATATTTTATATAAAAATGCAAATTCAATGATTGCACTTACTACTTCTCCATATTGAAATATTATTGAAACTTAATCAACATTTAGTCCAATGATAGTTGTTTTTCTGATATAAATTGAAATCAAATTTTAATACTGCCAAGTGTATTAAAATGAATGAAATTATTTATGAAAACCACATAAAACACATTTTCTATCTAAAATATATGAATAAACAATTTTATATACAATTCTACAGTATTAAGAAACTATCAAAAGATCTGAATACTTTGAAGCCGCAGTATTCATTCCGTGGCATATTCGTAATCAAGATGTCGATAGGAAATTTCTCTTTCATTGTCTCTTGACGCAGATTGCTATTCAAAGGTGTAAGTAATCTAAAGTTAAAACAAGCCAGTTGATAGTGAGAGCTTTAATGATGATTGTTGTTTCTTCGTAGTAATTTGTGCGATATTCTCTGTAAGCTATATGCGCTTAAAAGCAATTAAAATGCTTTTTTGCATGTTGTATGAAACAGTGAAACACGTATCGCTACCGACCATGCATGTCCATCGTATCGGTTATTTTATGGAATGAATGTCAGTATTAACAAAACATTATGTTTCAGCACGCTATCACGACTGAGGCAGAAAGAGAGATTGAAAACAAAGCAAAGTAAATCTTAGAAATTATATATTTGATATAGAATCAAATATGCAATTATAAAAACACAAAACACCTAAGACAGCAGATAAGCGCGTAGGCCTTACAGAGAACTCCATAATCCAACATATTTTAAGCATTTTAACGCGACGAGCTCAGTATAAACAACAAGACGATTTAAAAGTGAATCATGCTTCGCCTCACAAAGTTATAAAGGTTATCCTAACACTTTCTCGTGCCAATAGCTTTAAGTATGATTTATGCAACATCTTTTAAGTTAAATGAATAAAAAAATACGAAATATTTTTTCACATTTTCATTGTATCTCTTATGTTTAACAAAATCGGCAAGCAAAATGTATATTTCACACTAATCTTTACTCTGTTTTCTACACAATGAACGGAATCCTGTAATTCCTGGGTCAATCATCACAATCACAGAATTACAAATCAGTTGTATCAAATATGCCAATAATATACTATAAAATTTTACTAAAACCTGTCCTTAATATAAAATATGAAGTTATTCCATAGTCCATCCTTTTAATATAGGACCCAGTTCTTACTACGAAATAAAGCCAATATATCTGAAAAAATTAATATATTTATTTATACACTGTATATTTTTGACGACTCTATACATAAAATATAAATATAAAACAAGATACCACAAACTTCCTACAAGTGTAGCAACTTCTCTTGGCAGATACTGAGTTTATTTTGAAGAAAAATTTGCGACTATATGGAACATCATTTGGGATTGGCTTAGCTCGCTTTAGAACCTTTCCTGCACTCTGCCTCGCTCCGGTGGCCGCGCTGCAGTAAGTAGCTGTTGCCACGCGAATCATACTTCGCAAAATGTATCTTATTGTTAGTAAAAAATTCCGCCACAGTTATTCTACATATGGTTGAACTTGGTTTAATATGTATATTTCGGTATTCTTGGTTTGCGGAATTTCAGTAAACATTTTTCTAGTACCACAAGTAGTGTATAAAGCATGTATGATAAGTGTTGTTGTAGTAATCAAAGAAACACAGACTTTATACACTTGTGTCATCACATTGTAAAATTTATCTATTAAAGGAAAATGAATGTAGAGTATAAACCAACAGTCTTACTATAAAGTAGTTGGTGGGAGATGTATTAAGAATGTTAAATGTATACACAATAAAAGTCAAATATGCATTAATATTTCATAAATAGAAGTATAGTACCAGTAGTCAGATTGCAATTTAAACTTTAACCTTATATCTCATATAATAATAAAATTTCAAAAGGGGGAAGTTTTTCTAATAAAGTTCTCTACACAATTTTGCAGCAACAGACTGGTTTATATTGTTTCAACAAAAACTTAAAGAAACCAAATGAATTATAAGCCATACAAAAGACTTTGTTTCCTACATATAATTAAGTGTATTTATAAATAAACATATTGTGACACGCAAAAAGAAATATAAAAATCTATACTACACAATTATTTGTTGTCAATAAATTCAATTAGCAAGTTTAAATAATGCCCTATTGACGAATACTACCTCAAAAAACCCGTCAAATTAGGACGATATGATTCGGCATTGAATCGACTCCACAGAAACTCGCAAACTTTTTAAATTTATTCTGGTTTGCTTTCCTTCGAACCGCTTTCCTTTCATTTTTGTAATTCACCCTCGATATCTCCGCCATATAATATGATTCTCTAGATTTTCAACAGAATGCAATATCTTTCAAGTGGATAAATCAATATATTAATATGGTAAAAGTAAAAACATTGTGATATATTTAATAAGATCGAAATTCTTTTCGATCTTATTAAATATATCAGGGGTTGGAAGACATTTTAAATTGTTATTATTAGTAATAATAAAATAATATTAACGTACTTATAAAAAAAATTTATTTATAAGTATTTTTTTACACAAAATCAAATTATACGAAAATAATATTTACAAATGAAAAAGGATTTTCATATGTCAAATTCGACGACTAATATCGATTTCATTATAAATATACCGTACCGTATCAACAACGTCAGTCGATGTATCGAGACGTGAAATCTCCTCGGAGAAACGTTCCCGTTAGCTTCCGATAACTACGAAGCCTTACCGGAATTGAGAACTCATTTCCACATAAAATATTATTCTAAGTATAAACCAATATTTTCCTTTTCTATTCCACTTCCTCGTGTTTGTTTCTCAAACGATTTAAACGTTGGCTCGTTATATACGCTAGTTACACTCATACGTACGTACGTACAAGCTTTCTGTGTTTTAGAAGACATTTTAAGTACATAAGACGTAATATAATAAAGTATACGAGTATGACGTCTTATATATGCATAGTATTCAGAAAATGTTTGTAAAAATATCATATGCATTAATGTATTATAATTACTAACATGAAACTAAATACTTTGAATTTATCGTAGAAAATGTAATTTATTTGTCCATCTTACCCAAAAACTAACTTGTTCACAAATAAACCAACATTCGAGCAAAAAAAAACTGCAAGCCTTGTAACAAAATAAACCGTTCAGAACTACTATGACAGGGTCTTCTTATTTTTTTCTTGTTATATATTCCAGGAGCATTCTTAGTTTGTGTACCGCTAACCCTTCATTAGCAGGACGGGTCTTTTCCCCTGATCTATTTGAAAAGCAGTGTTCTTGAGACGGATCTAATTTGTTTCTTTACAAGCACGGTTCGTCCTATCCACTGGCTGATTGCGTTGGGTTATATTTCACTCTTACAGTGCTGCTCGAGTTTGCAATTTGTTTGGGTATTGGACGAATCTGTCAGTTCTCATAATTATTGAGTATTTATCATAAAACTTACCTAAGAACATATACCTACGTTATTAATAATTTGTCTGAATAAAAACGTTATATTTTTTATATTACTCACTTTTAATAAAAAAACATTAATAACACAACATTTAAAAGCATCTATTGCCTAAACCTGCATATGTGTACAAAACCTATATGGCGACATCGTTTACTAGGAACCATTAAATAAATTGTCGATCCACTAATTACCGAACTAAAAGGAAACGAATAATGATAGTAGACAATTTAACCATATGAAAAATGATAGAAATATAAAATATAAATACCAACTGTAGGAAACCTATAAAACGGAAATATTGAAGTAGCTAGACCTACGTACTTTTCGTTAATATTGTATTACATATTGTTGAAACCAACGTTAATGTAACGCTTTGTTTAGTATAACGGTCCTAACGAGTCTGGCTGCTTCTCAGCTTTTTACGTGGACGTGTTAAGATTTTGATGCGGTATCATTGTATAGTACCTGCGTTGTTATATTTTGCATACGGTCTTCTATGTAATTAACGGGTTAATATTCAATTTTAAACTCGAAGTTAACAACAGTTTTAACTGTACGTGAGGTATATATATCGAGTCTCTACAAGAAAGTTGTATAAGTAAGTTATAACTAAAGTTGCGATGTACGATCATTAATCAAATTATAAGCGCTGCTTCTTGGGGGACCTTTATAAGAAATAGTGTATTTTTTAGAGTAACCTTCAAACACGATAACCTATAATATTAAAAAAAAATATCGGCAATATTTATAAAAATATTGATAATATTTATTAGTCGTCTGACATGTATGGGTGACTGGTATAGGTTCAATCCCCACTTGGTAGAATAAATGATGTTTTCCTACTCTGGCAAGAGCGTGGCATTAAGCATCGACACTACACACACAATATCTGGAAATCAATAGAAATTTCGGAACACCAGGGTTTCCCCGCCTTTTTATATTCGGCACAAAACCTGAATGCAAAAAAATAAACTACCTAAATGATTATGATTATTTATTTTTATACGAATGAAATTTAATTTGTAACTAGATTATGAAAAAAAAATATATAAAAAAATTAACTTTTTACTATAACTTTTTTTTTCAGCTTTACACTGTATCCCGCACACAGCAGGGTAAGCAGAGGGAACCTAGTGTTAAGACACTCCGTTCCACACTTTCCATCAAATTGTGGAGGAATTGCGTGATGAGTGGCGGAACTCGAAGCCTCGATACCAGAGCGATGAAATGAAAATATACATGTAAATAAATATTTCACTTCCTCTTAAGCGGATCGAATCCACAACCAGTCGCGTTGCAGTTACATGACTTTATGCCACTGCGCCACTGGCTTCAAATATTTAACTTCTTCTTAATCCTTACTTATTTTTTTACGATAATATTTCTATTAACATCGAAACCAGTCGTAATACCTACACACGGTTTCAGAATTGACTCAGATCGTAAAAGCAAATGAGGCGTTTATCTTAATAAAGCTTAGTATGATTTTGATAACGCGGCAAGAGTAAAAACGCCATAAACTTGCTATTATTACGATCGCGGGTATCGTAAACGTTAACGGCTATCGTTACTATTGCCGGCCTCGGTAAATTGTTTTTGTTAAAAGGTAATAGTATTTTTAATGAAAGATCAAAGATTAAAAGTTATTAAAAATATAATAGTGTTTATTTTTGAAAAATATTTAGGATATAAGATCGAATAGATAATAGTAAGGTACTATTAAAATTAGTACGAAGACGCTTTGAAGCTATAATTTTCAATACATCTTAGTAACAGCTTTATTTTCTTGTGTAAAGGTATATTAATAAAAAACAAAAAACACATTTCAAATGAAAATGCTGCTATTAACTACATCACCACATTAGTTTTTGGGTAAAATGTCAGATTAGTGCCTTTTGAGTGAGTGCGACCCTGGAACTTTGTGACTCTTATTGCACATAAAATAAGGACCACAAAGTTGTAAATGTGCTTGATCCCACCAAACCAAGGTTTGCGCCTACTTGTTGCCAAGTTACCCCTAATTACTGACGCGGACTTCGGATTTTCTCAGTTTTCCCTGTGGGCGGAATTAGGGATAAGTGATGAATGATTTATTTTGTTCACTTTGAAAGTGTTTGAGGCCTACTCTAAGAAATGTACGAAAATGATAGTCATCATCTACTTCAAAGTGGCCTGTGAGTGTTATAAAATATCTTGTTAAGAAGAGAGAATTTTTATTAAGAGAATTTAAAATATATAATTTCGACACTAATATTATGAAGCTTTTATCTTTGCGTATAGTACTAATTAAGTTGATTTCAAAGTTTTCTAATATGCTTTGAAATTGATAGTATTTATATAGCAGCACTGTAATTACATAGATATAATTACAAAATTATTCTAATCAAATGATATTATTACTACAGTATTGATTGGTTACATAAGTAATTATTTTTTATTTTCAGCTTCACGCAGTGCGTATTGAGTGGCGGAACTCAACGCCGCGCTTTGTCTCGACACCAGAGCGAATAAATTTAAATATAAAATATTTCATTTCCTCGAGCCTTTACAGTCACAAGCATAAGCACCTGCGCCACGACTGGCCTCAATAAGCAATTAATTTGACAAAAAACGTATACTCACATATTTAACACAAAATGGTGATGTGAAGGAGTTCTCAAAAGTTAATAGACACATTATATCAGCGACACACGGTAATACTGACAAATGAACATAAGTTTTTCAAAGCCAGCGCTCTGTAATGCATTACTGGTGTGTGACCGTCCCCAGGGCTTCTTAACTGCGGTAAAAAAAACCTAGTTTTCAAGCCGGGCTATTGTCTGTCTGAACAAACATCCGTTCTCCGCTAATTAAGCTTTTTTGTTAGTAACCTTGTTAAAATTCTACGCTCAACAACTGCTGTCATAGACATTATTAGGACAAACAAATGATATTTCTAATGAACATGTTTAATATGATTCGTAAACTGCTTTAAATATATTATTATTTAGTTATACTGCTATTATAAACTTTATCATTTTGTTATAATTACAAATTTACTTATTATAATATATAAAATTATTTTATAAATATGAACTTGCAAAAAGTGTGCTATTTTATAAATATATATATTTTTTAAGAACATACGTAAATTCTTTAATCCTAATACCTACTACACTTGACATTTACAACCAGGCCGAATATTCAAGTCCTATAGTATTTGTTGAGGCGAACAATACGGCCCTAAGCAAATAGCAGGGTCCAAAACTGCCTCCATGTCTGGAGTAGTGAATAAACTTATGGATAACGTAATATAGGGAAACGAGCTCGATAGCAATAGAATGGATACAAGATTGTTACTATTGAAACTGGCGCATTGTCTATTATAAAAGGGTAAAAAAATAAACATATATTACATTGCTTAATAACTATTTTCGTATTTGAATAGACTTATTAGACGTATTTATTTAGATAGAAAATAAAAATCAAAACTAAATTAATTACCAATAATTCAGGTATACTCAATAAAATCCTAATTAAAAGTTGGTGGACTGGCAATGAAAAATTACTCAATTCAACAAGATACTTTACAGGTCATTAGTTTTCCAGATTGGACCCGTTGGATAAAACACCCAAAAAGCGCAGGATCCTGAAGACCCTCTAATAATTGAAAATGTTACCTTAATTTCACGTATGATCGCCTTCAAGTTCGAAAATCACGGAATTTGCGAAGGTTATATCACATATAAGTTATGGATTAAAATTATCAGCTTAATAGGTTATTATAAATTTAATAATTTTATTGATTGGACATCTGAGTGTAGACCGCTGTTGGCATGTGTTGCTTTGTAATATGAACACTATTACGTAGTTTACTGAAATCTAACTCGATAAACTAAAAATATACTTAAAGACTGGAAAAAAATATTACATATTTTCTTCCAAACAAATAATCGAGTGAAATTTATATAGTCAATAAGAATGAATTATGAAAGGCTTTAAAACAAAAACTTTATACTAAGAGTCAGTGAATATATATAGAGTTCCTGGAAAAACCTAAACATTTCAAAGATATGCAAAAAGAAACAAACGTACCACAAAGCGAGATGTGTAAAAAGGTCTCGTTAGCAGCTTCCGCCTGTCCCATATTGAGATAAATTATGCACCAACGTATACATATATAGCATTTTAGTTTGCTATAAAAATTGTACTATGTTACTTATAATATAATCGTAACTGATCCGTGACTGTACATAGAAGTTATATAAGAAAAATATTATTGGTGGCATTTATTGGTGAATAGAACCAAAAACTATGATTTATAAATATCAATGTTAGCGTAAACGAACGCCTGTGCGTTTGTTTTAATAACCTCAGAAGCGGCTTAACCGAATTAACTGCAGATTTCACTATTGTATCTTCGCAATGTTCCCTTAACATTTAGTGTTAGTTTTATTTTAATCGGTTTAAAAATAAAAACATGTACTATTTTAAAGAACGCTGTTCGACAATATTTCTTTATATAACTGTTTTATTGAATTGGCTGAAACTTTATACTTTTTGATATAGATATTGTTTTTAAAATAATATTATTATTAGAAAACAGAAGTAATGGAGATTAGTGAATTAATAATAATGCAATTCAAGCGGGTGAAACCGCGACCAGGTCACTAGTATAGTATATATTTAAAAGTAGACCATTAGTTTTAATAACAATATTTAGAAGGTCGATCGGTAGCCCGTATTGATTGATTCTAATATTGGAGTTTCACTTAGCCGAGGTAAGCCAAAACGGAAATCTTTCGCTTCACCTATTCCTGATTGTATTTTTTATTGATTTACTTCGAAATTATCAACATTTTCATTTTAATTACAGAAATGTATCATGTCTCAAATTTTCGAAAAAAAAGTATTTTTATAAATGAATATGTACCACAGATATAAGTCAAAATAAAAGTAAATCATATCAACATCTCACATAATTTTCCTAAAACTACTTTAAACGTATCACAGAAGAATGTAATTGAATATTGTTCTCATTTTCTAAATTCATATAGTGGGTCCTAGATAATTCGACACAATTTCTATGTAGATATAAAGATAAATTTAACAAGATCACTGAAATAAGTGAATATTTCCAACCCTATCGACATATTCAAAACGGTAAACAACGAAACCACGAAGATCACAAAAAGAAAAGAAAATACGGTTTCCCCAATCGCCAATAACATACGAGGATCGCCAAACAAAAATACATTTCTGAATTTACACTAAATCGAAGCAAGAGCGTGGGCAAATTGAAAACAGTCGAGTTCGGCTCGTTATAGAGCCGACTTCAACCATTTATCTTCATTCTACCTTTGAATGGAATTGCCGGCGACGTCCTCCGCAACTCAAACGGTAGAACTACTTATTATTTCGAGCAGTTCAAGCTTAACGATTTGGACCGAACGGTAGTGCACCTGTCTCTAGCCCCCATCTTTTGAGACACATCGATATATTGAAGAAAGAGACCATCCAAAGTAACAACTACAAGAATTTAAGAGCTATTTATTCCTAATCTACTGTCTAGCAATATACACATGGGAACTAATAAATAAGTGGGTAAATAATAAAAGCAATCTATATAATAATTCGATCGAAAGTGAGAAACAGAAATGTCTCAACAGAAACGTAGTGTCTTAATACTAGGTTGCCAGGTTTTAAATTATGATTAAGTATCTACATATAATTAAATCAGCTTCACCCTATATCCCGCAAACAGCAGGGTAGGCAGAGGGAACCTAGTGTTAAGACACTCCATTCCCCACTTTCTGCCGAATTCTGGAGGCATTGCGTGTTGAGTGGCAGAACTCAACGCCGCGCTTAACCTCGACACCAGAACGAAGAAATGGAAATATAAATTTAAGTAAATATTTCATCTCCTCGAGTGGGGATCGGATTGTGGAGTGGATCGGACTGAGTGGAGTCGATTTTACAGTAACACTTCGTGCCGCTGCGCCACGACTGGCCTCAATATATAATTAATAATAATAACGTCATATTCGTAGACCACTTAATATGAGACCACAAATGATTATAAAATGATGCGCCCACTCATCGAACAGGTCATCTCAAATGAAGTTTTACATTCAAAACACATTTGGAATTCATTTTGAACTCGAACATAATTAACTATTAATAACCGAGAAATTTGCATTTATTTGTGAATGCTCAGTGAAGCGTATCATTTTGCTCGATTCTGAGCGCCGCCACTGTTTGTGAAACGTTAACGTACCGAAGAAGTTAACTCTCCAGAGATTCGGCGTCGTTTAATTAAGTACTCCCTATTATACTAATGGTGTATCCATCCAGAGTCGGCGTCAGGCGTCTGACGTCGATCCCACCGGATGCGTTTACAATTACAATAATGCAGCATAGACAATGCTGATGACGGTGATGGTGATGGTGATGGTGATGGTGATGGTGATGGTGATGGTGACGGTGACGGTGACGGTGACGGTGACGGTGACGGTGACGGTGACGGTAACGGTGACGGTGTGTGGGTGGGGAAAAATGATCACTGTTGCGATATCTTGTGTCATCGCGTGCCGTGGTTAATAGGCGACAGCGATATTAGGCGGTTTGGCTCTGGAAATCTATATGATAGGACGTCTATATGATAGCTAGTTAGGAATATGTGTAATAAGAAATAATAAAAGAATTATTTATTAAAAATATATTATTTTGCGTAGTTTACAAATGTTTATTTATATTTCAATACGCAAATACCTCGAGAATTAGTCGGAGAGCAGGGAACGGAAGTGTCTTAATGTGAGCGAAGTGTCTTAACACTATACTTACACTCGGTATATGAATAACTCTCGCTATCACCCATGACTTGAAACACAACAAAAAGAAAGTTGGCTTTTGTCCCCGTCCTTCGTCGGTTACAGATGATCGCGCGTGACTGACGTACAAAACAGACGATGTTCAGTCGGTTTGTCGGATCTGTTGTTTGCTTTTGCGGGGCGCTTTTGATTGACAGAGTATCTTGTGTTGTGATATGCGAAGTGGCGTTTGCATTAGCATTAGGCAACTGTTCACGCACGTCACCTTATTTAGAGTTACCGCATACATACACTCTATATGTGGAGAGCCGTTTGTTTATTTTGTGTTACACATTTAATTAACAACTTGACTTTAACTTGCTTTAAGGTTAAATAAATGTTTTAAGGCATAGATCTACTACATATTTAAAAAAATATATTTAAACAGATACGTTTGTATTTTTGTATAATATGTTCCTTACGTTTATTGACATTAAATGCTCACAACTGGCCCTTTGTTAAAAGAATAATAAAAGAAAATACGAAACTGCACACACCAACACTGCTGCTATTATATTAAACGTCAATTGTGACATTGTAATTAATTATCTATGCAAACCAAAATCTAAGATCAGAATGATATTTTGTTTCTGTAATAAAATAATACAAGCCAATAGCAGTTATAAAGAATGCAATTTTAAAATACATTAAGTGAGTAAACGAAGGGAGCGGGACGCGCCCAGCGTTTGGTGTTAATTATTCCACAGAAGGGCAATCCGGGCTACTGTACTCAACAAGGGCCAAGCCGAAATCAATTAGTCTCTACACACAAAGATTCCACTGAACAATTTATGTGTGTGCAAAGCAGATTATGTGTGTGCAAATCGCATTCAGTGCGTGAGTACTTATAAATGTCCGATTTTGCATCCCGGCGTGCATTATTTGAAAGCATAGTAAATAACATGAATTAAACGATCGAGTAACTGTCGATTGTATACCGTACTGAATATTGAATTTACTACATTTACTGTGATTGTAACTGTTATCTAAGTAGGAAATTCTATTTTGATATAAAATATGAAAAAAAAACTTTAAATAAATGTATTAATTATATGTTACTTTTTTATTCTACATCAGCTTCACGCTGTATCCCGCAAACCGCAGGGTAGGCAGAGGGAGACACTCCGTTCCCCACTTTCTGCCGAATTCTGGAGGCATTGCGTGTTGAGAGGCAGAACTCAACGCCGCGCTTAGCCTCGATACCAGAGGGAAGAAATGGAAATATAAATTTAAGTAAATAATTCATCTCCTCGAGTGGGGATCGAACCCACAATCAGTCGGTTTTACAGTCACACTTCGTGCCGCTGCGCCACGACTGGCCTCATTAACAAAAAAAACCTTATATTCTAAAGTCCCTTTTTTTAGCTATATAAATTGATTTACAGTCGTGAAAATACAGATGGCGAAACTAATAAAACGACAACTTTATGTTTTCACGAGACACGCAAGCACGTCACACTTGCGATTGGCATCCTCTGACTAATTGATCGACATTGAGGAATTCACGTAATTAGACGACATATTCATATTTAGAATAACTGAAATTGTATATATATTTTTCGTAACTTTTTAGTAAAAACTTTAAAAACATTTAAATATTATCAAAAGTAGATGACTTTTTAAAAAATAAACCCCTAAATTGTGAGAGGGTAGCCCAAAAACTGATACATTTCATATAATTGATGTTATATTATCGTAAAAATTACAGCGCTATCAGGATGGGGTCAGGCGTGATATTGGCTGGGAGCACGCGACGTACGTAGACACGCGACGTTACACATCTTATACTTTGTAAAATAGTGTAAAAGAAATATAAAAGGCCAATAATATTTTTATAGTACAAAAATGTTAATTTCCGTGTTTCATAATTAAAAGTAAAGTAACATTATAAAAAGCATTTCCTAATATTTCTTTATTGAAAACATTATGCTCGAGCACGTAGCGAACAGAAACGATAGCAAATTGATGGGAAAATATATACGATGAAATTGTGAACAATGAGGCGGAAAGGTCTCCTCGATTAATGTATAACGACGTGTAATATAAGTATGGTGGTAATGGAATTAAAAGAGGTTGCCAAAGATGTCGTCATTATTATTGTGTTTATATATAAATGTTTGTTAAACATGTGAAGAAGTAGACATAAATAATACGTGTGTATATTAGTAGTATTGTCGTATCAAAGATTTATATTAAATCAATATACTATGCAAAATTTCATTTTAATATTAAATGCTGACGACAAGTCTTCCATACGTGTAGAAACGTGTTTAAGCACTGAGAAACATCAGTTGAAGTAGACTAAATAATTTTCATAGAATTTTTACTATTATTATCATATTCTGAGTTATGGCACCTCTGTTAAAACTTTGTGTAAAACAATATTTTTACTATGACTGATTATATGAAAAAACTTCAAAAAGGACCAGATTCGAAATAAATTTTTAAAAACACTCCCTGTCCACATTAAAAGTATTCTCTATCCAATTTTAAACGTCAAATTGCATATCTAAAACGAAAGTTGCAACTTCTAGCCAAGGCAGTTGCAATTTAAAAATAGAGCGCTCTCATTCCGCTAACGAAGGCAAAAAGTTACTAAAATATAAGAAGTCAGATCTAAGTAGTAACGTTTCTTAAAGTTCATATAAAATAAGCAAGGATTAATATTTAGAAGCTGTCAAAATATTATTTTTACGTTCTTAACACTGGCTGTTTTCAATGACTTTAAACTTTAACCGATATAAGAAAACAATAGAACAACAGTGTTCTATAGATATATTGAAGATTAGTCGCTTATTACATAATACTGTTTAAAAATAAATGTAACTAATATATTTTTACTCATTTGACTCAAACAACAATTTTTTGTATAATTAAATTGTCTGGAATTAGTAAGTTTAATATAAGTAATTTCTAAATTGTTTTAAATTAAAATAACTAAATTGAGTAACAAATATTATAAGAAACTTGCTTGTACTAAAGTTTTGACACGAAATCAACAAAGTCAGCTGTCTAGAGCACTTGAGTTGTACAGAAAAAAAAAATATTTCATAAAGCTATAAGGTAAAGGAAGGAAACCGTGTATCGTTCTCTAGGATTACCATTTAATGTGCCGTTGCGTGCTCCGTGTATCGACCTTAGACGCCCGGTAACGCCTTCTATGCTCGACTTCCCTCTAAAAATTGTCCTTGACCCTTCTATAGTTCTCAGTACTTTTTACTTGAACTTAGATAAAAAAAGTAGAATATTTTTTTTTGTACAAATGTAATGTTAATATTATCAGCGTGAAATTATTTCAATAAAATATTTGTAAGTAAATTAATTCTATTTTTATTAAAGTGGTATTTCACACTTATTATATTATAGAAAAATATTTATTTAAAAAATGTATAAAAATTTGAACGTAGCGGGACTCGAACCCGCGCCTCAAAATAAAGAGTATTCTCTCTTGACAGACGATAATTCATAGTAATTATCTTTGAGTAGCGGAAATTTGTAAAAATCTCCCAACAAAGATGCTAAGAACATAAATAAGTTGTAACAAGCGTATAAAAATTTCGACGTAGCTTAATGAGAACGTATGGCTTAGTGGTCAGAGTGCCTGGTCGGTTTCCAGGAGGCGCGGGTTCGAGTCCCGCTACGTTCAAATTTTTATACGTTTTCTAAATAAGCAAATTAATTCTAGTTTAAATTAAAAGAAATTGAAGTGTGAAATTCTCAATGCGTATGTATTACATTGTATTACATTACTATGTGTCTTAGATACTCGTATAATCTACCTTTAACTGACAGAAAGAATCTCATCACTAACTTTTGTAGATATTTCAAAAGTTGAAGAAAATATTTCTTGTTTAAGGTATCTAAGCATTCTTTTACCGAGATAAAGAAGACAAGATCTCAATGTCAATTTTTTGTTACAAGTTTCTTTAAATTTATTCAAATTGTCTTCAGTATATATAAAAGTACACATAGTCATTTTATCTTAATAGCGTTCAGTACAACTCAGACTGTAAATAATCATCTTTTATCTTTAATAATATACATTTTCCGTATGCATATATGTGTTTAAAACATAGGTTAATTCAGAGGAACAACAAATAATAATAATTCAATATATAAATGAAAATATTTTTACCTAAAACAATTATAAAAAGCAATATATTAAATAGTATTTGTGCATTACACTCTCTGTAATACAAAATAGTAAGAGCTTAGTATTTTCTCAGAAATAGTAATCAGCAGTGTTTCAGTCCGGTCAAAAAAAGGTTGATAAGCTCAGAAAATCACTTTCATTATTTTCTAGGAATTTATGAATATTCTACTTAACTTATATTTAAAGCCCATTGAAGTAATTCGTATTATTGCGCTTGAACCGTCACGGACACGCCATAATTGGCGTTCATTCCGATTGCAGATACCCTTCCAATTGAGTGTTGGCAATTTATATTGGAAAGTTAGTAATATTCAATAGTCACGTGACTCTTATAAGTGTATTAGTTTCATGTGTTACATAAAAATATATAAAACTTTGTTAAATTCTAAAGTAATTTGAATAAATATTATAAGAAAAATTATATAAAGTTATAGAACTATTGAAGTGATTTGTAATATAATTATATTTCAAAAACTATAAATGGTAATAATATATTTCTACTCTTAATATCTTATTAATACGAGTTGAATAATGTGTAATTTATATATAATTTCTTTTACCATATCCGTTTGGAAAAAAATCAAAACTAGCTAATCCATCACACATCGAACCTCACTGAATAATCTAACATGTGAAAATAATAAAAAGAAAAAAAAAATAAAAATAATTGATTGCAAAGCGCTTCCCAAGTACACATAGACACTAGCACATTACATGTAAATACACTTCCACACTGTCCCAGAGGCTACGTCGTAGCGCGGCGTAGCGGCGTGCAGTCTACGCGCCGAGCGTCGTAGCACTGACGCCGCCGCCCGTAGCCCGTAGCTTCGCGGGCAGTGTTTCAATTAACTGCTTTGTTGCCTCGTGCCATTGAAAGAACGATTTTGTCAAAAAAATCAAATGCAGTATGTTTGTAGAGTATAATTCAGTTTTTATGATACGCAGCCGTTATTTCTATTTTGGTTGGTTTATGTTTTATTTTAATATAGCAATTTTGAATGGCTACATGTTTATAAATTATTCCTGAGTTTTTCAGATATATGCGTATCAAACTTATTCTTGTGATTGCCCAAAGGTTACAAAATGTACGAAATATCTTGCTGAAAAGGATTGGCTTCAGTTTTATTGACTCTTGGGTTACCTATAAAATAAACCTTATTTAAGATAGAGGTACAGAGATAGTTTACCTACTTGCATTTTTATTTTATATTATTCGGAGTTATATATTTTTTTGTATGTTACATATTCTTAAGAGTATTGCTTTTTCGCAGATAAAAACTTCGATAATAATATATTTTATAGTTATTTATTTCTACTAAATATATATATATATATATATATATATATATATATATATATATATATATATATAATTGTATAACATTTCAAAGTGCCCTTGTAATCCTCCTAATTCCTGAAAAAAACGACAAGAAAACGATTTAGCTGTCTGAATGATATATCTTTGTAGAGAATTCTTAAGATTTACGAAATAGCGAAAAGTCCCTTTTTATATAGTGTTGTTGTTGTACGATTTTTGCCTGAATTTAAGTTAAAATATTAATAAAATACACTTAAATGTCTATGTTAGCGTTATAATTCTTATTTTATTATTTACTAATTTTTGTGTAAAAAATTGAGAAACCTGGAAAACATAAGATTAAGATCGCTTAAAATACATATTTCTATCCTATTCTTCATTATACGCTTATATGTAATGTTTACATAAAACAAATATTATTAATCAACAATTTACAATTACCATAATTTCACAAACAGACAGACGGAAAGACAGTCAATGTATAGCGAGTACATTAACAGTATTGTTTACCAAACGGATGGATCAATTAAAAGGCCATTCTATACTTATTCCTCGCTCTATAACTCGATAATCTTGTTGTCAGTTGCGGTTGCCTCTACTTCGCCCGCGGTTTCTCACTAACTGCCACGATTGAGATTTTCAACGTTTAGTGAACATTTTTGTACAATTATATTCCTTGTGCAGAAAACTTTAAGATACGAAATTGTATATCAAGTAGTACATTTACACTTTAATCAGCACTTAAATTTTAAAAAGATTTTCAATTTAAACGTTTTTCTGTATCAGTTTAAACAGATAATATTTCTTACTTTTACCTGCTTAATAAAAGAAAAAGGTAAACATAATGTTTGTCATAGTATTTTTTTCTATTGACTTAATTAAATCTAGTGATTCCTAGTATATTGACTAGGCTAAATATTAAAGTAAATTTGTATTTTATATAAATAGTTTACTTTATTTAGGTAATGTAGTTGTAGCTTTTAAAAAACATAGATCTTCTGTTATATTTATAAGAGCACTCGACAGATTTGCCATCTTTTTTGTCAGACACGGATTTACGCAAGAAGCTTTGGGAACCCGACATAAGAAACTGTTGAAACAAATAAGAGGGCAGCGTACCGTAAAATTCCGCAGAATCCGTATAAAAATTAAAATCTGCGGCTCTTTTTCAGTGGCCACCCCCGCATTGCCGAGTATTATGGGTATATTTAAAATGAGACTACAATAAGTCATTTTTAGTCCAATTTTTTATTTCTAAGAAATGGATATCGAATGGTAAAGTCTTATAAATATTATAAAAGCATTGTGTATAATTATAAATTTACATATTACAATATTTGAAAAAATATTTTGATTGTAAAAATATATCTCAAGAAACGTGATGATATAATACAATATTCTATTTTCGACTTTATGTTCAGACTTTTGACTTTTAACAACATTGAGTACAAAGATTGTTTTTCACGTTAAATAACTATTATCTGTGGTACACAAACGTCACGCAAGTTATAATAATAATTCACCAATGTTAACGATTCCCATAATAATAACATCGAATCAACGCTCAAACGATCCCCGAGTGCCAAATTACTGTTTACCTATAATTAGATGGACATCATTATTGCTACACAGATTAAATATTGAGAGAGTTTCTGATAAACATAATTTTAAATGATTAGTTTAATGAGCAGCGCAGGGATGATACTGCCACTCAATGTTTGATGTTTCGAAGAAATCGAAGAACGGCGTGCACTTAGGCCCGTACTCATAAATCATGAATGATGCAATTTGTGAATGAAAACGACATCTCAAGATCGATCTCAAAAATTAGGTTGTTTTATAAATACGGACCTATGAGTTATAAGCGTAAAACTGTTTGTTGAAGTTTGAATGTTTTGATATGACATATTATCCCCATATAGTTTGAGTAAGATTGGAATTGCAATGAGCATACATATTCGCTTATAAATTTCAGTAATTTCGTTATCAAATGACTATAATATTATAATTGAATACACTACAATACTATTACATAAATTATGGACTTAATTTTATTATAGCTGCTATACCAAACAACACATTTATATAAATACACACAATAAATATAATTATTTTAAATATATGTTTTAACAATTTATCATTAAATATATGTGTGTTTATACTTACTTTTACTATTTACCAAACAAGAGATTATTATATTATATAAGGCCAGTCGTGGCGCAGTGGCACGAGGTGTGACTGTAAAACCGACTGACTGGTTGTGGGTTCGATCCCCACTCGATGAGATGAAATATTTACTTAACTTTATATTTCCATTTCTTCGCTCTGGAGTCGAGGTTAAGCGCGGCGTTGAGTTCTGCTACTCAACACGCAATGCCTCTAGAATTCGGCAGAAAGTGGGGAACGGAGTGTCTTAACACTAGGTTCCCTCTGCCTACCCTGCTGTGTGCGGGATACAGCGTGAAGCTGATTTAATTTTTTTTTTTAGATTATTATATAAATTAGCACAATATTTTACAATTTTCTGTTTCATAATGCATAATTTCAACTGCTCACATAAATATCGTGTATTTTTTCAGCTTTCCGCTTATAGCGTTGTATGCAGAGGGAACCTAGCGTTAAGAAACTCCGTTCCGTATTGCATAAGGCATTGCATGTTGAGTGGCGGAACTAATCGCCGCGCTTTATCTAGTTACCAAAGCGTGGAAACGAAAAAATTAATAAGCAATAATTCATTCCCCCAAATGGGAACCGAACACACAATCGTTGTGTTTAAATCTATCTCTGTTGCATTTAAGTCTAACCTACGTTGGATCCTACGAAACAGCTTTGTAGTTAGTTAAGACAACCAGACGTGATAGGTAACTTAGAATTGTCAGTTATCACAAGGCCTTTAGGCTACGTCGTTTGCTACACTCGGATCTGAGGTTTTCGACGCTCCTACGAATATGTAGGAAATGTCTCAATTGTTCACAATGTAAATAAGTACCTTCGTTATAGTTACATATTTCTTTCGGACAACCAAGTGCTTCACGGCTAACATTAGTTGCACTGCTGTCGATTTATAGAATTAGCTTTACAAAAAAAACAAATAATTCGTAAACCTATTATTGCCTAAAACTAATACATATCATAACGAGTTTTGTTTCAGACACAAATACTTACTTTACCATCAAAGGGAATAAAATTGAACTTGTTAACCCAGAAGACATCATAATCTTAATTAACATCGTCATTCATCTCCACATCATGAGATGATAAGCTGGGACAAGTAAGACGAGTCGTATTGTCTCATGGACAATGATAAATGTTCCTTTGATTTAATACCACAATATAAAGTTTGATTAAAATAAAGCATAACGGACTCTATATTTAATGTTTTGACTTTATGTAACGAATATTTAAAAAACACTAATGTAGAGAACTAAAATCTATTGGTATAAGAAGGGTAAAAGTCACATGTTTTTATTTTTACCATCATATGTATTTCAATATAGATAGACTCTGTCTACTACTACTACTGAACTTGGCGGTAACTTACTCTGTTCTCTACTCTAGGTTTCGATAGCTCTACACAAAAATGTAATTTAAGGTACGAAAAAAGATCAAATTTTATTTGTAAACATTCCCTTGAGTGACATAGTCAATTTTCATTTATACTAGGATGAATACTCCTATTAACATTATAGTAAGCAGCAACAAATCATTACTAAGAATTATTCAAAAACTTTAAAATTATTAACGAAACAAATACCCTCTGTAGATCCACTGACTTATTTACTATCTTTGTCACGCAATACTGTCTATAACAATACACCGGCCCACTGTACCTAAAACTCGCAAACTTAAAGTTATTATCGATACGAGGGCAGAAACATAACGCCGCCGTACTTCTGAGCAGATGCGACCAAAATTATTATAACTATGACTTTGATAATAACAATATCTTTTATTATCTCATGTCGAAATAGGTAACCCCTCTTAAAAAAAATTCGCCCTTTTGCCTTTTAAACATTTCTGACCCTTATTTTTATTTGAGAGAATGGCACTATATCGATATAAGAGACAATACGTTTTCTTCAGGCATATCAATATATCAATACATACTTCAATTTTCATTAATGATGTCTTGTGCTGAGTGGTGTAGCTCATCGTTAAACTTTGTCGATCATTTAGAAAAGCATTAAATTCTATGATAGCATGAAGCTAGTCGTAGCGCAGGGGCACAAACGTGCGAATGTAAACGCGACAGGATGTGGGTTCTATTTCCATTCGAGGAATTGTTTTTTTTTTTATAATTTCATTTCCTCGCTGGTAACCGGTACTCGTACATCCTACTCCACCTCGTAACTCGTAACTCCGGTATCTTGATAAACAGCGCGGATTGAGTTCCGCCACTCAATACGCAATGCCTCGAAAATCCGGCGGAGAGTAGCGAACGCGAATGTCTTAATAGGAACGGAGTATCTAAACATTATGTTCCCAGATTTCCTGGATATATTAACGTAAATATTCTATTAGTTAGAAAATTTTAAATGATATATACAAATCATCTTATATTAAAATGAAAGTAAATAATTACTTTATATTTTTCAGAAGACGTCAAACTACATATACTCGTAGGGTAGAGCATGTAGCATTAAAAAAATATGTACACACACGCAATACATTTACGTATCTCAACAAATGCAATAAATAAGAATAATATAATATTTACTTCCCTAAGGCACTACGAACTACGAAAGTTATTTAACTTTGCGGTTTATATTTGAACATAATGTTAAGGTAGAAAATGATGTCGAAACTTAGCTTATCATCGTTTCCGTCTCTTCCTTCTATCGGCATTCCTTCCTTCTATCGGCATATAATTGCATATTTTTTAGTAGTTATTGTATATAATACGAGTATATAATTGATTATTGATATTTTCCTGGATAACTCACATGAAAGCCAATTTAAGACAACAGTTTAAAGAACTTATACTTAAAATTTTAAAAAAATCTAAATATTCTTCTTCATCTTGTGAGGAACAATTTAGCTCTTTGCTATAACTTCGGAATCTTCCAAGCCAGCAGTTTTCATAGCTCGCAGCAACGAAGTTCTGAATTGGTTCTTCAATTAAACGTCCACAACTATTAGTCCGTTACACTTGATGCAGCGATCATTATCTCAGAGTTCGTTAGCGCACAGCTGTTTTCGTTTCCTAGATAAGTTATGAGTGTTCATTTATATTTTACTGTTATATTATTATATTACAATAACATTCAATCTCTCTTGGATTACAATTAATTAGGTATAAATATAATGTCTAAATTTTTTTCTACAAATAGAGACTGATTTTCTGTAGTTATGAGTTGATACGTACTTCATATATTCTTTCAGAGTTAGTTGTAATAACCAAGTTTGAATTTAATTTGAAGATTTCGATCTTCATAACTATCGTCTGTACAGCCTGGCAAGTCTCAATTTTTTTTTTAATCAAATTATTATATAATACATTACAACATTTCTCATTGGAACAATTAATGTAACAAAAAATATAATACAATAATAATTCACGTATTTGCGTAAATTTTTCACAAAAAACCTGAACGAGAAATTTCCACACTTGTCGTATTATGTAGCGTAATTTTACAAAGCTTCTAGCAGAGTGTCGCTCACATTATTTGTTCAACCCCGTCAACCAATACCAGATCTTGAGTCTAAAGCGTTTAATAAAAACTCCGAAGAATACATTAGTCTTACACATGAAACTATGTTGACGTACATCTATATAAATAGTTTTGATGTGATATTTTCACATTGTTTGATTATTTGCGGCCGTGGTGCAGGGCTACAAGCATTTGACTGTAAACGCGACATGTTGTGGGTTCGATTCAAACTCGAGGAAAAAAAAATATTTAATGCCACTCGACACGCAATTCCTCCTGAATTCGGCGGGAAGTGGGGAGCGGAAGTGTGTTAGCACTAGGGTCCCTCTGCCTACTCTGATATATGCGCAATACAGTGTGAAGTTAAAAAAAAAGGTTATCTATCACGTTTTAGAAGAAAAAGACTTTGCAAAACTTCGTGAAACAGGCACATAAACAATTAAAAAGTTTTAAATACACAAAGTAAGCATATAAAGAAAATTATGGTAATATATTCCATGCCATAATACCAGGATCTTCTATAAAATAACGTGCCATTAACACTTTGAAAGGCTTAAAAGTTGCCCAGAACATATTTGTACGATTATGCGTCGTAAGCGTATGTATATCTTAACGCATTTGACTCAATTGTATTTGTATTTATTTACGTCTTATAAAGATTATAAAAAATACATTTAGTAGTTAGGAAAATATTTAATTTATATAGGAACTAATGACAAAATTTAAAAACACTTTCATATAATCGAAAAGTGAAATAAATTAGTGCCAGTCGATGTCCCTTATCTGAGTATAATATATAAAGTATACGACAAAGTTGATCGAATCGATTGGCGCTTCATGGCGTCGGTCATAAAAAGTAGTATTAGGTCATCGGATATTTTATTTGAAACTAGTGGCCTCCCGCATCTTCGTTTGCACTTTATGACGCTTGCCATTTGAAAAGAAATTCTTTTGAAAATTGCAACACTTTGACTTTCGAATCGTGTAAGAGAGATTGAGTTAGTGGAGTGAATTGATTGAGTGGCGAAACTCTTGTCCTATCGGATGTCGTGTCCTATCGGAGCAAGGAAATAAAAAGATTATAAAATTCCCTCGAGTAAATAATGAACCTATAACCATCGCGTCTTCTCTCTCTCAATTATTAACCATACTGCACAAATTTTGCTGAGGCAGCATTTCCCTACTTCCCTATAGATTAGCCGAATTGTTTTGGGACTTCATCAGGTGTTTCAGATTTTTTATTTTTATATATCAATGGAAAATGCTGATTGCTCTTCAACTTTTGTTACGAGACCATTTAATACTTGCTTATAGCTTAGCTAGACTGCTATAGTTCTACATCAGGTGTGCCAGTCTTCAAAATCAATGATTCTAGTCAGGTCAAATAACTAAAAAAGGATTAACTGAAATTCGTCCAACAGTTCGAGATGAAAAGATATACTTGTACAAAAATACATAAAAAAAGCCGTGAAGGTACATCCTTTAGTGTATTTACTCTCCCTAGATATTTTTTTCGCAAATTTACTCACTCACGAGGCCAGTCGCGGCGCAGTGGCACGAGGTGTGACTGTAAAACCGGCTGGTTGTGGGTTCGATCCCTACTCGAGGAGATGAAATATTTACTTAAATTTATATTTCCATTTCTTCGCTCTGGTGTCGAGGTTAAGNATATATATATATATATATATATATATATATATATATATATATATATATATATATATATATATATATATATATATATATATATATATATATATATATATATATATATATATATATATATATATATATATATATATATATATATATATATATATATATATATATATATATATATATATATATATATATATATATATATATATATATATATATATATATATATATATATATATATATATATATATATATATATATATATATATATATATATATATATATATATATATATATATATATATATATATATATATATATATATATATATATATATATATATATATATATATATATATATATATATATATATATATATATATATATATATATATATATATATATATATATATATATATATATATATATATATATATATATATATATATATATATATATATATATATATATATATATATATATGGCGTCGGTCATATAATTTTGTATGAAAAAGGATACATAAATATATAAAGCAGCTGAATATTTTTTGTTTTCTCTTAGATGATAACTTGATAATTATTTGACCTCAATATTCTTTATCTCAATATTCTTATTTATTTAAGAATTATTAAGAATTCTATATTTCACAAATATAATTGTTAGGTTCATATTAAATAAATCCTGTCGTTGCGCAGGGGCACAAAGTGTGTCTGTAAATCGACTGGTAGTGGGTTCGCTCTGGTGTCGAGGGGAAATCGCGGCGTTGAGTTCCGCCACTCAACACGCAATGCCTCCAGAAATTGGCGGAAAGTGGAGAACGGAGTGTCTTAACACTAGGTTCCCTCTGCCTACCCTGCTGTGAGCGGGATACACCCTGAAGCTGAAAAAAAATAAATAAATAAGGACATTTCCCTCGGGACACTCATTTTGAGTTTGAATATAAACAAATAAATTTTTAGAGAACATAAGGTGTACCTACCTACATAGTATCAATTTAACGCATTTTTTTAATATTAATATTAGGCACAGTTTAATAAAAAGCTAGATGAAATATAAGGAGGATCTATTTTATTTTATCCCAACGGATAATGCAAGTCATAATAAGTAATGATGATATTACACTCTCGTTGGGTAAGTGTGGGGGCGATTCATCTTTTAATACGTCATACGCGAAATTTTATCTATTCTTTGGGATATTGCTGTGAGGATTACATAGCACGTGTCTAATAAAAGTACCCCTTTTAAACATTACGAAGGAAATCTTTATATTTTGTTAAATAAAATTTCAATATGTCAAACATAGAAATATATTTTTTTGCTTATTTAGAAAACGTATAAAAATTTGAATGCAGCGGGACTCAACCCGCGCCTCCTGGAAACCGACCAGGTCAGGTCTAAATATTTATACTTTCTAAATAAGTATTTATCTTTCTTAAGTGTGAAATAACACTTAATTAAAAATGTTAAAAATATTTTTTTTATTTATACAATTATCAAATATGCTGTATCTAGTAACTAGCATTCTTTAAATTTATACTTTTTATAATTAGTTTGACCTAAAACTAGATTATTAATTGAAACTTTAACGCGGTTAATAAGACCTAAATACATATGATAAAACATATTGAGTAGCGTTTTTTTATTTCCATTTAACTCTATCATTTATTAAGAGAAAAAACCTAAGAAAAAAATAGAGAATCTAGTGTAGAGACATTCCGTTTTCCACTTTGATAAATATTATAATTTTAATTTACAGTATCAATCATAGTATTTTATCCTGGAAGCAAATTTGCAGTGGCAGTGGCAGTGGATTCGAAGTATTAATACATAATGCGCGGTAATGGAGAGCGGTTCGGTTCATTGCGACCCGCCGGTAGAGCTGTGACCACATATAGATCGATTTCAATGGGATAATAATATATAGGATAATGATTCATACTAAAAGTTTATATTCGTTACTTATAAAAAGTCTTTTGATAGATTTATATCAAATAAGTCCAAATCTTATATAAAATTTTATTTGAATACATTTTATCCATTACTACTGTGTCAGACAGTTTTAAAAATAAATCAGCTTTATGCCGTATCCCGTACACAGCAGGGTAGGCAGAGGGAACCTATTGTTAAGACACTCCATTCCCCACTTTCCGCTGAAATTTGGAGGCATCGCGTGTTGAGTGGTGGTACTCAACGCCGCGCTTTGACTTGACCAAACGGAAATATAAATTTAAATAAATATTTCATTTCCTCGAGTGGGGACCGAACCCACAATCATCGCGTTACAGTCATACCATTTTAATAAATTTCTGAATTAAATATGTAACGTTGTACATGTCTGTTTTTTTTTCAGCTGTAAAATTTTACTACTGTATCCCACATAAGGCAGAACAGGCAGAAGGGATATGGTATTAAGACACATCGTTCTCTGCCGAAATTTCGAGGCCTTGCGTGTTGAGTGGCCGAACACGTCGCCGCGCTTTGCCTTATTATCAGAGCAAAGAAACGACAATTTTGACAAATAATAACACATTCCCCTGAGTGGTAATCGCATTCGAAATCGGCGGCCTCAATTTTAACTGTTGAATTATTAGGATCAAATTTATGTTTTCTTAAACTACTAAAATGATCTATATCTATCTATATGTATAAACATTAATACGCAAAAACGCACGAACATTTATTAAAATTCAAATTAAAATACTAAATTAGAATTACAAATAAAAATGATGATACGAGAATATACTTTTACATGACGAACACTCCTAATTTTATACGTAGATCAAAGAACTATATATTTTCTTTATTTTGTAAGTATCATTATTCATTACTATCATAAGTTACTTACGAAAGAAATAAGTATAGCTTTTGATAACATATAAAGTATCGATATCCACAATTCATTTATCGTCTATTCATCACATTGATTTCTTTCCCTCTGTGGGTTCGCTAAGTTGACCCAAGTAAGGGCCGATAAGCGAGTTACGGAGTTTACTTTTAATAAAATATTTTTCATAAAAAATTGGCATGTAAAATAAAGTAGTAATAGGAATTTTAAACCAATTTATTGTATAAAACTCATATTATATTGATGCGCATTGCTAATTTTATAGGATAAAATTATGTAATTCAAATAAAATTTAAAATACAACAACTAACATAGTAGTAGTACCTAGTCTTCTATCGTTTTAATATCTTTTGAAATAAAATACAATTTTAAATATAAATATGCTTTGAAAATGTCAACTTTGCTAACGGTAATTGCTCATTAGTATTAGAAGTCATTCTGCGATTCTCGCATCCGCTATCTTTAGAGCCCCAACTTAAGAGTTGGGGCTGGCATTAACTCAATTACCGACATCCGGCTTCGTGAGGACCAATTCACTGACTGTGAATATTTCTTTTCAGATCTGATACTACCAAACTTGAGGAAACGAATTATTATCACTGCATTGAACGCTATTCATATTAATGACATTCAATTTTATTATTTATTGCGAGATATGTATCATTATAATATTTTATTTTCTGCTTCACGCATATTAGAGGAGACGGAAGATATAGTGTCAAGACACTTCGTTCTGTCCGAATTCGAGATATTGCGTATTGTCAAAACTCAACGCTGCGATTTTCACGGTGATAATACATATCTTTTTAATATATACCTTCTAGTATATATTCTTATAATATTGAAAATATCTTAAATAAGAATAAATACTATCTATTGTACCTCCATCTGCGATAGTTTCTATTTTTACTAAAAAAATATTGTCCACAAAGGACCTCTGCTATCTTCAGCCATTTTTTTCTGTCCAAGGATTCACACGTTACTTTTTGTTACTCAAACAAACGGCCCGTACTGACAAGTCGGCTACAGAATAGTTTATGAAGTAGAAATTTGATAACGTTGAAATATCATTCTGCGAATGCAGCGTTTGTGTAATAAGCCTTTAGCGTATGTGTATGATATAAGATTAGATGGAATTGGAAATCTCTAGAAATTACACATTAATCCACTTAATTATTTCACATGTGACTTTAAATATTAAAATTAAAATTGTCAAGAGGCCAGTCGTGGCGCAGAGGCACAAAGTGTGACTATAAACTTCTTCGCTCCTAGTGTCGAGACAAAGCACAGCGTCGAGTGTCGCCACTCAACACGCAATGTCTACAGAATTCGGTGGAAAATGTGGAAGGGAGTGTCTTAACACTAGGTCCCCTCTGCCTACCCTTGCTGTGTGCGGGATACAGCGTGAAGCTGATTTATTTTATTTAAAATTGTCTATTTTTTAACAATAAACAAAATTTGAAAAAAAAATAGATATTTGTGCGTCGTCTCAAAATATGTACATCACCTCAAGTAAATTTATTAAGCTCGTGTTACGAGTACCTACGAGACCAGACGAGAATAGGCAAGATGTGAAAATATTTATTGTAACTAAATTTGATCCGGAAAGGGTTAAGCACTTGTGCAAACAACCTGCGTACGACACAATTTTTATACTAAGTTTACACATGGTTTAAAGTAGCGAAGTTTCATTTTACCGAGTGTCCATTGTTTACTTTTCCTGTGTCTACATATATAAGGATATTTATACATATAATCGACATTTTTTGAAATTTCGCTTAAACTTATTGTTACCAAATCTTTATATAAATTGTAGCCTATGTGTTATTCTGATGTATAAACTATATTACTTTAAAGTTTAATCTAAATTAGTCCAGAATTTTTTGCGCGAAAGTGAAACAAACATTCATTCTCACAAACTCTTAAATTTAGAATATTAGCAGGATATGCTATTTATATAAGATTTTTTTAATAAAATGTATGAATCTTTTCTGTCGTTCGTGATATTGCCAAAAATCAACTTTTACTAATAATTATTATAATATTTTAATAAGGTAATAATTTAAGTTGGATTTAGTTTTTACAGTAGGTTTCAACATCAACTATCTTTCATTGTATTCCCCAATGAAGGGACGTCACGAGTTTAAAACTGCATTCGATTTGCATATGAAAACAATGTGCGCCGCAAGAGAGTGCTTCCTCGAAAATATCACCGTGTAACGCGATCTTATTTAAACTAACACTCTGTGCGATTTTACAAAGAAATAATTTAAAACTTGAAAACTTGTATCACTATTGAACATATTTCAAAACGTTACTTAACGTTAACGTTTCTGCTATTTGGTGCGCGAGGCAGATGGACAACCTAGTGTTCAGACACTCCGTTTCCCTTTTTCAGCGGAATGAGCAAGGCATTGTGTATTGAGTGGCGGAACTTAACATCAAGAAAATGCCTTATTATCAGAGCGCGGAAATTACAATATCAAATAATTCATTTCTTGGAGAGGGAATCGAACCGTAGCGTTTACTTACTGACACACGCTTGTGCCACTGCGCCACGGCTGGCTTCTTGTTTTTATTTAATTTTCTTACATAACTTCAAGTAGTACCTATAAGGGAATTTACTATATATTAAAATATANAGTAATATCTATACTAATGACCAAATCATTTTTATTCATTAATTCTTCAAGGATTATTTATTTTAAGATACCCGTATAAACGTTAACTTCAAATGTACATACCTACAGACCTTTAAGAAAATATGTATTATAGAGCACCTAAAACACAGTGATATATATATTTTAGTAAGCATCATCCTGGCTCTTAGCAAAATGTCCCATTTATCTACCTTATGTCTAAGCTAACCCAACAGTCAATAGTAAATGGATCCTGGCTTTTGGGGTAAAAGGTGCCCAACGTAAACAATGTTGCTTTAGTACTTAGTCCATTAAAAAACGGTGCTCCCTTACAAAAATTCTATCATAATGCTGCCGCTACAGCTTTTAGTAATTTCTTGATATTTTACTACATTTTTAAATGAGGTAATTTTTAAATTTTATCTATATTACACGTTAATATTTTTGTTCATATAATTTTTATGCTAGAAATATATATATATAGAGCTTATAGCAGGTGTAAGCAGAGGGAACCTAATGTTAAGACACTCCGCCGAATAGTCGAAACATTGCGTACTGAGTGGCTGATCTTAACACCGCGTATTCTCTCGTTCCCAGGGCAAGGAAACGAAAATATTATTTTTTTTTTCAATATTCCCTCGATCGGGAGACTAGCTCACAACCGTCGCGTTGCGCGTGACGCTAATCACAAGCTATGCATATTTTTTAAATCATGAAATCGTATAAAATGTACTCACGTTTATAAATATCTTAGATATTTCAATATGGTGTTGAAATGTAATGTGCAAATTAATTTTAACAAAAACTTTGCCATTTCTCGAACCGAACGGACGAACGTTCGGCATCGCCAGTGAAATTGGTTATAAAAAAAACCACAAAACAAAACAACAAATCTCACCAACAACAATTATCAAGAAACTATTGTAATCTAACATCTAATCCTCTCAACACCAAAACATTGCTAAGACGTCCGTCTAATGAACTGTACAAAGAAATGTATTCAACAAAGCCGCGTTCATTATTTCTTGTTTTAAATCCTCGATTAATAGCCCTCTATCATCCCTGTCGGATATGTTTTCGCCTCGACATTAAGACGATGAGCAGGTGCTTAAGTTGTCATTTCGCGCGTCGGGCGAGCTCCGTGTAATCCACCTAATGCCTTCCACCCCCACTGTAGGTACCTTATATAATTAACGTACCTAGTGTTTATATAAAAAAATAAATTTATTAAAAACCATTTAAATTTACATAACATTACCATTATAATAAACAGTATTTAATATATTCAATTAAAGTTATCTATTTATTACGTTGAACGATATATATAATTTTTATGAATGAAGTGGTATATTTGGGAAGTATGTTCAGTAGAGATGGAAGATACGAGATGGATGTGGAAAAGCGTATTGATAAGACGGCGAAACGTCAGCACAGCTGCGCGTTTGGCCGTACACAATGCAGTGTTGGTACCGACGCTGTTATACGGCAGCGAAACGTGGGTATTACAGAAGAATAATGAAAGAAACATGAATGCCGTGGAGATGCGATCTCTTCGTAGGATATGCGGAGTCAGCTTAGCTGATCGAATCCGCAATAAAGAGATACGTAGAATGGTAGGTACTAGCGAGGATGTCACGGTGAGAATGAAGAAGAACGCTCAGCTGGTTTGAGCACGTCGAACGAATGAGTGACGAAAGACTGGCAAAAAAGATTTATGATGGAAAAGTGAGTGCTAAGAGAGATCGGGGGAGACCTCGGTTGACCTTTGAAAACACAGTACCAAAAATACTGGAGGAAGGTCACGTAAGGAACATGAGGACCTCCCGGAGGGCATGTATGAAGAGGTTAATGACAGTGGACGAGGCCAAAGAGGTATGTAGAGACCGTAGCGTTTGGCGCTCCGTTCTCTCTGACTACCCCGCTAGGGATAAAGCGTGAAGTTAAGTTAAGTTATAATTTTTATTTGAAATAGATTCATTATAGTTTAGTTCACTCAATTACATTTATATAACACTCGGAAATCTAAAATATACACGGTTGGGTATGAATCTACTTAACCAAAGTGTAAGGCTTGGTGAATACGAAAATGGGAAATTGCTCTTCATATTTAATGCTTAAAGAGAGTGGATTTAAAACATTGTGTTTTATGAGGTTTAATGTTGTATCAAAGGAAAGCAAGTACTTTAATAAGTAATTAAAACAATCTTAAAGATTTTAGACGTGCAATTAAGTTCTACAAGTTGCCTCGTTGAATATTATAAAACAGGATACACCTCATGAATATATATTAAAACAGTGTATATAACAATGTACAGATATGTATATGCTAACATCCCTTTCCCTTATTTCCCACCCACTCAAATAAAACCTTACCTTTTCGGTTGTACTCTCTTTCAAAACTAAATAGATAACAAAGTTGTGCGATCACAAATTACATGTCAATCCGATACGCAGTCGCGCGGACCCATCGACGTACCGCTCCAGGCCAGCTCCAACTGGTATAAGCTATTGCAAACCGGATGGATCCGAATAAAAGCGGCGCTGTGGAGCACGCAATTATGCTCGGAACGGTAGACGACTAGAAATACCTGAACATCAAACGCAAACACAATAATAGCTCTTTGTATATCTGTACTACATGATTTATTAGTATTCATTGTTGCGGCGTAACATCCCAAGCCACTGGATGCGAGAAGTCCATTAGATTTTGATAATTAGATGTCAGTTTGGAGTTAGATTATTTTTATTTTAATCTTTTGTATATTTACTGGGTACTTTTATGCATATTTTACAGTACCTACTAGCGAAACTACACAATTATTTATACTAATCTGAATATTCGTGCATTATCATTTTAAAGACAATCTCACTAAAGTTTTCACAAATTCTATAAAACCGTTCCTTTTGTAGCAATTCTGTCAAACATACTGATCCATTTGAATAGACACTAAATGTTAAGGAATTATTAGACAAACAAACAAAAAATTTTAAAATCATTATTTTGGGTTCTATTACAATGAAATCTCCCAATAATATTTTTTATTAATTTTCTCATAAATATCTGCCATGTACAGACAGCAATCAGTTATAATTTTATTATATGTATAGATATAGATAATGTTAAAAGTTAAATAAATAACACGGCATATTAAGCGTCTATCTTTGGCGCTTTTCATGAATTTCCAATAGCCGTATATGTAGATTTCGGCTTAATCACAGAAGTGTGTAAAAGTGACGGGACCAAAGGGGTAAAATTAAAATACATATTTTGAAGACAAACATTAAAAAAGTTAAGAATAGTACAATAAAGTTCTAACTTTTTATTGTTTTTTAAACTAAAGAAGGCATGTTTCCTTTCACAAAGACTATGGCCAAAGCATAAGAGCCACTATCTCAAGAGCTTGTTAGAAAATGTTAATAAACTGTAAATTTATATATTCACAAGAGAGCCGCGGGGATTCCAAGTATAACTTTTATTAAGTATATTAAATACTATCCTGTGCCCGCTGCACGGGAATAGAGATGGGTTTTTCAATTTCCACACCAACGTCTATAATATAATAATTTGGGGTAAAAAGTATCTTTTATCACTCTATTCCGTAAGCTTAATTCCTTTGAGTGAAATTCCTGTCATAAGCGGTTCATTCGTGTCTTTAGCCACTGCATTTCCTCGAAATAATATTCATTTATATAGAAACGGATCGTTTATAATAGCTTTATATTATAAAGTAAACTAATATAAGCCGAATTTATATTTAATAAATGATAATTGTTCACATTATAATTGAGTCACTACTAAATTATCATCCGTACAAAAACAAGGTTCCACTGAATCACAGCAGGAAATATTGGCCGCAAGTTTCCAATTTTGGATGCCAGTATGTACTAAATTAAGGTTAGTATTCTAACATCTCTAAGAGCGCGCTATCCCACAGCTTTTATTAAAACGTTATTTCCCTATAATTTATACTTGACACTTTTGAATTCATCGCCGCTATTATAAGCTTTCTTCCTTTGTAGTTTTATGAAACACTTTAAAGTTCTGTAAATCATAATTATATTATTCATGAACTAAACACTGTGCTAAGTGAATTAAGTTAAAATTGTTAATGTAATGAATACATAGTTGACCTAATTTTTCATATAAAAGATTTATGAAAATATTTTTTTACACTAAATTAAATAAATAACGATATACTTTTTTTCTGAATATTTTTTGCATTAAAATTCATAATATAACTTTCAATTGTAACAGAATTTTGTATAAAAAAGATTACAAATGGGGTCGCACCTACATCCCGTGGAAAAATATTAGAAGTGACATTCCATCAAGTTCACTCATGTATTTATGTATATTAAATTATATATCTAAGGTTACACAAAGGCTCTGCATTGTTTTTACTCATAGGGAGGAAAGATAGTACGAAATTGTGTGTAATAGAGCATCACAAAGTTGTTAGAGAAACATACATAAAAAGACTTTTATTATGCGAAGACTTAATTATATTAAGTCTTCGCATCGTAGGGGGATAATCGCTTGGCTGTAAGGACGACGGTAGTGGGTTCGATCCCCACTCGGAAAAATTAATTATTTTCCTAGGCTTTCACTTCGTAAAAAAAATAAAGATACGTTAATCTTTTAGAATTTACAATTATAATCATAAAAACTGTCTGGTTTTCTTATTAAATAAATATCTTAAAACAAGGCCATTCGTGGCGCAGTGGCACAAAGTGTGACTGTCAAACCGACTGGTTGTGGGTTCGNCACTCAACACGCAATGCCTCCAGAATTCGGCAGAAAGTGGGGAACGGAGTGTCTTAACACTAGGTTCCCTCTGCCTACCCTGCTGTGTGCGGGATACAGCGTGAAGCTGATTTTTATTTTGATTTTATCTTAAAACAAATAGTCCAACGCAAATAACAAAATGAATAATAAACAATATCAACACACCTTTATTACTGTGCATACAGTGAACTATCACTAGCCCGCAATATCTGATGCAATATTAATACCGGTGTTACTCATTTATTATGAAATTTCAAACAAGCTTGTATGATTTAGGGATACGCCAAAGTCAATACCGAATATCGTAATGTGCGTGTAATTAATATTACATCGTTTGTATCTGCTCGTGTGTTTGTTTGCTTAATTGTACTGAACAACGATCAATATTGTCGGGATTTGTGTTCGTCTACATAATATGATCGGATAAGAATGATAAGTTTCAACGTCAATTAGTATTAGACGATTGTATAATAGGGTTTGACGTATCTAGGATTATTTTCAGCTTCACGTTGTATCCCGCATATCGCAGGCTAGGCAGAGGGAAACCTCGTATTAAGATGTTCCTCACTTTCCATCGAATTTTCTAGGCATTGCGTGTTGAGAGGTAACGACGCGCTTTGCTTTGTTTTCAGAGCGAATAAATGGAAATATCAACAAATAATAAACAATTCCCCCGAATGTACATTAGTGTCAGTCTAATATTTAACATAACATAGTATCATTAAAGTAACATTTTAATCACTCTACTAAAAATCAAATGGACTTGTTTCGATACGGTGAACATAATTTGAAATGTACTACAAAGAGCGGTAATTTCGGTGACACTATAGTAATTTTGTGGTCTCAATATGAGTGGCGACGGGGAAAATATTTTTTTAATCAGCTTCACGCTGTATTCCGAAACAGCAGGGTAAGCAGAGGAAACCTAATGTTAAGACACTCCGTGCCCCACTTTCCGCCGAATTCTGGAGGCATTGCGTGTTGAGTGGCGGAACTCAACACCGCGCTTTGCCTCGACACCAGAGCGAAGAAATGGAAATATAAATTTAAGCAAATAGTTCATCTCCCCGAGTGGGATCGAACCCACAACCAGTCGATTTTACAGTCCCATTTTTTGCCCCTGCGCCACGACTTGCCTCAATTTAATTGTTTTGTAGAAAAAATACTAATTACAAGAAGTAAATGGGTTAATTTAACCTAAAGTACGGCTAGAAGACTGTATAATGTCTGCGCTGGCTTACAATCGAATTGAACACAAGCTAGTTATAACATTAATTAATTTTGCATACCGTTGCGATCCCCATAGATAACACAATATAGAACTGATAGCCATCGTGGACAGCCGTTTTTTTTCTGACTACGACCTAAGATCCTACTGACTGAGTATATATCATAGACCGTTAAGCATAAGAGTCATATTGGCAGTCTGAACGCAATCGTTACTTGCAGGTTGCTTTGTGTTTAAAAGGTATTGTTCAAATACGTAAGCCAGATATACCGCAGCGGTTCCAATCGAAGCTCAGCTTCAATATGTGGCTGCCGTTGCTTTGAAATGTTGGATGCATACCTAGTGATTTTGCTAGGGATACGTTTAATCCACACAATGTTCAACGTTTCAAAATCGAAGAAAATTAATGGACGGTGTGTGCTAGCCGGGGAATACGTAACTATTTATATTAAAATCCATACATACTCGTACACATATATCTCAAAAACAAAATATTATTTTTATGAAATTATGGGATATGTTGCAATCAATATATTAATAAGTACCTACCTACTAAGAATTCGGTGGTGGCAGATTATAAAAAGAAATATAATAAAATCTTAATCTACGCAAAACTACCTTGTACTTCAAAATATTTAAAATGTATCCCGCACATGACAGGTTTGGCAGAAGGAACCAGGAAACCTAGTTTTAATACACTCCGTTCCCATGAAAAAATGAAAATATGAAATATATATGATTCATTTAGCGCGGGCACCCTCGACTGAGAATTCACAACCGTCGCGATTACAATCCCAAATACATGAATACAATTAATCAATTTATAATATTTATTATTATATGTTACAATAGATTGTGACACGAAGCCCAATATATTCAAAACACAAAGTCAGATTTCATATTCAGCATAGCACTTATGTGGTCCCCGTTGTTAGTTTTCCAATGGGTACTAAAAGCAATAAGCCGCTTAAAAACTTTATTTCGTTCATAACATTATCAAAGGTCTGGTCTAGTTGATGTATCATTAACTATTAAAATTTATATGAGATAAAACCACTACGGTCGCTGGAGGTATAACAATAAATTTAAGTTAAAAGCTCGTGTACTTTAAACAAACATTAGAAGTCTATTTACGCTATGCGAGCGTAGGAAATCTCGACTGTAGCCAACTGACCCTAAAACAGTAACGATTCTTTACAAACCAGCGATACCATTTAGTCATAACGAAAGGAAATAACGTTCAAAAACTGAGGCAAAACCTCTTTATTAGCATTGTTTCAGACCAATAGTGGGTAGAATTTGCAAACTCATAAAGTTCACATTCGGCAGCGAGTTGCATCGATCGACGTTTATTTCGGTCCAGCCGTCCGGAGGATGCAGACGGAATCAGTGACAGCACTAATTGGGATACACGGCGGAGACATTTTTGTTTTAGATCGATACCAAACTATATCTGGAGCTGGCGATTGGATTATTATAATTAATTTACAATAGTCGTCAATTCTTCGGATATCTTCGATATAGACAATAGCAAGTATGGCTTATTGAGTAATAAGTAGGTTAGTACCGAAGTGTTATCTGCTTTTTAAGTAACAGTTTTTACTTAGTTTCGTGTTTATTAATGTTAAAAATTCTATATTTTTAATTGCTTTTCGTTACGAAGCGTTAATTGTTACATTTATTTATAGCCGGATATGGTTAAGTCTGATATTCATTAAAAATGAAAAAGTTTTCCGTATTTGCGTGGTGCAGTTAAAGAACCTAATAATAAATAATAAAAAGTAATATTTTTAGATGTAATCACCAAAAGTATACCACTAAACAAAACCTAAGGCTGTTTAAAGTGGTATAAACGTTCAGATAACTGGGGTCCGTAATTACAAATGAGAATGAGACCAAGGGGACTCACACTAAGCAGCGCAAGTTTGCTTAAAGACGAAAAGAAGTGTAATTTACCTTAACTGTTGAAATTGTAAAAAGCAACGAGTGCAAGCATTTCTCAAAGTTCATACAGGTTTGCATATCGGCAAGTTTTGTGCCACATTATATATATTGCCTACAAATGTATGTACGTATGTATGGGTGTATGGAGATTTTTTTCTTTGCATCGTACATTGCATCGCATTGGTATTGGGTCAGAGCCAGGTCTATTTATATGTTTACGTAGCCTACTAT
This sequence comes from Heliconius hermathena, assembly GCA_013403705.1. Taxonomy (NCBI): domain Eukaryota; kingdom Metazoa; phylum Arthropoda; class Insecta; order Lepidoptera; family Nymphalidae; genus Heliconius; species Heliconius hermathena. Next base: position 1,115,333 of record JAAIXJ010000013.1, on the reverse strand, counting down.
CCACCACTCGCAGGTCCGCTTCTATTACCTAAGCAACGCAGCGTGCTAAGTGATGACCTATTGAAAGCAATACAAGATTGAATAAAAGAGTCACAAATACATTCAGGTTCTAGTAATTAAACTGTAATCAAAAAGTTACAGTTTTAAAAGAAGGAATAAATCGAGAACGGCCTGAAATTTTTTTATCTTGAATTTATTGACTAAACACAAATTAACAGCCCGCCCCCACTAAGTGACAAAAGTAAGACTTGTTCGTGATTTTTTTTTAGCTTCACGCTGTATCCCGCAAATAGCAGGGTAGCCAGGCAAAGGGCACCTTTTGTTTGAGTGTTAAGGAAATCCTTTCTTATTTAAACAGTTCCGTTCCCCATTTTCCGAATTCTGGGGACATTGCGTGTTAAGTGGCGGCTTTCTCAATTCGACGCCGCGCTTTGCTTTGTTATCAAAGCAAGGAAACGAATATATTAAATATTTCATTTCGAATGGGAATCGAACCCAGAACATGCCGCGTCTACAGTCGCTTGTGCCCCTGCGCCAAAACTGGCATCAATGGTTGCTGATTTCGTTGTATTATTAAAACGTAAAGCTTGTGAGTAAGCTAAGAATAAGAATTTCTACTAAAATTTCATGCTGGTTGAATATACACTCAACCACATTTTATTGATTTGCATAGATTTGCATCGACTTCATTTGCAGAATATAATTCGTAGGACTCAGACCATTTGTTCGTAAATATAAAATAAATTGCAACAAGCTATAAAAAGTAATAATATTAGGTTCTTATTATATTTAAAATTTGTAATTTTTGGTTATATAACATTTTTTATAATGTGGGCATTTTTTATAATTTTTATTACTAATTTATTATAATTACTCCACAATAGTCTACAATACGCAAGTCGTGACGCAACGGCACAAAGTGTGAGTGTAAACGGATCTTGTTGTGGTTTCGATCCCCACTCGAAGAAATGAAACATTTATTATACCAATATACTCTTGCTGCATGTGCGTATGTATGTAGATTACCTAAGCACTTTAAAAGGTGTGATGGCTTCAGAAGTAGCTCAAAATAGTTCGTGTACCTAATATTATAAACGGCATATTGCCAGTTTCCTTTTTACTTGGCTGGACTATCTAGAGGACACCTAGTGACTTAAGAAAAGTACAAGTTAAAAAATATATAACTCACATAATAAAAACCAAACCAAACAAGCATTCAGTAATAACCAGTATAATATGGGAATTAAACTTAACACACATTCAGTCATAATTTTTGATTTGCAACTTACGAAATTAGTGAACAGTGTGAACAAAGGGTAGAAACAAACTTCCGCCAAACTTGCCTTATTAGCAATGAACTTTGAACAATCAGAATTTGTCACATGCAGAACGTAATATTTTATAGGTGTAATAATTTTCCGAGTTTGAATTCAAATTCAAGGAATGTTTACACTGATAATGTATATCATCGGTCTATTTAGTGAAGGTGCCGTTGGGTTGACGGCCATACAATACAAAATTTCCCTAAGAGGCGTAGGGAGTAAGTGGTATATCACTAGAATCTTTTAGGGGATTTCAGGAGCAGACGTAGGTCTGAAATGAACTACAAATATTATGATTATTTTCACATTTCTCTTTAATTTTTCCTTCATTTATATTCTAAAATCTCACTTCATGCCAAATTTCATACACGTAGGTCCTTGGAAAATATCCTATAGGTTTTGATTACGCGGCGAATTCATACCATATGCAGCTGAAACTATGCAAAAATGGTCGTTCGTATCTTTTGATTCCCTTGACTTAAAAACTCTATTTTTGTTATGCTCCAATGGTCTCAACTAAACGTAGTACATAAAACTTTTATTCAAATCCTTAGCAGAATAATATTTAAAGCTGGAAAACTTAAAGTACTGTAATGATAATAAATAAGTTGGACTATATATTATAAGAAGTGAATTAGACGACCTTATCCAGATAGACTAAGCCGTTGTTTCCGCAGAAGTTAGTAATTTTTCAACGAGGCCGGTGGCTGGCACCTAATTTATGTTTGCGGCCACAAGGAAGGAAGGTAAATTACCATACGACGTACGACCAGCAAAGAAACTGGCAAGTTTCCTAACCGATACCAAGTGAGGCATGGCGGCGCTGCCACGCATAATTTTGATAATATCTTCACGTATGATTACCTCGAGTTATTGTTTACTCAAATATTATTAAAGATATTTGTTGTATTGGGTTTCAGTTTTATCATTTGTGAATTATATGCATTGTAAAAGCCATTTAAAATACTTTTTGTTCTCTACTTTCCCGGCAGTTATATGATATTGGATGCTTAGTGACAGCAATACTGCCATGCTATACCTCACTAAAGTGTAAATAAAAAATATTTTAATATTTCTCCGAATACAAGATGAACCTACGAACGTCGTATTTATAGCATGACAGTCCCACTTCTTCACTATGGTATTGAATATAATCATAATTTTACGATGATATTTACCCTAAACCTTCAAAATGTTATTTCACTTAAGACTAAATGAAAATAAAACAGTCGTAAAATAAAACAATGTACAAAAACATTGTCCTTTTAACGAGCAATAAAAATTATTATTTCAAGTGAATACTCCTTAATTTTTCATAATATAAACTGTTTTAGTCTAGACGATAAATCTTAAATTTAAATAGCGATAAAGTGTACGCGATAAAATAGTATTAATTATATTTAGGTGATTCTCATATCATTAGAAATATAAAAGAGTTTCAAATATTGTACTGAAATAATAAAATATTAAATGCTACTTCTATTTCTTGGTTTCAATTTATACTGCAAAGATTCTTCGGCTTTCAAGTCTATAGGGAATGTAGCTATTCACTTAAAAATATTACTCTAGAGCATTTTTTTCACTTTTATAAATCTGTAACAACTAGGACAGTAAGAACTCAATTCGTTCTCCATCCATTTTGTATTTAGTGACAAAACTTTATGCCCTACTTTAACAAAATTATACATTCTCTCACTCTTTTATTGGGGTGTAAACCTGGTGCAGCTATAACGTCCATTAATGGGTAAGCCTGCTTCACAAAAGCTTGATGACACATTTTCTTCATGATTTTTTCAATCATTCGTCTACTACGTCGTTTGTCCCTATTCATTCCACTTGTAAAAACCAATACAGCGCAGGCTACCAATTATCCGCACAGTCCTATTGTAAGGTCATGTCAAGATTATTTGATCTTTATTTCTTAATTTTCTTTGCCACTGCCCAAACTATGCCGTAATAACATATTTTTTCTATGAATAAAAAAAATACACAATATATAATACTAATCGTAAATATCAACTAAACGCTACAAACAAAACGAAAAAGATACGTATGTTATAACAATAATTAATAATCCATTTTCCGCTTACTTACACCACAAAGGAATCAAAACAATCGTGTGTGAATACCATATTCGGCCACTAAGTTTATATAGAAAAGCCAATTGTTCGCAGGATCAGGGTGGGGACAAAAGAGGTGACACTTAAGTAAACCCCTAATGTTTGTTCAGAAGGCAATAATGGACGGTGTCGCTCCTAACATTTGACTAGGCAAAGAGTTACTATGTGAAGAATTTGAATCTTATAACAGCCAATTGACCTAGCCCGTTAAAAGAATGGTTATAAAAGTTGGAAATTTTATCCAATTTCATTGTTACTTTGTAGTTCTATTATAAAGTTTGATATTTCAATGATTAGATAAGTCAATTATATTATTATAACAAAAATAAAGATCAAGTTTTTTTTAGCTTCACGCTGTATCTCGCACAGAGCAGGTTAGGTAGAGGGAACCTGGGAACCTAGTGTTATTACATTCTAACAATACTAGGGAAAAATTCATTTGTTAAAATATTTTCAATATATATAGACATTTTTGTGAAAAAATTATAAACCTGGGAATCACAAGACTATCTTTGTACGTATTTTGAATAAACAACTGCCTAAAATAGTTTCCAAATCCGAATTCTACCTCTATTCTATAAGAGCCATGTAAGCAAAATTCGTAAAACCTCACTCATTCGATAACAAATGGGCATACTAAATAACAATGACACAGCCGTGCTTATCTAAGGACTGGTTGTGTGACTGTAAACGAGGGGACCAGGGAAGGCTGAACTAATTTATTATGGCCCAATTGAATCTTCATTTGACAACAATTGGGTAGTCCTTTGTGAAGGAAGCCTAAAGGTATTCCAAATCGAGATTTGTTTCATTATACAGTATCGGTATGTCCCAGAACCTGATGAATAAAGGCCACCAAAACCTGGGGACGTGCGTGACATTTTGATATAGTGAAGATTGCCTCTAATAAATTCGAGTTAAGCACACAGTTTCAATTTCATAGTATGATTTAACTCAAGATTTATCATCATCTTTTGGTATAAAATTTTATCGTAGAAATCGCTAAATTGGTATTATATATTTATCTTTTTTTTTGCCACGCCCGACTAAATATATCTATAAAATTCATAATACTACAAATATTATACTATAGTGTCAAAATTATAAAATTATGTTCTATGTTAAATAAAACAAACGAACATGTTTCCTTCACAGATCTTTTGATACTTTGTGTCATATTTTTTGGTATTACGTATAGTATCAACGATGATCTTATACTTTATCTAGACGAAATCTGAACGAAAAAGGCTATTATCACCTCACCTTGGTGTTACTGTCTGTAAGAAGTCATAAAGTGATAATAACAGTACAGGCAATGTTTTATATTGCTGAAAGAAATAAGCCTTAAGCTTTTCAAATCTAATATTATTGTATTTAGGCTTAATATAAAATAAGCGTTTATAAAAGAAAGTAATTTAGAATTTGATACGCTCATTTACTAAATTCAGAAATGCTTACTAAGAACATAAACATCCTTCATAAATATTTCAAGCTGTAATTTTGACTCTGACAGAGTACTTACTATATTTATTTACCCATTAATAATTTCATATAATAATATTAATCACTAGGTATTCTGAGAAATGCTCTCAGACCACATGGTGGAAGACGGAGCTACAAGAATACTATATATACTATATTTCTTTTTCTCTTTATATGTCTTTTATTTTACCAATATTTGATAAATATTCTACATATATGTAAATTACAACAACAATACAATTGAAACGTATTATCGTGCTATTTTAATTAGTATTTCAAATAGACCGGACACCTTATGTCTTCAAGTTCCAGTGGGAATTAAACAATTTTTCTCGACTGGCTTGAGTTGACAAAATAAATGTTAGCAGTGCATCTAATGTCTCTTTTGGGGCAGTTACAGTATATCCATGAATATGATTCACGCTCGACTAGCGCCAACTTTTAATTAAAACTGGGGATTTACACAAAAATGTTAACTATATTTGATTATTCTATGAAATATTTTTATGATAACTACCATATATCTAATCATATCATACTATTATTATTATTATTATAATTATAAACACAATACTATATTTTGCATAGTATTGCGCGCTTTTGCTGAAAATGAGGTAAAAGCAAAAAACTGGTGAAATGCGAGTCGCACCCACATACCGAAGGTTCCGTAGCAATGTCAGAATAATAATAATATATGTCAACGGGAAGTATAATTTATAAAACTTGGCAAACTTCAGTTTATGGACGTGTGCACTCATTTTTTATTAAATGAATAGCAATTATAAGTGTGTAATGATGTTTTAGTGTGAAATATGTATAAATTTTCACTTTTTGGATTTTTCAAGTTTTGCATGTTCTCTACTCTTTCCAAATTATGTAACTATAGGACCCTGATTACGCGATTATTTCATACAAAATGCAGCAAAAATAATGCATAAACCTGAACGTAAATCTAAATATTTGATATTGCTTTCAGATTGATACATCCAATCCATCCATCCAAAATCTTGAGATAAAAGCATTTGACAGACGAACAGCCTGACAACAAAGGGATCCTATATGTGTTACGTTTTTCCTTTTTAGATACGGAACCCTAAAAATATTTTTACTATGCATATATTGTTTTTTAAATAACGATAAGTTAAATATTGTGGTACTTTGAAAGCGTTCCAATATTTTCTGCCAATACAACTGATATAATCGTAAAATTTAACAACTTGTAAACTTTAATCTCGATGTCGATTGGTTGCAGTTTTTGTTTTTCTATTGTTCTTGGAGTATTGAGCGTATGTTATGTATTGCTTTTTTTTGTGAAGAGGTTAAAACGAAGCAAATAAAATATTTTTAGCGCTTTTACTGTTAAGTATGTATTTTAAAATTTCGTTATGTAAGATAACCAATCTTAGTTAATGTTAAAATTCAGCTTCACACTGTAGCAAGGCAGTGTAAAGAAGGCGCATTAAAAGGCTATTCTCATTTAAACTTAACACCAGGTAAGCCGAGTTGAACGCACGTTAAACCTATTTTTGCGGGGGTTTAGAAAGAAAATAGCGAACACCGTTTATGAGTAAGCGGAAGCCGGTACTAATAAGCTGGAGCTGGAGGTGAAAAACATTAGACAAGATATAGACTGAGTAGATTACTTAGTTTATTGCAAGCGTTCCTTTTTAAATATAGAATTGAGAGAAAATATTTCAGAGTAGAAACAGAAAGCCAGTTTTAGTATTTAGTTATTAAGATGTTATTAGAAATTAAATAAAAAAATATTTCACAGCAAATTGCCTAAAGAAATGAAAAGTTTTCTTGTACTGTAAGCCAACATAATTTTCTGGAATTTGGTCCTATTCAATTACGTATAAAACAGGTTAACCGTCATCGTAATGAATAAAACAGTCAAAATGGAACATTTAACTTTATTCAGCAAATAAACTTGCCATATCCACATTTAGATTTAATAAATGGTCTTTGCCGTACTTATATCGACCGTTGCAATATTCTGCAACGAACGCCGTAAGCTTTACGTCGAAATTGTGTTCATTTTGCACACTAAAACTTCAACGTCTTCCATTAAAGCCCGTTTTTTATTCAGCGACGATAAAAAACTGGAGTAACTTTCATAATACCAATAGATTAAGGTAACGAAAAAAAAAACAAAAAAATAATGAAAATTCTTATTTTCTAAACACATAAGAGAAAAAAAAGAAATAAATAAGATAACCACAAATATCACGTTCGTCCTTTCTTATTGTTTGAGCGGTCATTCTGGCACAAATTAAGGTAATGTGTGTCAGACAAGAATTGAGCAGAAATTACTGGAAATGTAGCTAGTTCGTGTTTTTTAGGGAGAAGGAAGGAATAAGAGATAGTTGTAAATGCGACGGAAGCTGGAAGCACAGGTATATAGTTTCAAAGTAACGAGACTCACGTGGCATTGGAAAAGTTTAGAGTAATCGTATGTGATGTTTATGATCATCTTAAGTTTCGATTGGAATTGCGCCTCCGCTATCTTAGTACAATTCTGGATATCTATTTCATGAAACATCTTTGGCACTATTCCCACCAAAGGTGACTGTGCAATATGCCCCCATAGTACGTGACTGAGGACAAATTTATAAAAGTAATGTTAGAAAAGTTGCTTGTAAGAAAGATATATTCGTTACAGTAAGGATATATTGACATACGAGTGTATCTACTAAATTCACTTTAAAATAAGAGCTATATATACACCATTGTGCAATAGCATCTGGTTCTAATAATACTAATTAAATAAAAAATACAATATTTTTGCCACTTTTTAGAGATATTTTAAGATCGAACACCCAAAAACTATGAATATAAATTTAGATAAACGGCTATAACTATTCATGGAGCCGTAAATGTCAAGGAAAGAGCCAAAGAGGGTTTTACATCAAACTTCAATGCGAAGGATAGTGTTATAAGAAAAAATAAGCATGCGTATACAACAATGTATCTGATAAAAATACTTATCTTGATTATCAAAAAGAAAGGTAGAATATAATATTATGTTCGCTTAAATCAGCTATCCCAGGTTATTACTTCAATATTATTATAATTGCCGTTACAGATATTATTTTGTCATAAAACGTTAATTTAAATTTAAACTTGAACTTGTTGTAACATATCTTCGAGTAGTTGTACAATATACCTATTAACTATTGTCTTCAATTTTACTTAGAATATTATAAAGAACATCACTTCTAATTAAAGTAATATTGCTTTATAAATGTTGTAATAAATAAAACTTTACCCTACAGTTCTCGAGTGTTTAAGTACCTACAACGAAAACAATCGAGAAAAATCTCCTGTATACTTGAACGCTGTTTGAAGGATCTTGTTTATTAAACAAGCTTCTTAAAGAAAGCTTTGAAATCGATAATTCTTTTCAATATAAAATTAATACGACTAGAATTACAAATGTCATCCTCATGTTATTTGACTTTTTTATTAAATAATAGGAGAATATTTCTACACACCACTTCAGTTTGTAGGATTAGTGGAAGTAGAACTTATGTGCTTAGAATTCATGTCTTTCTACCTAAATAACTGAATACCAACCAATGAGACAATGGTAAATCCTTAGATATCTTTCGCAGAACAGATTTAAGTTTTATATAACGTGACGCTTTTTTTTAGTTCCAAACTTTCTAGCTTTTTAATGAATTAAACCACGAAGAATAATTTCATGATACAGCCTAGATTACTATTATATAAAATCAATAATTACAAATATAAATTATAGTATAACACACAAAACTATACTAATTTATAAGGAATTAAAATATTCATATAAATAAACAGATGAATCATTGAAGATGAAGGCATAATTAAGTCGAAAGGCATTAACCAAATTAGCCCATTATCCCAAAAACCCGATCTAAGCGCTCTCTATCCGATACATTACAGTCATGTCCCCGCTGTAGATCAGCGCAGGTGTCCAATAGCTGGTGCATTTAACTTGCCCGCTTTATACGTGAATCGTTAACTAAAATGTGGTCAGATGAGAAAGCCTTGAAGAATCATTACATATTTATACAGGATATAATTCATGTTATATTTACCTAAACCTTTTGAACAATAATTTATTTTACGATAAATATAAAACAGACAAAATATTCTAGAAATATATTTTTAATTATTATTAGTTTATAAGCGATGCGATCCAATAATTTTCGTCTTCCGCTTCATAAAGTAAAGCAAATAAAGGACAGAAAGGGAAACAATTATAAGGGGACAAAGCGGAATTGTTTAGTCAATAAACCAAAAGGGAACATCAGAGATTGTATCAGGTGATTCCATAGAACGAGGTGTTTTATGGGAAGGCAATCGGCCTTACAAGAGTACCAAATGGGACAAAAGATAACAAAATAAAATACCACGGACAATTGTTAAGAAACGACAAGGAAATTAGAGTTGGGAGGTAATTGTTTCTGTTATATTTTAAAGTATTTTTTTTAATATAAGTATGCATATAATGGTTTTTTTATTATATTAATAATAAGCATTAATAATATAATGGTTATGAATCGTCTCTGATAAGCTTCGCTCGAATATAGTACCTACGCAAAAAGCTAAGCTTAGTATCAGTCCATATAGAAAGCTGTCAGCAATTAATCCCTATACTGTTCGAGCACTTCGATGAGTGACACAAATAGTCTGAGCAATATAAATAGTTTATGAACTAACGGAATAACCATCAGTTTATATAGAACACGTAAGCTTATGGAGGAACTTTAAGACAGCGGAACCACAAATCATTATAAGTTGCAATTACTGCGGCGAGGCAGTCATAAATACCGGGCGGTTATTGGTTGCATAGTTGGAAAGAGTGCAACAATTCATCCTATTATTAAAGATCCACCAATCAAGGTGGCGGTGAATCACTTAGTCTTTTTATTACTTTCGCACTTAAAAACCTTCCGAACAAAGTGGACATTTTAGTAAAATTGAAGTTTACTTTCTCTTTTAACATTTTTATATACCTTTTTAAATACTTTTGAGGTAACAGTATCTTTTACAAAAAGAAAATTTATCGGGGCAGCATACAAGATAATATTATCATGGAAACGATTTATTCATATTTACGTGGCAAAAAGACAATTAGCGGCATATGGTCGTGCAGATGCGGAGAAAATTGGTAAATCTAATACAGAGAAACGTGGCCAAAGTAAACATGCCGCGAAATTAACAAATACCAGTGGCGCACGGTTTGAGACACACTATTAAGGAACGCATTCCACCTCGCGAAGTAGAAAACTTTGAGAGCAATTATAGCAAGTTTCACCAACATCGTGCAGAATACTGTATTTGAATAGTAAACCTAGACAAAAATATAGTTGAGAACTTGAAAATGTATTGTTTTTCATCCATTTATCAGAAGTACAAGTTTTTCTCATTGTATCGCATTTTTCTCGTTGTTTTCGTTAGTAGACTGAAAACAAGGAAACTATAGAATACTTATGATTGACTTCATTCGTTTCCCATTCATTATTCGCTTGTGCAAGTCCCAGAGGAGATCTTAGTGTTTTCATAAAAAATAGTACGCTTTTTATTATATAATCTTTATCTTATCTCTATCTGAGGCCAGTCGTGGCGCAGGGGCACAAAGTGTGACTGTAAATCGACTGGTTGTGGGTTCGATCCCCACTCGAGGAGATGAAATATTTACTTAAATTTATATTTTCATTTCTTCGCTCTGGTGTCGAGGCCAAGCGCGGCGTTGAGTTTTGCCACTCAACACGCAATGCCTCCACAATTCGGCAGAAAGTGGGGAACGGATTATCTTAACACTAGGTTCCCTTTGCCTACCCTGCTGTGTGCGGGATACAACGTGAAGCTGATTTTTTTGATTTTTATAATCTTTACATTAACCAAAGGAGTAAACTGTAATATATAATTATTATAGAATTTCCATTAAATTAGAACTTATTGACACAAGCGAAAATCTCGTCGGTGAAACTGCTGACTCTTATCAAAGTGTGGCAAGAACAATGACAACGTTTAATAGTGAATTACAGTTGCATCCGCAGTTCGAAATCTCCGAAGGCGGATACGCTTGCAGTTCCTACAAACTCTAATTTGGTAAACTCAAACTATAAGACGTTTGAGAGATTTAAAATAAAAACTATATTGGAAGTATACATTTTAAGTTGAAATGTAGCTATTCAAAACTTCGATAGGATATGCTTTATTAAATTATTTAATTGGAAAAATAACAATTATATTTTTATACTGTGCACATTGTTTTTTTTATATATTTAGCAATCAACTGCACTACTATTTGTTTGCTACGAGTTCGGACACAGCTAAGTACACAATTTATAGATTGTGTATTTTAAAATAATCGGATTGGAGTACATAGTGGAAGTTTAACCTTTTAAACAGACAACGACAAATGCAATCTCTGAGTCTTTCAACTAAAATTTACAGTTAGGTTCTGAATACATTTATAGATAATTGAAAAGATAAAAAGAAATAGCAAATGGTTTTTTCTATAATTCAAATGTGTCTCCTTAACCAATTATTTAAAATAAAACCAAGTTTGTGCAATTAGGACTATGTCATGTCCCGAAGACGTGTTGGCTAAATTGACACTAGTACGTCAGTCTGACCGAATAGGACTAACGGCGGTAACGAGACGTGACCGGGATGGTATTAACTTGAACTATTGCTGGCGTCTAGTGCTGTGCCGTTAACATGTCCATACTACAACACATGTTGTAGCTTAGTGTTTTATTTAAAAAATATATGTTATATAATAAAGCGTTATATAATAAAGCGGAATAGTTTTGTTTAAACGCTAACATCTCTGTATCTACTGGCCCGGTTTACTTTTTTTGTTTTGTATGAATGCTATAAGCTATATAACATTATGATATAAGTTTTAGTTAGCCTTAACGAAATAACGAATTGCTTTAAGCGTGTGCGCTGCAAAAATTGCATGTCAGTGCAATATGACAAGAACATTAAATTTTATTAATTCCAAACCGATCCACGACACCATGTATCGATTTTTTATAAATCACATTAAGTATTAAATCATATCAACGTATTTTATAACAAAAAAATATTGAAAATGTACATGTTATTTCATTATCAACGAAATTTAATGGTGACAATCTTCGGTTTTTATAGAATGTTATTAGGAACTATACTTTTCGAGGAAATGTAAAATTAAATAATTCAACGCTTTTACTGCTTTGTTCATGATGGAATATATCAATGACACTGAATGACAATGAACTAATGAGTGAATCGCTAGTTTGAGAATAAAAAACATTATAAATATATTATAGTTCATTTCTTACAAAATGAGTGCATATGTTCGTTAATTTAAATTTGTCAACTTTCTCTGACTCGTGCTTAACTAGTTTTTATTTCAGAATAATATTTAATTAAGTTAAGTAAGACATTCATTCTCCACTGTCGGACCAATGTAGAGTAATACCTAAATTTAATTAATAAAATTATTAGTGAACGAAATTAGGACTAGCCTAAATATATTTGTTTAGAGTAAAACGTTGTCAAGAAGCATGAAAGCTGAACACGGCCACGTCTTTAACTTGCGGTCGCTTCAGATTTCCCAACCCTAAATTGTCTCTAAGATTTATGTTTTCCATTATACAGGAACATTCAGGGGTATTAGTACAAGACGAAAGTAGAAAACCTTTCTTGATTTGAATTTCATACATATACTAGGATTCTGTTTGTCCTATGAAACACATTTTATTATCCACTAAAAAAATAAATAAAGACATTAGTATGTGTAGATATTACAAACACATTTAGTCCAAAATGATATATGTATCTTCCATTACAGAAATTTAAATGCGATGCACCGTTGTTTTAATATTAAACTAGAATTTAAGCGTTCCAAACTATTCACAAGTACTCTGTATAAGATTTCTCGCGCAAGCAAGACAACATGTAGCAGTTGGGGAATGCGGCAATTAGCTCCCAGGTGACACTTACGACGTAACTACTCGGAATTATCTGCTTAACGCCGATACAGCGAAGTAAATTACTAGAAGTGTTCATATTAATGGACAAAATTATTAATGTACCTAGTGCATCAATTATTTATTTATTAGCAGAAATAGGGATTTATAGTTTTTAATATAAAATTAAAATTACCTTTACACATATTATAATTTATATAACATTATTAAAAGTAACACTTAAAGTTGTAAAAAGTAAAAAAAATATAATAAATATATATTACCAAAAATATAACAAAAACATTTTTTTTGTGACTTTACCCCAAATTTTCTACAAAACAGGCCAGCGTATAATTTAGCGTTAAACATATTTTAAGAAAGATATAATATACATGGCTTTCAAAGAATTTCATATGAAACTAGCAAGGCCTGTATTTTAGCAAGTAACTATTAAATATGGTAGAAACGAACGTAGCTTGTCCAGCGTCTTTAACTCGACAGTTTTATGTGTTGTTTCGTAAGTGGCCCCTACTGGGAGCCAGTAAACATCTACGGGTAAAGTTTAAACGTCAACCCTGCGAGATAGCCGTCAAGCGAAGTTATTAGGGTCCTTGTGACCCTCGCAAGTGGCATTTAATTTTTGTCATCAACTATCTTGTCTTGTCACTACTTTTATTATTTTGATTATACTGCACCTACCCTTATACAATAAAAAGCCGAACAAGCGCGTCTAGTATATCCGAAAGCAGTTCATTCAACATTACCAAAATCTGAAACGTAGAATTATGCGGAAATAATTTAATATGCATGCTAATTGCAGGTGCAACTCGATAAGCAAATACACAACAATGTTATTCTAAGATCGCAATATCTTACCCTGAACATATTCAATCACTGTAATTAATAGGACTGATAGTCAATTCTACTATATACAAGCAACAATCACGATCCGTATTTACATAGAAATGCTCAATTGCGATAAACATCGGCCAATGGTTCTCCACATATTATGCTAATTTACATCGAAACATTAGGACCAATTAGTGAATGTTCGGCAATCACAAGATTGTTATTGGGACTAAATATTTCGTTAAGTATATTACTTTTTAGCTTTCATATACCTTATCAAAAAAGTGCGAAATTTAAAATCTAAGACTTTTTTATCAGCTTCACGCTGTATTCCGCATATAGCAGTTAGCCTAGTGTTAAGACTCTCCGTTTCACACTTTCAGCCAAAGTCTCGAGGCATTGTGTGCCTTGTTATCAGAACGAGGAAATGATAATAAAGATTAAATATTTCATTCATCCCAAGCGGAAATAGAGTCCTCAAAAATCAGCTTCAAAGTCACACGTATAAGCGCACCACCGCGCCACGACCGCCTTTTAAAGATAATTTTAAATAAAGATAGTATTAAATTCTTCATTCATAAAAATAAAGATAAACTATACTTGAAACTTCTTCAATGGCACGTCTTTTATCTGTCCTCTAGGAATATAGCGTAAAGTTTAAAAATTAAATTAATATAAAAGATAGAATACACTCATTTTATTTTAACAAAGCTACCCCTAGCGCCTCACATTTATAGCAATTTCACGCATAGTTCCCCGAACGGGCATAAAATGCAACTATTAGATTTTTTTCAACGTGCTTTTGTTTGTAAAGAGCGTAGAAATTAGACCGTTACGCCAACCTTTAGAATATTCTATCGCAGCGGCTATTCAACATTACCATTAAAATGTTATTTCACAGCGATTTCACTCTTTAACAAATAAAAATACAGAAAGTTTGTGAAAATTGAACAACTTTTAAATCTTTATTAGTATAAGTAGACGTACCAAAATCTTTCTATTTTGTTTACCTGGATATTATGTTTTTTTTTTCGAAGAACTTTACGAAACCTATTTATATAGAGATTTTTTACATTAGATGTTCGTACCATGTTATATAAAAGTTTATAAGTAGTATAAAATAATATGTAAAGTAGAGATGTGACGCATTAACGCGTCAAAGCAATCCGACAAGGGCCAGATTTGGGCCAGCGGCGGAAAATTGCAGAGATGATAGATGGAGGCCAGATGTCGTGCATCATGATTATACTCTACGTTTTTTATGGATCCATAGTTGCTAGAGTAAATTGAAAAATACTACATGTTTGCGTTAATTATCAACTGTCCATCGGATGTATAAAGCATTTTGTACTCTAAATTGAACTACATATATTCAGGGTGAAAGTTATGTTTTGTAAGTTACTGTAGACATTTTAATCTGTTTTTATTGTAAAATTTATAAAGGTGATTAAATACTTTATTAATATTTGACTTGGGATCATGCCTGCCAAAGCAATTATCCAAATTCTTTAATAATATGTTGAATAATTATTTACGATCATATTAGTAGACACTAATAAGCGAAAAACATTGAAGTAGTTAAAAAAAATTAAAGATCAAGATCACGTTTCAAGAATATTTGAGATATTTTAACGTGAATTATATAATTTTATGGCGACCTCCTTAGCACAATACTGGGAATAGTCAAGTATTATTACATTTTGCAAAAACATTCCACAAAGAACATTACAAAAAGATAAAGTAGAAAGTCGTCCACTATACAGCTAACCGACCGATTGTCGTATTTAGCTCTAAAGCCTCAAAGAAAGACTATTATAAATACCAAGAGAGGATAAAGGAATTGTAGTCATTTTATTAACCTTTCTTATTGGAAATATGTGAAAAAAAGTGTACAAAAAGCAATTTTTCAATAAAGTGAAATTTACATTATTCTCATTAAGTATATCTAATTATTTTCCAGGTGTTTTTTTACGTAACCTGTTGAATGCATGATTTTCTATTGTTGACCACAGACAATTTCTGCGAGATACTAACACCTAAACGCTTTGTCCAGCGAAGGAAATCCATATTACTCCTGGGTGCCCAGGATTCTGTACATTATAATTTAAGCAAGACAGGGAACTTGTTCTGGGGTTTCGACTATCGCGCTTTGTACGTTCCGCTCGGATATAAATGTTAATTTCGAGTCCATTGTACAAGTTGCCGCGATGAGTTTGCGAATAAATTATAAATGAGCGTAATACGTGTGCCAGGAGTTCCAGATAGCGTGAACGTATTGCTAGCTAGTATATCTTTTATTTGTGAAACAATTAGAACTTTGCTTTTGATCGTCAACGAACACTGTTAGACATCGTGGCTATAAAAGTTAAAGGCAGTATTTAAAACATTTTTAATGTTCCTAAAAGTTAAAAGTTAAAGGTGATTTTTAAAATATTTTTTATGTTTCTTCAAATAAAAATAATTAAATGCTATTTGAGTTTCATGTGGTGTTATAAAAGTTATAGGCACTTAATGAATTTGAAATCATGGATTGTATCAAACTATTTTTATTTATGTTAGCAACCGGCTTAATCATTTTGTGATATCATATTTATTTTACCTACCATAATAATATATTTTATATTTACTTTAAGTACTTTTATATTCCATTTTGTAAGGTTTCAAATGTCTGCTCATAAAAATAAAAACAAAAAAAATAAATTTCGTTATTTAGTTTGTCCCTTACTTTGATTACACCCTAATTCTAAGAACTTTATATAAATTCTAGCACAATTGCTATTCAAATGAAATTTTCAATTATCTTGGACTGGCATAGCAAGATATTGTACAAGCAAGTGTTTGTTGTGTAACGAGCACATTTTGATTTTCAATTATTATTATCTATTTTTTGAACAATATGATCTCACTAGAAATATTAAGAGAACCCTAAAAATATTTTTATTA
The DNA here is from genome assembly GCA_013403705.1 of Heliconius hermathena. Classification (NCBI taxonomy): domain Eukaryota; kingdom Metazoa; phylum Arthropoda; class Insecta; order Lepidoptera; family Nymphalidae; genus Heliconius; species Heliconius hermathena. Next base: position 1,098,662 of record JAAIXJ010000013.1, on the reverse strand, counting down.
TAAGACCCCAAGATCAATTTAAACGTTTATATTTATTTCGTTTTGCCGCAGTTTAAATTTTCACAGCCATAAAAATTGCGAAATCTGGTCATAAATTCCAAAACAAAAAACAATTTAGCGCTTTAAAATCCGCAAAAAATCAAGTTATGCGAGTATGGCGTAATTTCGGTGCAAGGCAGAACAAACTCAGTTTCGTAAATTAAAAGTAAGCAGGGCCATACGCCGTCCCACCATGAAACTGGAAATTGCAATAAATCCTGTCCCATAGGTCTCATTTGCCATGTGACCGTTGCGCCGTGGTGTTCTTACTTGGACAAACAATAAATAACGCATTATTTATAAACAAACAACAATAAAGTTGTAAATATGAGTTGGTGGTGGCGCAGGGGCACAAGCGTGCGACGGTAAACGCGGCGGTTGTGGGTTCGATTCCCGCACGAGAGAAAGAAATATTTATTATTTTCATTTCTTCAATCTAGTAAAAAAGCAAAGGGCGGCATAAATTTCGCCACTTAACACGCAATGCCACAAAGAAATGAGAGTGGTAAACGGAATGTAAACTTAATAGAGAACGTAATGTTGTAACATTAGGTTCCCAGGTGTCTTTTACCTACCCTGCGTATGGGATACAAAGTGAAGTTACAACACCAAAAACAAAAACAAAACAAGTTTATTAATATTCGAATAAACAGTTAAGTAACAAAATAATTAGCACATTATTTGTTCTCGAGTACCTACTCTATTATAATAATGTTCTAATTAGGTGCAAACTAAATCAAGACTTAACACCAAATTAGTCCTACAGCAAGCGGCTGTGTAGTAGTAACAATGAGAATACGCGATGAGCCAAGACATTTGGGATCGTGAAAGGTGCCTGGTGTACTTGATAGAAGATCCCGCTAAGAAAGTTTATTACTATGTTTATTCATTTATCTCGAATATAAACTTGTTATAATTAAATTAGCGACAACTATAAAGGCTCACAAGCTTGACTAGATATTAATAAGGGCAAAAAACTGTAAACTCAATTACTGTAAACAACAGTTGAATACACCTGTAGTCAGTAATTACTATTTTAATTCCAGTTGCACGCCTAACTAGGGAGAAATTGCTTCATAATCCTGAAATTAGAAACTGTTTGGACTAAGTTAAATTAACAAAGTTTTTTGATGTTTTGCAAAGCACATTAGAGTTAAAGGACTCCGGGGGAGCTTCATTTGAATGTCAAAAATATGCATGTACCTATAAATGAATGTTATTTGTAAGAATTGAATGTAGATTTAGATTTGACAAACGAGCCAAGGTGTACATGATCGTGTTCATAATATCATATTTACCTACGTTGTACATACAATAACTTAAATTTCCTAAAAATAATACATTCACCCCACATCGCAAAGATCGTGCGTTATCAATTTAACGCAAAAACCAACATTTAGTAGGTGTATCTCACGCCCGCACTCCGTAAGTAATGCTAACAATAAATCAGATACGGCTTTTTATTGAAGCCCACAGCCATAATTCTGTTTACCTGCCCCGTCGCTGGATTTATATTGTGATATTCGACCTTAACAGTTGTTTTAATTTCTGTTTTATATGCCCATAAAACATAGACAGTGTTTATGAACTCATATTGTTCAAGCGCAAGGTTTGGCAAGCGCATAAAAGAACAAAATAAAAAGTTGAGGCCAGTCGTGGCGCAGGGGCGCGAGCGTGTACTGTACATGCGACATGTCGTGGGTTCGATTCACACCCAAGGAAATGAAATATTTAATATTTTCATTTCTTCGCTCTGGAGTCTGGTAAAGCCGCGGCGCTGAGTTCCAGCACTCAACCCGCAATTCCTCCAGCAATCGGCGGGAAATGGGAAATGGAGTGTCTTAACACTAGGTTCCCTCTCTCTACCCTGCTGTGTGTGTGATACAGCGTGACGCTAAAAATATAACAAAATAAAAATTCGTAACATATCTTTATTCCTAACAAAACAATATAAGTAATATGGCATGTATGAAAAGGCGGTATAATTGCTTCAAAAGAACTCTAGCTAACAACCTTTGATAAAAAAAACTGTTAAAAAACAAAAAGGGTGACGAACAAAATAGGAAAAGCACAAGTAAACCCCAAGCCACCAAACTAAGCTACAAAACCACCACCTAAAACCAGCGAGACCCCATTCTATAAATCTCAAAGCGTATATAATTTTCAATCTACAAGGTACAATAACATTTGAACATAATATAAATGCAGACAAGGCCGAATTCACACATCCTTGTTAGACCCTTTCATCCCGTCGCCACGGGCTATTTGTCCCTCGCAGATAAGCCTTTATACTCATTGTCAGTGTTAGGCCGGAATAGATGGATGACTAGTCATTAAAAAGAATAACACTATGGAACCTTTTATACAGTAATCTTTAGGAACAAAAACAATCTTAGCCTCAAAAAAAATAAAGTCAAATGTGCTTTGAGTAATTGTATAACTGATGAAGGTATTTTTTTATTTATACTCCAACATAACGTTCTAATATGTAAAATGTATAGAAAGACGTATTCTTAGTTGGAATGTACACGTCCATGTGTAACAGGTCATATCGCTTTTCCAATATTGTGAGATATTTAGTGCATCGATTTTGCTATCAATATACTGTCTCTAAGGGATAAACAGAGACTAGGTCGAATTATTGTAGCAGTTACCAAAGTCCTATCACTATTCAGGTGACCGAATGTTTCATAGGTTAAATAAAATTGTCTAGATTTATCTGCTGCAGATTGACTACGAGGTGAAATATTGATTTTCATATAGTACGAGTATTTTTTTTTCTTATCTGATGAATGATTATGATATTTTTTAGATAATTTTAAATATTTCAATCTAAATGCCTATTAGAAACAAAATCACATGTAACCTAAATTACCCACGTACACATAAGCGAGTTTTTATCTGAAAATCTCTCCAAATTTACGAAGAAGACAAAGATAGCCATTATCTCTCCGTTCTCAACGACCATTACGCAGAGTCAAAACACTACACAAAACGCGCAATCACTAAAACCTAAACACAAATAACCAATAATAATATTGCAGTTAGTAGTCACGATTGTTTGTGATTATTGTAATAAATGTCAAATGTAATCATACGTTGTTAACAAATCAAATGTATTATTCACAGGCGCCACAACGACCCATTTAAAGTGTCGTAAATAAATTAATAGGTCTATTAATGACATGGCTTATCATAATATAGCTGTAATATCCATAAAACATATTTTACTATATTTATATTGTTTTATTTTGCATATTGAAATTTTAATAATGATACAAGAATACAAAAAAATAAGTTAGCTTTACGCAATATCCCACATATAACAAGGTAGGCAGAGTGAACCCAGTGTTAAGACACTCCGTTCCCCACTTTTCGCCAAATGTTTCGAGTCAGTGCGTGTTGAGATAAGAATAAAATTAAAATATATTGATTTGTGTTGTAACATTGTATATTCAGATAAATTTCTGATTTACTTGCGTAGCAATCAGGTTTCGTATTTTTATATCCTCTGGGTNACTCCGTTCCCCACTTTCTGCCGAATTCTGGAGGCATTGCGTGTTGAGTGGCAGAACTCAACGCCGCGCTTAACCTCGACACCAGATCGAAGAAATGGAAATATAAATTTAAGTAAATATTTCATCTCCTCGAGTGGGGATCGAACCCACAACCAGTCGGTTTAACAGTCACACCTCGTGCCGCTGCCCCACGACTCCTCCGGCCTCACACAAAAAATTTGTTCATATGTAAAAGCATCTAAATATAATATAGAAAATACTTAATGTAATAACGCGAAAACCGTTACAAATTTTGCTTGCGATTTTAATGAAAGACACAATTATCATTCTATTTATATGGAATATAATAGTAGTCTTTTAATGTATGAACAAAACTGTTGTGACAATATTTGACCTTAACATTTTAATTTAAACGTTTATTTAATTTTAGCTTTAAAGTTACTATTCTTTGACAGCATCATCTTTACATGTATACCAGTTAAGATAAAAGTCATTTATGACAAGTACTTATACCAAACTTAAATACTATTCTTTTGATAGCTACGTGCAGCTTATGCACCCATTAAGTTTAAAATTTATACACAATTTTTGTAATTGGTGTTTTAAAATAAATATAAATATACACCAAAAATTCTAAATATGGCCACTGTAGTAAAAACTTGAGTGACGAAATTTCGCAAATGATTAATCAACGAAATACGACTAGGATAATTTAAGGATTGTCATGCAATAAAAAACGTATAAAATAAGTTATTTAATAGTTACATTTATTAAATAAAATAACTTTCATAATGACAAAGCACAGATAGACTTATATAATTTACTCTAGAATGTAATTAAAAAGTTATATTTAGTTCTTTACCTGACGTTTTTGCAGCGGTGAGGCCGCGTTCAATTTCGGCTACACAAAATTATTAATATCAAAATAAGCCTACCATGATAAGGGTTTCGTTAAGAATCTTATTTTAATTCTGAGAAGGATTAGATACATGAAATAGATTAAAAAATAATCTATTATATTTTAGTAATATATAAAAAAATATTACAATACTTTTAATATATTTGAATACAATATGGACGTCATAATAAACCATATATATACATATATAGGTTATGTTGTCTAACTAACATTAACTATTTATTATTATATAATAAAATAAATAAAAATTAACACAACAAATACAATACATATTTAATATAATTCAGAATATAAGTTGATTTTGGAAATTAAATAAGACGGCCAAATCTAATAACAGAAGCCTTTAACCAGTTGTCGGTTTAAGTAATTCCAATCATAGACAAAAGTTGCGTGCCCCGGGCTGTGTTCATTTAAGTTTTACTACGACTTTCGTCAAACCACTCCCAAGTTAATGAACAGTTAAATTTTACAACATTCTCGTAGACTCCTTCATTATTAAGGCATTGTACTGGATTAAAGTAAAAAAAGCGGATAAAAAAATGTACGTTGTATGTCCAAAGATTGCTCGGAGGTAGAAACTTGGATAATTAAAATGTGAATTTTTACTAAGCAAAAAGCTTTGATCGGTCTTGTTCGTAAGTCTGACATGCGTTTATTGCCCAAAGTCATAAAACAGCTTGGCTATATTTATAGATAACACTTATGTATAATATATTTCTTCTTTTATTGTATTCTTTTTTTAAACTATATTTGTTAAATTTTTAGCTTCAGCCCTCTTACCACCTTCCATATAGTAAAGTATTCTTGCATATAGTAAAGTAGGCAAAGCTCTAGTTAAGTCTGTTACCCACTTTACCACAAAGACAAATTATGAAATTTTATTTGTTGGATGTTTCTATTTATTCAGGTCGGTTTTGATGAAAAAAAAAAACAGCGAAAAGGTTCTGCCATTACTAATCAAATTTACTGTTAAATATTTAACACATCCGACAATAACAAAAAAAATCCAAATCGAACAAAGTTCAATCAATATTGCATAAAGCGACATGTAAAAGTCAAACAGGCGGAAACTATTAAAACGAAAAAGTAATCAACTAAGTACTTGTAAATTCATATCACTAATGTATCTAACATCGTATATTGTGTATACTGTATAGACATGATATGTATGCAGTTAAGGTTTTACAACACCATCAAAGTTTTATCGCTTTGGCTGAGTATGTCGATGCGCTATTGAAAGGTTTCTTTCTACTTTGCTATTTAATTTAAATAACCTGGTATGTTCTGTATGTATCTATTGTGTATTATGTATAATATCTTACTTTTATGTATTAAACAAGGTAAATTGTAAAATATCGTTTTTGCCCATTCCCGTAGGAATCTCGGGAAATCTTTTCTTAGTGCCAAATTTTGTAGTTATAACAAAACAATATGTTCAATAAGCATAAGAACGTGTAATAAACTGTCATTGCATCTATTTTTCTTTATAACATATGTAGATCATCTGTAAATTTGTATTTATAAAATATTCCAATAAAATAAAATATAATATATTTGTTATTCTAATATGTTTGTTTCAGCTTCACGCTGTATCCCGCATAATTCGCATTACGTGTAATTTAATATTAATTCAAATAAAAGTTAACGACACATGCTGTTGCTAATACTTGCTAAGCATGGAAACATAACGTAGGTACGCTTAGCCGCTTAGACTAATCTATTTACTAGTATTTATCCAATACTAATACGTCAGGGCACGTCGATGTGATCCACTAAACGTCAATTACAGCAATTGCCTGGTGTGATCGCTCTGACACGATTACGATAGTGACACACGTAATATAGCTGAGTAGTCAGTTTTGGTATCGCTATCGAATTACATACAAAGCTACCTAGTGCTAAGACACTCCGTTTCCAAGACACTTCCGTTCCACATATTCCACTGACTTTAGGAAGGATTGCGAGTTGAACTCAACACCGAGCTTTGCTTTGTTACCAGAGCGAAGAAATGAAAACATCAAATATTTCATTTCCTCGAGTGGGAATTAAATCCACAACCTGTCGCGTTTACATTAGCTCGTTTGTGCCCCTGCGTCACGATTGACCTCAAAAAATAAAATAATTGAAAATAATACTTTGACAACCAATATAAATTTAAAAATAAGAATCGAAACGTTTAAACTAAATAAAAAGAAAATATACTGAATGTTTTAAAAGTTAAACGCATTTAGAATTTCAACTCGAAGATAAACTTGAATAGCCGAAATTAGTTCACTAATTGTGTTTGCGCTCTTGGAAATTTGTTTAAAAACGTCACCTAGATAAAAACGTGAAATTAAAGAAAATACTTACCTTTTTTTATTAGAATTTAAAAACTTGGCGTTACGTAAGCTTAACGCTTGCCCTATTTTAATTTGTAAATTAAAAAGCTAAAACATCTCACAAATCACACATGGCATGTGTCAAAATAATCCCGTGTCGCGTACGCGGAGGGTTATTTACCTTTATATTTATGTCATCAGGTCGCAGGGTCCCCTGTGTTTTCCATACATCCTCTAGACTCGTATAATTCACAGAAGAAACATGATTTGTATTATATAATATATGCTCGAAAAAGTTTTTAGAATAACTTTTAAAGTATTGCAAAGAAGTCACATTCTTTATATGATTTAAACAAGCTAATTCCAATAAAAGCAAATCACTAAACTAAAACGTTTTCCAATAAATTATTTCGATAAAATCATATTACTCGAATAGAGGGTTATTATCAAACAAGTTATTCTGTCCGCTAAGGATAAAATGAAATTAAACTATTATTAGAAGAAAGGAAAAGTCAAGTGCGAGTCGGATCATCATCGACGATTCCGTACCAATTTAAGGATTGTACGTAAACCGTAGACACATTTTATTAAAAAGTAGACTTATTTAAGACACACAAATATAAGTGTTTTATAATTTGTTTTCAGTAATATAAATTTTAATTTTTAGAATTTTTATTTTATTTGTTCTATAAACTCCCACTTAATGCCAAATTTCATAATTGTAGGCCAATACGGAATATAGGCTTTAATTACTCATATCTACACGTATCTTTTAATTATGTTGACTTAAAAGGTAAGCTTAGCTGAGCTAATTTTTTCTGTGCTCCAAGGGACCATAGACTTGAATATTGATATGAATTTCAGCTTGATATCTCCACGTGATCTCGAGATAAATGGTCTCGGCAGATGGATAACAAAGTAATTCTTTAAGGGTTCCTTTTTTTCGTGTTGACATACGGAACACTAAAAAGATATTCTCGTAACATACGAAATAAGAAAATTTAGAAGCTTTTGATATTATAACGAAATAGATAAGCTTTTACTTGTTTAAAAAAATGTAATTTAAAGATTGCTCCGGAAATGTTTGCCTCTACAGCATCTACTTCGGTAAGAGCTACCGCAGACTCACCTAAATTTTTAACGCAGCCCATCAAACGGAGTGCAATTTATGGAATAACTTGCATAGAAAATGTTTGCAAGGTTACGGTTTTATAAGTTAAAATATAAAGTTTCGTAAGTAAACCAGTGCCGTATATGTAGGTAAATGTGACTGAAAACTGAAAGTTACATATAATTTAATATCCAAATCGGACCAGGGTTCTTTAAGTACTGCATTCGTTTACGTTGTTTATTAGGTTCAGCCGGAGGGATATTGACAAAGGTAGAAAATTGAAAATATCCGCCTCTTCAATGGTTGTCGCAATAACAACATTCAAACTGTAATGACATCAATTCTGAATAAATACAATATATAAATAGACAAAGAAAACAGTATCTCTTTTATTAAATGGAATTGTACTGAAAAATACACAACAGCTTAGTAATTTTAAGTTAAGGCAAAATTTGTAAAGAGCACCAGGTTTTTTTTATAAAAAAAAATATATTTTTTATTAATCTATAAATCCTTTAGATAATGATTTTGCTAGAGTCAAAACAATAGAATACAAAGCTAAAGATGTTGCACATATACTAAACTTGTACGTACGTACGTATATTTAGAGAGGGTCATCCAAACAAAGTTAAAAAAGACGTTAACTTGAACAATATATCGCTGTAACTTTTCCTCTTGTTTGACAAACTAAGTAGGACAGGCGAGATGTTTGACACTGGTGTAAAATACGCTAGTCGGATTCCAGAATTAAAGTCTTTAACAAAAATGTAGCTAACTAAAGATAGATTCTATGTACTTATATGTAACAATGCAAAGAGAAAGAACATTAATTACCCAGATGACCAAATTTAAATCGCGACATGTCCACAACATCGTCGTGGGCTCCCAAAATATTATGCTTGGGATACACAAAAAAAAATGGACACCGAGGACAGGCAGAACCACATAATGAAGCGTCGCCCTATTCTTATTTAGTTCATTAATCAACCCATGATTTATGATTCTTTAACAACCGCCCCCATTGTCTCTAGCCCTATGGTGGTTAAAAAGAAATGTGTTTTGTACATGGCTAGTTTTGCTACACCAAAGGACGCCTTTGTGGAATTTGATTTTGCCTTTGTACCGACTGACCGCAAAAACAAGATAAGTGATGAAAATTTAGTCGGATAATAAAGCGAATCTCTTTGAAATATTTTATAGTGGGTCAACTAGTTTCAATTGAAAGTTCGTAGGGTTTTGTTTTAGTGGATTGTTTTGTTTGTTAGAAAAAGTTTGACTTGGATTTTTCCAAGCTGCGTAAGTTAATTTAAGAAAAATTCACAGAATATTTTTTCACATTTACTAAATAAGTACAGCTTTATTTATTAATCTAACTTCTGCTTCACGTACATATCGACTTTAAATGTTGACTCTTTTATTTTCAGCTTCACGCTGTATCCCGCACACAGCAGGGTAGGCAGAGGGAACCTAGTGTTAAGACACTCCGTTCCCCACTTTCTGCCGAATTCTGGAGGCATTGCGTGTTGAGTGGCAGAACTCAACGCCGCGCTTTGCCTCGACACCAGAGCGAAGAAATGGAAATATACATTTAAGTAAATATTTCCTCTCCTCGAGTGGGGATCGAACCCACAACCAGTCGGTTGTACAGTCACAATTTGCGCCGCTGCGCTACGACTAGCCTTTTATTTTACGACTTTTATTTTATTTATTTATTCACAATTTTTTGATGATTTTTCTTGTGTGGTAGCTCAAGCTAAACAGTTAAAGTTCAAGCTAAACCTACCATATATATTGTATTGTAATTGGTTCAACACTATAAGATTTGGTAATGCATCGTTGGTTAAACTTCGAAGCATAATTTATCTTAAAACAAACTTTTATCATACAATATATATGCTAAGTTAAGATTTACTGAAAAAAGGAAGGGTAAAAAGGAAGGGGAACAAATGCCCAATAAAAATAATCGTCTGACATTTCACTAGTTACCATTATATAATTTACACTTGTCTAATTGAACAAGACACTTTACAAGTAGACATGCTGAGTGGAACAGCCGGTCGTACTCGTGTGTGTATACATCGAATGCGGTCACCGCCGCACTAACCGCACGTATCCACATCATGTTTGTTATGAACGTTCTCTTACATTCCATCTTAAATAGGATGCAACATGCAAATTATTATAAACTACTCATTCAATTTCTAACATAAAATACGAGAAATATTCTTGGTGTAATACGCAAACAGTATTTAAAGTAATTAAACTTTAGAAACGACAATATTTTTTAGCATCCATCACATACCTTTGTTTTAACTTTTTATTCCTCTGGAAACATTTTAGTATTTATTGTAACACACAAGCTCATATCTATGGACGCTCACTGTTGGACATAATTGAGAAAATTTGCACAATAAGTGAATATGTAGTGCTGTTTGAGCAATAGAGTGAATAAATTCCAATGAAAACATTATCGTTAGAAAACAAATAGGTAAGAATAAAATATTTAGAAAGGAAATAGTTTTCATGACAACTAGTCCATTAAGTAAATTAAAAGAAAATGTACGTAGAGTCTGACATCGGCATATGTAGCAATCGAAAAAAATAATAATGAATTAAAGTAATAACACGCCATAATCGTGATAAATTCGATGCATTAGTAAAATTGTTATTACTTGTGCCTGTGCCTTGTGCCATATTATTTTAAATACAGCCACATTTTGTTTAAAAATCTATTACATAAATACGTATCTAAATGAAAGTTCCAAATGTATTTATAGATAATTTGATCATATTCTAAACTTAATTTAACCAGTGAAAATTCTCAGAAGTTCACCGAGAGCAAAGGTTCATTTAAAATTCTAAAGAAGAGAATTTTGTGCTTTGAAAAATAATAAAACCAATTCAATAAAAGAATGTTCCAAAAATTCATTCGGATCGTCTTTCATTAATTTTTATAAGCTTATAATTAGACTGAAAGCAAATCGGGCATAAAATTAACGCAGAGTGCGACGTAAAAACCTTTCAAAATGAAATCACGTCAAAAAATTGAGACCCATCAGAATGAGAGGATGATTGGTTTTTAAAAGGGTAGAACTTGGACATTAGCAAAATACATTATCGTATAATTAAATCTAAATATTTTATCACACACACATACATTGAAATAACGTGTTAAAATATATATAATACTAATCGCTACAAATAATATTTTATATTAAATTATAAGCTTTATGGCATAACTTCATCAATATAACTTATTTCCTGCACCAATTCAAATTTACAAAGTTAAAGGTGATTTAGTTACTATGACGACCACTGTCTTTAATATATTTATACATACAGCTAGCTTGCATAAATTTTTAAAAACAAGTGAACACTCAAATAAATTATACTGTCTTACATTTATCGCTGTTATTTCAACAAGGAAAATCTAGCGAGATCTGAACGATCCCAGAGCTTCACTCGCTACAGAGATTAAGAATGAATTTTTAACACAGCGCTAACAAATTAATGAGACCGAAACATCTTTAATAAGAATGTCACGGTATTTTATGCAAGTTCGCCATGTTTTTTTTTATTTATTTAAGTAAGTAATTGCCTTTTCAGTCCTTGACACTCGTGTCGGCGTCATGTACTGAATTTGAGCATTAGTCTTATTACTGTCTTGTTTAAGCATAATTTTATATACACGTACGTATATTCAGATTTTTTACATTTTTAAATTGTTATTCCACTTAAAAAACAAAATCATCCTTAGAAAACATAAAAATAATGTTTTCTAAAAAAAAAATATTTTAACGACAAAGCTAATACTAGTATTTAATAAATCAAATTGCAGGATAGGATTGCTTATTAACTGTGGTACAACAGTGTTGCTGATATTTTACATACAACGCCACTGTACGAATATTTATTTAATATTATTCAAGTTGTCGTATTGAATAGAAAAATGTTTAGCTATTTCGTGTCAATCTAGATCGCGCAGAAATGCCGAGATAAAAAATAGCGTATGTGTTGGTCCACAACTTCTTCAATCTTTCTACTTAAAATCAGCTCAGCTGTTTTGAATATTGTTTGTTTGTGTTGCAGTGCAAATAATTCTAAAATAAAAATAAATAAATAAGCTTCACGCTGTATCCCGCATACAGCAGGTAGGTAAAGCGAACCTAGTGTTTAGACACTCTGTTTCTCACTTTCCACCGAATTCCGGAGGCAGTGTGCGTCAAGTGGCGGAACTCAGTGCCGCGCTTTGTCTCAATACTTGCAAGGAAATACAATTATAAATTTAAATAAATATTTAATTTCCTCGAGTGGGGATAAACCCACAACCAGTCGCGTTTACAGTCACACTTGTGCCTATATTTTAAAGTGCATAATTATATGCACTTTAAAAATCACAGACAGACACTTCCATTTTATTTATACACATGCAAAGATGCATAGATAAAGACTGATGTTGCCCAAATTTCTATGGGGTATTTAAATTTTAGGTAAAAAAAAATATTATACATACCTAACAAGTTCATAGGTCTCTTTGTCCGAGGACTAATAATAATAATCAAGACAAAATTCTAAATTATAAGTATCTACTTCATTACAGAATTCGGCTGAAAGTGGGGAACGGAGTGTCTTAACACTAAGTTCCCTCTGCCTACCCTGCTGTGTGCGGGATACAGCGTGAAGCTGATTTATTTATTTATTTACTTCATTATCTCTAACATACACAAAATTTAAATCAAATCAAAGTCAAATTAATAGCAATAAACTATTAGTAGCTTAGAATTTTTGCAATTCTAGCACACTAACTCCATTGCGATGGACATTCTTGTAACTTTGCCAAACTCCGCCCCAACGGTATATCACCAGCCGTATTTAAATATATTTTTCAGAGTATCATAAATCGCGAATGAGTACCAACTTCGCTCATTCGTTGTCGCGGCAAAATTTTGTTTGGTAGTTTGTTCCGAGATTCCGGATAAGTTAAGCGTGACAATGCTGAATTTTAAATTGGTTTTGGGTTCCACGAGACTTGCAATTACTGAATACTCTAACAATAAAAATTCTTGTTAAAAACATATATGAGTACTCTAGTCCCTGAACATGATGTGTATTTAATATTCAAAATTATCTATATATAAAAAAATACGTCAATCATTCTAATTTAAACTTAGCTAAAATATATCCCTACCTAATTTGGTATTCGAAGCAAAGTCTCTGGAATAACCCTTACAAAATAAAGCCCATATCCCAAAAGTACGATCGAACATAAACAACATCATAAAGATGCGAGCGCCCTAAGATTCACTCTAAAGTCAAAAACATTTTATGGCATTCTTGACGACACACCCAGTAAAATATGTACGGAATAAAATCGGACGTCTAGTACGTTATCCAACGAAGGTTGATGCGAAGTCGCTAGGAGGTTAGTTAATTATGTAAATTGCGGAGTTCCCTCAAGTATGGTTGGATTTACTCAACCCGGACAAGAGCATATGAGCTAACCCATGTAACCTATTATATGTTGAAATGAAACGGCCTCATATTTCAATATCAACTTTTGGGCCTTTGATGTCGTTACGTCTCTTATGTAAACAACATATTTTTCGGAAATCACTCAAGATCAAATTGATATGTGTACGACATTCATAATTTGTACCATATACTCGTGAATTTATAGCTCAAGGTTTTTAGACTTCAAATTTAGGAATGAAATTCTATTAATAATTTTATATTTAATATTTGATTTTAGATTATTTAAGTTGATACCTATATGCATTTAATTTAGACAAAAATATTTGTAGAACAAAATTTTGTAATTAATTTAAAGCCAAAACTAAAGTATCAACTAAGCGACTATATTTCAATTTATTTCCAGTATATACCATAAGATTCAGTAAGTAGCTTAAAATACGGACATATTCGATTTTGGTTCAACACATAACCCTACCTTCATCAGTCTTAAATTTAAGAGCTTATAAAGCTTTATTAATGTCAGTTATCGAGTTTTCCGAAATACCGTTTGTACCAAACTAAAGGTTACAGTTTTCGATCTATTCCATGGTATTAGTAACATAGTTGTTAGAGGACAGGACATAAATACGAGAGGTGATAAAGATAAAAGTTGCGCGGAGCTATCAGCCGATCCGCAGGAAGAAACGAGTAGACTAATCCTTCGTAGTCGCTCGGAAGCTGGAATAGCGTATAAATTAGACAACTTTTAGCGAGCAATTTCCTTGTGTACATTGGCAGGGTTCAGAACACTCACCGAACTGTTAAATAATGTGACTTTTTAAATAGATTTTTAAGTTACATAATGTATTGAATACACTTAATATGTCGTATGTTGTTTTATTTTTATGAGTTAAGTCACTCTATTTTACATTTCAACCCATATAAATAAATTTGCGCTCACGTTGTATTTGCGCCCACTCTAGTTAGATGGAGATATCGTAGGACTATAAATGCGATGGTGTGGGTTCAATTTCCAGTCGCGGAAATTATTTATTTTTATTTGTCTTGTCAGAAAGTAAGACAAAGCACAACGCTGAGTTTCGCAACTAAACATGCAATGTCACGAATTCGGAGAGGCATCCAGGAACCGGAGAGCGGTACGTCTTAATAATAGATTCTCTCAGCCTATTCTGATATACGAAATAAGTCATGAAACTAACCATACAAAGAAACATAATTTAAATAGATATTACTTCTCTTGGGGTTGCTGTAACCTACCTGAATGAGAATCATTTTTATTTAGTAATATAAAAATTAATAACTAGTTTTGTGGTTAGTTAGTAACTAAAAATTAACTGCTGGAGTTGTGGTTAAACAAAGGTTAAATAAAATTTAGTTAGCATATTATACATAATAAAGTATTATTTTTAAATATTGAATTATAAGGTGAAATTTTTATATATTTAAAATTTATAAAAAAAATATGATTTAAATAATTTTATTATAAGAGAAAGTCACAGTATAGTCTGTGCCTCGTATTTATATTTTGAAACTTTAGAAGTTAATGTAATAAAATATTTTTTACAAAAAGGAAAGTACAATGGTGTATAATTTTTTTTGGCTTCACGCCCGTTTCCTGGATGTAGCATGGTAGGTAAAGGGAGCTTAGTGTTAAGACACTCCGCTCTGCCTAGAGAAAAACACGCAATGCCTACAGAATTCAGCTAAACCTGTTGAGTGGTGGAACTCACCTGGTGGACTACAGAGCAATTAAATGAAAATAATAAATATTTCATTTCCTCGAGTGGCAATCGAACCAACAATCTCTCGCGCTTACAGTCATACGCTTGTGCCCTTGCGCCACGACTAGACTCACATATAAAAAAATAATATTTTTTTAAATAATATGTCAACAGACAACTGATATTATCTAAATATAGGTACATCTAAGAGTTAAAGATAAATAGTAGCACTATAAGCTCACGGCGTGCAGCGACAAAACCCCGTCAACACAAGCACAATATGTGAGACACTTGTTACGGCAAACTAGCTCTTGACATTAGTTGCAGAGGCTGCAACCGACAAACGCCTGACAGTCTACGTATCTAAAAATGTTTTGTAAGCCAATATTTCTGTAAAATAGCGTAGAATAAAATGTTCCTGCGCGAGTCGAAGCTCGACCAATCATTGGGATTTGACTATGGGGAAATCACAAGAGATGAAAGCTATTTTAAAGAACAAAACCAATATTAATCTTCGTCTCTGTTCATAGTATTCTTAATATTTAAATAGAAGTCTTAACAGATAGGCAATACAGATGATTAATGCAGGGGCACCCATCCGTGCGCTTTATTCATATTCCGGGTATAGTGGGTAGGCCATCAAACGCACTCTCTTTAATGGCACCGGCCTCCAGGGAGCAGACAGACAATTTAAAATACCTATCCTGCTCTCAAATTTGCGGGGCACCTGAAAGAAAAGCTGCCGTTGAAAGGTGAACGACCAGTGTAGATTTTCCTCACTTAAGTTGCTCAGTGTTTTCTTTTTTTTTTACCCGCTTTTTATTTAAAGTGAAATAGAAATGTTTCCCTCTTTTAATATTTCCCACACGGCAATATATTTTAAATGTAAAATGGAAAATTTTGAGATTAATATTATATATGCGACTGCTAAGGACTCGACGGTAGACAGATTATTATATATTGCTTAATAGTCTTTCAAATATAACATGTAAATAGCTATAACAAGTATAAATAATCAAGCATTGTGTTACGATACTGTTTAGAGAATCCAGATATTATTTTTTTTTCTAAAGTTACATTTAAAATCGAAATATTTTAAAAATATGTGACAGCCAACTTGAGATATTTAATCTTCGTAGTAAAACATGATAAAACTATTATAATGTCATACGACCGCGCCTCACTTCTTTATAAAGCTACGTGTCTCGCCTGAGAAACCATCACCCAATGACGACGTCTAAGTTGAAACTTTCATAAAAATTCATCTCACGTAGTACACCAGAACAGTCGGATAATTCCCAGATGTATATCCACACTTTAGTATTCAAACGAAGAATATTCTTTTTTTTTCAGTCATCATAACGTCCTTACAAAAGTTTATAACAACTTCGAAAATGAATAATCTACATTCTCCTTGTACAACTACCACAAGCTTTTTTTTTAAAATAACATGTCAGGAAATACTTGTTAATAGATCTAATACACATTTATTTGTAGATGCACGCTGTCTTACACGTATACCTGAAGGGTATACAGAGAAGACATTCCAGTTATTACTTGCTGGTCGAATTCGAGACATTCCGTGTTGGGTGCCGGAATTTAACGCCACATTTTGTCTAGTCAAATTTTGTCTAGTCAAATCTTTTACTAGTCAAATCTAAATAATTTATTACATCAAGTATCGAACCCACAACCACCACGTGTACAGTCAGTCACTGCGTCACTGCGCCACGATGGCCTCAATATTTGGCCACGATAACTTATTATTGGTTGTAACTTATAGCAGTTCTGGCCGTCGTGGCACAGGCGCACGACCGTTCAAGCGACTGTAAATGCTACAGCTATGAGTTCGATGCCCACTAGGGGTAAGAAATATTTATCAGCTTTACGCCGTATCCCGCACACATCAGGGTAGGCAGAGGGAACCTAGTGTTAAGACACTCCGTTCCCCACTTTCTGCCGAATTCTGGAGGCATTGCGTGTTGATTGGTAGAACTCAACGCCGCCCTTAACCTCGACACCAGAGCGAAGAAATCGAAATATAAATTTAAGTAAATATTTCATCTCCCCGGGTGGGGATCGAGCCCACAACCAGTCGGTTTTACAGTCACACCTCGTGCCGCTACGCCACGACTGGCCTCGGTAAGAAATATTAAATATTTTTATTTCTTCTCTTAGGTAACGAATCACAGCACATTGTTGAATACCACCACTTAAGAAGCGATGTCTCAAGAATTCGGCGGAAAGCGGGGAAGAGACTGTCTTAACACTAGGTTCACAAGTTCCCTCTGTGAGGGATACTACCACTTAAAGCTAAAAATAATATTAAAAAAAAAAAATATGTTTCACGCTGAGGATAATTTTCATGTAACAGATTTGGTTAAATCAAATTAATTATATAATTATTATACTAAACAGGACTAAACAGTTCATACAATTGGCCCTACAATCCCAACTTCAATACATGTCACAAAATGACAGAGATGTCTGACCTGTCATTAAACCACTTGACATTAAAGCGATGAAGTGACGTGTGATAATGTAAACAACTATTGAATACTCTCGTGTATATCAAGATTATGGCCATATTGTGGATATAATACACCAACTATTTTCTGAAAAGCACATTTTTTTTTGGGTTTTAATTCTTATCTCTGTTTGGAATGTTCAACAATGTATTTATTTATAATCAAAGAGTCAAAATCTAATTTATTATAATATATAAATAAAAAAAGATGTCTCATTTTATAAGCTTAGTGGCTCATGATTGCCTGCCGGCTTGATTGAGCTAAGTAGTCCTGGTAAATTGCGTCGTAACGGAACAGGAGCTAAAGTTATATCATCAGAATAAAAACTTGATTTGAAAATAAATTAAGGCCAGTCGTGGCGTAGGGACACAAGCGTGCGACTGAAAATGTGTTGTAGGTTCGATTTCCACTCAAGGAAATGAAATATTTAATATTTTCATTTCGTCGTTCCGGTAACGAGGCGCGGCGTTGAGTTTCGTCGAGCGAGTTATCTTATCCTTACGGAATCTCATTTAGTGAGATAAACAGAGAGAACTTTTAAAATAAACTCGACGATTTACTCTGTTCTATAACTTTAATTATTTAACCATTTAGAGTCCATAGTATTTAAAATTGCAGAACTTTTTAACAATACAATATACTGTTAGACCCAATGTCTATTGTATATAAGATATTAATAATATCTAGTTTTATTAACTTCCTTGAATTATTCAAAATCAAATTATCATAGAAACGTACCACTTTATTAGCTCATAAATAACGAACATTATAACTTCTATAATCAAGACAGAAAACTATTATATAACAATTGTGAGGTATTTGCGTGCGGAGCTACAATCAAGCGACACTCCACGGTTGATTGCGGACTCCTGGAGTAATTAGCCCATATCCTGTGTATGAGCACTTGCCCAAATTAAAAATAATCCATTCTGTTTCACATGTCATATTTTTGGACAAATTACTTGTTGATTTAAATGTGTGGACGGGCTACTGTCAAGTTATAGTTACAGAATAAGGCTTTATTAATCTCATTTGTAAGGGAAAATAACAATAATTTTAAAAAATCTGTGTAATAGGAAATAATTTTCAATTTATTAAAATATTTTTTCTTCATAATCGTACAATGTAGACATTACAACAAAGTATTTTTTCCATCAATATATATTTTTAATTCAATATTAATGAAAGTCTACAACTAATCTTATATCTATTAATATACTTATTTCAATATCCTAATCCCCAATGTTTTCCGTACACTTGATTTTGCATTCCTTTATACAAATTTACATAACAATTCAAGAGTCAATTCGGTTTCGTCTCGCACATTGTTGCCGCTGGAACAGCTTCCGCGATCACGCGCCTTTCTTAATGATGTAAGCTGATCAAGACGGGTGAGCTTCGTCATATTAAACAAGCGATAGCGGAAAATACGACCATTTTTGATTGAAGAATATTATTTCGTAAAATAATGGTAAAAATCATGTACCTACTACTAAATTTATAATTAATAAATTCATATTAGTTAATGATTCATGATAGGACGGCGTTAACCTCTGCCGTCCAATATGTCATATTGTATAGTTTATTTTGCTCTCCACTTTCCATACACAGTCAACATGCGAAGTTAAGCTTCAATATTGTGCATTTCTCTAAAATTTAATATAAAAATATATATTCTTTTTTATTACATACTTCTGTATAATTTAGCATAATAGAAATATTTATACATTATATAATATATATAAACATATATTATATATAAAATATTATCATTTAATCGCTGTTTCACGGTTAACCGGAGGAAAGTTTTAATTAGCCGAGTCAAGGGTCTTGTTTACAGCTCGTGTGATAGTACACGGAGGGTAGGGAAAGAAACTGTTTACACCGCGTTGGCGGCGCAGCAAACATGTGCTAATATAATTAATGGTATTTTGGGGAGGTAATAGTGTAGCGCGCTTTATAACATGTCATAGTTGTAATTGTTAAAAAAATATATTAATAGACATTTTAGTGAATGTAAAGCTGTCGATTCTAGCAATTTATATACTCAAAAAAAAGACTATCAAATTTCCAAAAACATTACAAAGATACAAAAAAGTCCAAACCAACTATAATCTAGAAATATATATATATATCTAATTATTTTATGAGTTTTATATATAAATACTTACGTACATGTATATGTATTTATGTACGAGTAGTTTAAAATTTTTACGAAGCAACAGTAGAGTCTCATCAGGATAATGGGCGCTTCAATACACATACAAGTATTGCTTTGTGAGTGTCGCAATTCGCAGATTAACTGCAGCTATATGGCGCATAGTAAAGCGAAACGTGTCGCAGGAATGTTGAGGGTGAAATATTGGTTGCATACTACTTGTATTAGTCCCGTGAGGTGTTGCGATCTAAAAGATATACAGTCAAATGCCAAATGTAACGTTGTTCAGATTTTAGTCAAGAGTTTACCTACATAAAGACTATAATGGTATTGTTTATTTAAGCTAAAGCACCTGGCAAAACACAAAACAAACTGGGAACAATAAAAAACACATAAAACACCAATTCAAGTACATTTATAAACATTTTAATATTAAATTATCCCAGACATTTTAAACAATTTCTATATTTCGTAATTTCATGAAATTAATCTATAATTATTGAAGCATAGAAATATTTACTTTAAGCGTTTTATAATATTTCATATAAAAAGTCAGTAAAATTAGAAAAATAATTTAAACATTAAACCTACATCGTCTGAATATTGCAATGTATAGTTTTTTCATAGTTGACGCGTCTCATCAGGATAATGGACGTTTCAATACAGAAGTAACACTTTGTTCGTGTCGTAGTCGTAGGTTAACGTCGACACTGTGCACTGTTGTAAAGGCAAATTTACCGTTTCAATATAATGATTATACATAGACTTTACGACCACTAACTTAACTAACCCTTTGTTTTATGTAAAATACGAACGCGGCCGCACTTTTGCATGGGTTTCTGAGCTCGTAATGTTTAAACTAGCCAAGCGACATTTAGGTATACTAAACTTGAAGGCATATATTTTTTACAGCTTCGCGAATTTTTGTGCATAGCACGACAGACTGACTCAACGTAGTGTTAAGGCACTCCATTTCTCACTATTCGCCCATTTTGTGAGTTAAGGTAGTGACGGTAAAATGTTCAATAGATATCTACTATATAAAAAATCGATGTAATTTCCTAATCGGCAGATTATTAGTCCAAAAATGTACGACATTTATTTAAGCACTTTCATCCCTTTATATTTAAGTTACAAAATATAACATTCTACTGTATAATTATTATAATCAAGGCAAAAATTAAAAAATCGTATAACATTTTAGACTTGTATCGAATATCGACAAAACGACAATACATTCAGTCATATACCTACTCAAATATATTAAAGTAAACACACACAAATAATTTCGCCACTACACAGCAAACAATGCGGAACCTGAACTGGACATCTTAGGGTATGGGGTGGAAGCTCTAATGGATAAGCTGAGAAGAAATAATCGTCGGTTGTTAGCTAACGCATCTGTTCACTAAAAGCACCGTATTTATAACGTGTAAATAAGCTACTTGAAATGAAAAGAACTACTTAGTCTGAATATAAATTGCTGAAGCTATTTCATTAGTTTTGCGCTTAACGTTATAATTCTTATATAAAAAAGAAACGGTGATAGTGCCTACTACTGACTCTCCACGATTATTGTGGATCTAAATCTTTTTTTTTCATCTTTACGCTGTATCCCGCGTGTAGTAGGGTAGGGTAGATATACGGAGTCTAGTGTAAAGACAGTATGCAACTTTTCACCGAATTATGGAAGCATTGCGAGTTCAGTGGCTAAACTAAACGCCGCGCTTTGTCTCGACACTAAAGCGAGGAAATGAAAATATTAAATATTTGATTTTCACGAGTGAGAATCGAACCCACAACCGGTCGCATTTACAGTTACACGCTTCTGCCCCTGCGCCACTACTGGCCTAACTGGATCCAAATCTATCTTGAAAAAAGGATTTTCTATTGAAATATTTTTGTTTCTCTGGTTAATTATACAAAGCTTCTTCACATATAGAGACTACGTAGAATCGGGTATACGCTTAGATATGAAGAAAAGATAATTCCATTAACTACAATATTTATATATTATAATTAATTAATAGGATTTATTATAGACAACACGCGGAGTAGAGTTCCGCTATTCAACAAGCAAAACAATGTCCTAAAAATTGGACGGGAAGTGGGATATGGAATGTCTTAACACTACGTTACTACTCTTCTTCTTATGTAGAATATAGCGTAAGGCTGAAAATAATAGCAATAGGATTTATAAAGTATAACTAAAGTAAAAAACATCTATTATAAATGCAATGTGAAAATAAAGACTTAATACAAACACAGCTATACCTACCATACATAGTACAATCAACAATGTTAAGTAAAATTAATTTCGACCAACCAATTACAGCAATATAGTAATACAGAGAGGACAGTTCGCCGTCCAGATGTGAACACAACAAGATTACGAACTCGGCACATATTGGCAGCTGCGCTATATACGGCGACAATCACTGCACGACGTTTAATCGAACATTGTCGTCAATATTTTCCCGATCGACGGAAATATACGCTTATAGTAAATCGTTTTCATGATCATTTAAGTATTTTTATTATTTATTTATAGTATTTATTGTTAAAGAGGCTTTGTGTATTTTCTACGATATCGAAAGTAATGTTTTTATTGTTAAGTTGTTATAACTGCCAGTATCGCGATCATTTGGACAAAAATGCCAAGTTACCCTGCAAGAAACTGGGATCATCAGCAGACCGAGACGGTACTTCACGCCAGAACACCGATTGGCCCTGTATATGGCCCAGGTTCGGCCTCATATTGAGTTTTATTTTATCTCTGGGCTGGTGCACCCCAGTGTCAGCTTGACTCATTTGATCGGATATAACGTAGAGCCGTTTGCATCATTGGGGACCCAGTGATCTGTGAAAGGTTGACAATTTGGCTTTGCGTAGATGTCTCCTTGCTTTGCGTTCTCTACCGCATTTATCATGGGGAGAGTTCTGAAGAACTGTTTGACCTGTTACCTGCCGCCCAATTTTCTAACCGCGCAGTACGTCACAAGCTAAAATAATGAAGACACCATCTGGATACATGGCACTCTACTACTGTGCAGTTTCATAGGAACTTCCTTCCACGAGACACGCAACTGTGGAATGGCCTACTTGCCTCGAGATCTATACGATGGGTACCTTTTTGAAGGTACCCATCGTATTTATGTCCTTGAAGACTGGCAACGCACCTGGTAATCACTTACCATCAGGTGACCCGAACGCTCGTTTAACTTGTCTTTTCCATAAAAAAAATTAAATTTACAAAATTACGCTCACTTAAATGTTAAAAATAAAATGGCTCTTTCCTATTATTACTGATATTAACCTTGATTTTGTTTTTATTATATTTAATAATAAATTCTCAGCATCAAAGTCAAGCCAGTTAATTAAGTTTTACAAATTACAAGGGTTTACTTTCATTTCATTTGGTGTCTATATAGTTTTAACAATTTTTAAAGTATACTTTTTCATCAATTCAGCAATTAGGTTATACGATCATCTAAATAGATTGAACTATCAAATTTGCAGAAATCATTAGCCCCGATCGGCGCTATCCATCTGATGATAACAAATCAATCATGGAACTCCACATCTATTACGTTTGGGTCGGGTGTCTGGCGGAAACCTTGTTGTACATATAGATTAATATTAAGGAAATTTGACTGTCCAAATAAATCACACGTCATTTGATATTAGATCGTTGTTCTATATAACTAACTTTAAACATACAATATGAGTAGATATATACTTATTACCTAAATAAAAAAGTCACCGAGATCGTTAGCAGTACGCGTATAATATATTATTTTATTTGCTATAAAAATTATATAATTTTAATCGGTAAAACCAAAAAATACGATATATACTATCTTTGTAGCAATAACATGAAATATAATATAATATATATCGGTATTTATGTATATACTGCGTATCCTCACCTCTGACGACAGACAAAGTTGCGTGTCAAACGACAGTCAAGTCGCTGCATTAATTAATAGAAACTTATTCATTCACGTTCCAAACTGCCATTGTTAATTGACTTTTCGACAGCAATTACTTTGTAGTACCCACTTCTTCAGTATGATGTTCTATAACCATTAACCGGTCTTAATACAATGTTATCGTTATACTTTTACTGGCAACAGAGTTAAACAAGAAACATTGTGAAAATGTCGTTAAAGTATGGAAGGGTTGAATTTAATATTTATTAAGAAAAGCAAAGGAAGATTATGAAGAAAATTTAGATTTTTTTAAATAAAGATGGAACTGCATACACGCATGTCTTTTTACGCTAAAGGTAAGTGATAACAAACTTATTAACAGCGGCGACATAAAACAAAAAATAGTTACATATAATGTTGAAATAGTTAAACAGAATTAGGAAATAGAGAACCATCACCAAATGTGAATTTTAATAAGGATTTAAAAATTATTTCAAAGGAAATTATTAATTGCACTGCATAGCAATGCAAAATAATCTTAACTTAATATTTTTGAAGTGATAAGTTAGTAAATTTAAGTTTAATTCTTTCGTTCAAGATTAACAAGCGTGTTTACAATTACCATAAAAAAAATACTTTACAGAAATCCCTAAAAGAAATGAAATTGTTGTTGAAACTTTGAATGCAATTCTAAATTAAAATACACGCGCGAGCAGTCGCTGGCAGAAGCTAGTAACAAATAATTACTTTTACTTAACTTGAAAATAATTGTCCGCTTTTAAGAACTTTTTCTTTACAAATTTTCATTTACAGATTTCACAACTTTAATTTGCTTGAAAAGATTTTTTTTGTTTTTGTCGCTCAACTAATAAGACTGTAAGTTTTTTTAAGTAATCATTTAGACGTAACATAAAATATTATTATAAAGAAATATTTTAACAATTTTACTTTAATTTACAATATATCCAATTAACTGAAACTGTAAAAAGCTTTATTTTACACAATTTAAGAACTTTAACATTCAAAATAACTAATTAAATAAAAATTTTAATTCAAACATAAAACAGTCACCTATCATCATATAAATCGCCCACTAGAGTTGCATTTGGCAAATATACATACATAATGGGTGAAAAAAAAAGTTTCGTTTCCGACCTAAGTAACTTCCGCAGGGGCGACAGGTGTCCAGACTACGTCGCGCATTTCGTTTTTCCTCCATTACTCGACTTTGTCTATTAC
This sequence comes from Heliconius hermathena, assembly GCA_013403705.1. Classification (NCBI taxonomy): domain Eukaryota; kingdom Metazoa; phylum Arthropoda; class Insecta; order Lepidoptera; family Nymphalidae; genus Heliconius; species Heliconius hermathena. The sequence goes on along the minus strand of JAAIXJ010000013.1, from coordinate 1,073,704 downwards.
CGGCAGCTTAATAAATAACTTGGGGTACGGTTAATGTATATTATTCTATCGTGACAGCCTTCTTTCTACAGGCGGTTTGTTTTTATTTAGCTCAACAAGTTTCGTGCACGGCCAGCGCGGACGTTGGATTTAAGGGTTTCTACCGTATATGTATCGAATTTAAAAAAAGGGATTGGGAAAATAAAGATTTATTTACAATTTGATATTCGCGAAAGCTAACGTATTCATAAATATATTAATATATATTAATTTGCATTTTCACCAATTAAGTAATGTTATATTACTTCAACATTTTCGATTAAACATAAATTAAAACAAATTTATGAATTTCAAATTCAGATTTCAGATAAAGTTATGTATGTATGTATTGAGCTTTACGCTGTATCCTGCAAATTGCCGGTAGGCAGAGGGAACTTAGTGTCACGACACTCTGTCCCCATTAAAACTCTTCCGTATCCAGCTTTCTATCGAATTCTCGAGGCGTATAGTATTATATATATGTATAAAATATATGTATAAAATGTGGCCAGTCGTGGCGCAGCGGCACAAAGTGTGACTGTAAAACGGACTGGTTGTGGGTTCGATCCCCACCCAAAGAGATGAAATATTTACTTAAATTTATATTTCCATTTCTTCGCTCTGGTGTCGAGGCAAAGCGCGGCGTTGAGTTCTGTCACTTAACACGCAATGCCTCCAGAGTTCGGCAGAAAGTGGGGAACGGAGTGGGTTACACTAGGTTCCCACTGCCTACCCTTCTGTGTGCGGGATACAGCGTGAAGCCGACAAAAAATGTATAAAATACTATATGTCTATATATGTATAATATGTTAGTATAAAACACTACTCCTGAGGTTGTCAATATCAATAAGATAGCTAAAGAAACGTGAAATTTATATGACGTGTGATGGAAAATATGATACGCCTATGTGAATCGAATATTACACACTTAAAGGATAGTGTTCATTTCTACAAAGTGTAAGTTTTTACGTTCATCTCAGTTGTCACATTTTATATAAAAATATTTGTTGTTTTTCTACACCATGGAAATATATCCTCAGAAAATGGTGTGTTATTTTGGGTACACAGTTAAGTATATTGGGGATGATAATTGATACTAATAGCAATATCGTTTGTATTACGGAGGTACTTAAGTAATGCCGCTCGAGACATTAAGTGCTTTATAAAGATAGCGATGTCTAAAATTCCTTTTAATATTAGAAAATATATTAACATCTTAACCATAATCTTATTTAGCATAATTGTTTCCAAAATGGGATATCGATCCTATTTTACTCAGTTTTTTATTAAATCGGAATCGGAGACGTCAATTTATTCAAGTCTATTCATAGACAAGGAAAGTATGAACCGACAATGGTTGACTGCCAGAAATGGTTTCTTTTATTTTTTATCTTTATTATCTATCAGTAATATGTTTCCTAGGGAATTAAATTTTTAAATTGTTTAATAATATTTAAGAAAATAATAAAAAATATATATTTATTGTCATTAAATTCACACAGACAGAAACATCAGGTAAACAAACTGCTTAACGTCAGAACATCGTTTTCCACATTAAATTCATACGACGCTTCTAGGACGCTACAACAACTATTAACAACTGAATAATTTAATTAAAAACTTGGTACGAACAGTTTCACAGCATGCTATGGCACGGCGACGATAAATAACGTTAATTCGTCGCAAAAAAAATACTACAGACCGTAACAAATAAACAAACTTTACTTGTCTAAAACCAAGTAACGGAATTATTATTATTTTTGTTTTCATTGTCACTGCATTTAAAAAAATAATACAATAATTTGTAATACATTATTCAAAGTCTATTATAATATTTATTTTTATGGCACTTTAAATAAAACGAAATATATATTTACCAAAAAAAAAAAACCCACCATACCCACCATATTGTAACTTTTATACCAGTAAAAAAAAAGGTATAAACTATCCAATTTGTACCATTAAACGCTGAAGGGGCCACCTAAAAGGGATGAACCACTCGCACCACGACCACAATAGCATCCCCCAACCGGCGAGACAGCAGCTGTGGGCGACAAAAGGCGCAATTAATACTAAACAAGCGCACGGTGTAAAGTCCGCGTCCATTAGCGAACCGGGTAAAAACGCTTAAACACCCTCACGGAACGCCGGAACTATTTCACTGCAATCCCAGAACGGGAGACGTGTTAACGCCTCTGATTTAACTCTATTTTTATCCTGTAAATAAGTGGTTGTTGGTGGATATTTTCTATGCTCATTTAATACTTGGCGGCGATGGTAGTTTTGTTTTTATAATATCAGATGAGATCAGATCATTAGATCGGATCAGATCAGAGGGAACCTAGTGTTAGGACACTCTGTTCCCTCACTTTTCACTGAATTTGTCGAGACATTGTTCAGTGGCGGAACTAAATGTATGAATGATAAAATCGAAATAATCGAATCGAATCAACGTAAGCCGAAAAACAGCGAGATTAACCTATTGATACGTTTACTTTTAAAACAAATGTATAACAAGATAAAAAAAGAGGTAAGAACTTTTAGTTTATCATTAAAAAAGCCCCGCTGACGGCGTAAGCTTAAACTTTGTGTGAAGCGAACGCTACATTGTACGTGTTTAGTGAAAGAATATTCACCGGATAAAACCCACCTCCGGCACTGCATATAATTTTAAAAGCGTCCTGCATTATTGCGTTTTATGGGGTAGATAAAAATGGTGGCTCAATAAGTATAAAATAAGAGCTCAGCTGGCAGGCTGGGTGGCTGTCGAGTCGTGTTTCGCACATAATTTATATAAAGCAACGGTAGGAAATAATTCCTTTAACCAATGTGTCGATTGGTGACTGTAAATAATATAGAGAAATGCAACAAATGGAGGTTTGAAATTATTGAACTCTTTTATATTATTATTTAACTAAAACTAAATGGCTATTTTCCAACGTGTTCAATTGTTTATAGAGCCTTATAGTATAAGCAACACTTTTTTTATCTTTACTCTTTATCCCGTTATAGATAGTAGTGAACTTAAAATATTCGCGCTATTCATTCCGGCATTATTAAATAAAAAACAGGACATGCTTTAATAAAAATTACCTATTTTAATAATACTAACTGCATTTTAAGTCTTGTTCTGCAATAAACTTTTGTTACCTTAAGAAATAACCATAACACTTTAAAGCAAGTAATAGGTATATTTTAAATATATGCATAATATTTTTTTAACTTCCCGCACACAGCATGGTAGGCAGAGGGAACCTAATTTTATTTTTATCTTTTATTTTTTATTTCTAATGTTAAGACAATCCGTTCCTCATTTTCTGCCGAATTCTAGAGCCAATGTGTGAAGAATGTCGGAACGCAACGCTGCGCTTTGCCTCGACACCAGAGCGAAGAAGTGAAAATATTAAATATTTGTCCTGTCCTGCCGCGTTTACAGTCACACGCCTGCGTCCCTGCCCCACGACTGGCCTCAAATATATAATATAGAAATTAATGATCAATTCATTTATTATAAACAAGCTTAATTAATTCGGCATTTGGTGATTCTCTAACTTCATACACAATTCAATCGTATTTGTATTTAATATTTACTAGTGTACGTACACTGATTTAAAAATCGGAAATGTTCAGGATTGACAGTAGATATACATAAAAAAAGACTAAAAAAAAAGTGGCGAGCAAAAATAACAGCAGCAGTGATTTTGAGCGCGGCGCGATGCATACGTTCTATGTTAGTTGGCTTGACAAGGGTTACGGGGGCTATCATTTCGTGCAATTTACGAATATAAAATATAAATCGATCGCAACGGGCGTCGGGCTCACAACGATATTCCATTACCGGGGCGAACGCAGAATATTAGATGAGAATTGACCCTTGTATCGTATCTCATTGGTAACAGACACTAAGATAACATTTGGGCTGTGGATATTAAAATTTACTACTAAAATAAGGATTATTATGAGTTATTGACACGTAAGCCCGGCTAACTAGCTGGAATTAATGTATATATATATTACTTGTGCCGGGGTCGAAATAAATGTCGCTACGATCAATATTGGTTTATGGTTAGTGCTCCTGGTGGAGCTATAATTTCTTTGGTCGTATTTAATAATAAACATAATTAATGAACACGACCTGGAAACAAATAGATAAGCAAATAATGATAATTAAAATATGTACTTTTTATTTGTATATAGATACTCGTATTTTTTTTAGCTTCACGCAGTATCTCGCGTGTAACAGGGTAGGCAGATGAAACCGTTGAATTCTGGAGGCATTGCGTGTTGAATGGAACTCAACGCCGCGCTTTGCCTCAGCTCCAGAGCGAAGGAACGAAAATATTACATATTACATTTTCTCGAAAAAAAATAGCGTTTAAAGTCACTCTCTGGTGCCCGTGCGCAACGACTGACCTTTATATTACAAATGTAGATATACGATGATTACATACAAACATTACGATCAAATCTGGCGATAATCAGTCGTGGTGATTAAGTAACTTAATAAGCGACAACTTGGGTGAGAGATCCTGAGATTCCGCGACGGAAATTAAGTCCTGTAACCCCAGTAAGTAATTACATTGGCATGATCTACGTTGCAGACGATTTAGGTTCGAAATAAATGAAGCGTATTCGAATATTACCGACGGTGCGTACAGAACGCCGCGTCGGTGGTCACACAGTCGGCCGCAAATCTAGCTAAATCATTGGAATGCTAGCGCATCTCTTCCGTTTGTTAATAGATGCGGATTTTCATTATTATATTATCGATAGTTTAAAATATTATGTAAAAATATCATTTATTTTCGATCAGAGTGTAATATATCTATACAATTATGAATGACAATGCTTATAATGGTAATCAATAAATAAATATGAGAGAATACTTGAGACCGTTGTGGCAGAGCGGCAGAGCGTCTGACTGCAAACGCGACGGTTGGAGACTCCAATTTCACTCAGTGGAATGAATTATTTTATTACGTCATAACAAAGCACAGCATTTTCAGCGTCTTAACATTAACTTCCTTTTAAGGTTTACACCCTTAATATACACGGTATATAGCGTGAAGCTACACAAAAAAAATCTGAACACTTCAACGCACCCATTTTTCACAAAATGAATATTTAAAGTAGATTACACTTAAAGAATTGTATCACAATATTGCTACAAATAAATTTAGTGTACCGGCAGTGCTTCACTGAATAAACATTGTTGCTGTTTTTTGTCGGGTGGTGGTACATTCAAATCGCAACCCTCCGATACGCGTCAACGATCAAAGGACAAAATAATATACCATATAACTCTGGTCTCTACCCCCGTGTACATTGTATAATAGAGACGTCCCTTTCAGAGTGGCGCATCTTGAAGATACTGTGCGGTCGAAGTAACCGCAAGCAAGGAGCGTCGGGTGAATGAGTACAAATCTGACCGCGCGTATGGTTCACTGGGCCAACAAAATCGAGAATTGATTAATCATTCTGTATACAAAAGAGGGTGAAGTAACTTATATTTGAATAAGTTATATAGTAAATATGCATTTACTATTACGATAGATGTATTATATAGGAATTTTCTATTTTTAGTTTATTTATAATAAAAACAATATATTTATGTACGCTTGTATGTACATATGAGACTAACCTTAAATGTCATAAGTTTTTTTACTATTAAGCTCCTTAGCGAAACTAAAGCGTATGTACACGTACATATTATTATTTTTTAATCAAATCAGCCTCACACTGTATCCCACACGCAGCAGAATAGGCAGAGGGAACATAGTTTTAAGACACTCCGTTGCTCATTTTCCGCCGAATTCTGGAGGTTTTGCATGTTAAGTGGCGGAACTCAAGGCCGCTTCGGTTTGACACCAGAGCGAAAATATAAGTTCAAATATTTTTTTTTGAGTTTACTTGAGTGTGGGTCGAACCCACAACAAGTCGAGTCCCACCGCCGGCCTTTTTTATTTATTAATCGATTGTAAATACAACTATTGAAACCAATAAGAATATTACTTAACTAAAACCACTACATTTATTAACATATAAATTACCACCGCGTAAATATTCTAATTGAAACAATTAAGCAATGAAACATTGAGAAACAATTACGGTGAACCGTTTGCGTTGCTGTATCGAGTTCAGATCGGTTTTCACTTATTAAAGTTGAGTTTAATGAACTTAATTATAGTTTGAGTTTAAACTAAATTGAGATGATGAGTCGGTTTAATAATTATTATTTTATACTGTGAAAATGAAAGAAACTATTAAAGTTTATAAAGAAATAAAAGATTATTATAAAATTTTAAACTTATTAAAACTAAAGTATATGGCCAAACGTTAATATTTTTGTTAATAACTTTTTATTAAAAAAAATATTAACGTTTGGCCATAATAATCCTCCTCCTTTCTAATACCTCCAAGGTTATGTGTACAAAAATGAAAGGGTAACAAGCAAACTTACATTCACATGTATGTATGTATAATATAAGTATGAAGAAGAGCCACTGTCAGATAAGAAATAGTTTGTCTCTTTCCATTACTGAATTACAGTAATACGCAGCATCTCTGCCATACCTCTTTGACCATACATTCTTTTCATGTGAGAACAAGAAAGAAGACGAATAGCGGAGGATTCTGGCCTTTCAAATTTGATTGAGTTCTATCCATATTTGAGAGAATGGTTAATTATTTATACAAGCGTAGTGCACAATGTCTCCAAGATGAGAGAAAAGGTGGAAAAACACTAGAGTGTGTTCGTTAACAATGATCGTAACAAAATTTATTAAAAAACAGTTTTTTGCTTTGAAAATGGGAGAAGAAACGATACTCGTATACCAGTTTTATAACAAGAAAATGTCAAAATTATCATATCATATATATGAACTAATAATAACATTGAAATATTTAAAAAAATAAATATAATATAATCGACGACGTCAATAGTTTCTTAATAAGATATTGTTTATAGCTATATTTATGGTTTGGTTTAATGCTAATGCGTTATTTCAATCTATTTAAATGTAGTATTGGAATATCATAGCCGAAGTCAAAATCACTTCACTGTAGATTTTAGTAGTAGAAATACTGACTTCAACTTCCAACTTGTAAGTCCGGAATAACTATTTGCATTCAAGTTGGGTGGGACGCTTGGCTGATGGAATGCCAAAATTCATTTTACAACGTTAAAAAGAATAAAAAGAATCGTGGCGATCCGTTCTCATTCTTCAAAATATAAAACCATCAAAAGTGAGTTATATTGAGATATATTATTCTTTATTATTATTATTGTTAAATAAACTATTTATAAAATAAGTACTTAGTACTTTGTAATTTATATAATTAAATGTACTCATAAAAATAAATAAAAAACACGTACGCAGTTAACGCAATAATAAACATTAACAAAAACAAATTTATATTAATTAATAAACTCATATCAAACGAGCAATTCGACTGGACCCTATTATATTATTCATAAAGTAATGTTCATAAAGGCATACCTATACGTACGTTTCACATAATATTTATTCACAAAATAGAAACTAGAAATGTGGCATTTAAATACGGCGGCGATAAACATTGTGATAACCTAAACGGCGGTATGACGCCAAATCTTGTTTCCTAGTACAGTGTGTGATTATTGCAGCGTATGCACTATGCACTATGCAGTATGCATGCACGGTCGGTGTTTTCAGTGACGCTTGAATATTCAACGCGGTGCGGGTAATTTACAACAAAAACATCCATTCGTATCACGCGGTGATCTCTCCCGTTTTGCCAATTACTTCAAATTGTCATGTTTTAGAGAATGTGGGATCGATTTACGTGATTATTTCGTATGAGGGCAGTTCTCTGTATGAGGTTATGTTTGGATTTTGGTTCAGGGAAAGATATAGCAATGATAGGATTGGCATCTATTTATTTAGTGTGTCGTGGGTGTTGACGCCGTTGTGGAGTTTATAACTTTAGCAATTGTCAACGTTTTCTTTGTTATTATATTTCTTTTCATTTTGTCCGAATAACTTTTATTTTATTTTTTAATATTGATTCATATATTTGTATCAAACTGTTACGTTTCTTTTTCAGTAACTTACAGATACTGCACAGCTGAAACTACCGTAGAGAGCTGCAATTTGATTTGAATGTATATTCTTAAGAAGTAAAGAGAAAAGTATAGGAGGTATTGCGTGTTGAGTGGTAGAACTCAACGCCGCGCTTTGCCTCGACACCAGAGCGAAGAAATGGAAATATAAATTTAAGAAAATATTTCATCTCCTCGAGTGGGGATCGAATCCACAACAAGTCGGTTTTACAGTCACACTCTGTGCCCCTGCGCCACGACTGGCCTCAAAGGAATTTTATATTTGTCAATCGAAATTATGGGATATACAAAACAAATGATAATAATAATTTGCCTAACAATTTATATAATCTACTCGTACACTAAGTAAACGACACTATTACTTACTAAAAAAAACATTAGCTTTAAATGTAATTCCACTTCATTTACCTACCATCAATTCCGAGAAGTATTTTTAATAGCATTTAAAACATATGATCATTTGCTAGATGTATTTCCAATAAGCTTTCCTTATACATTAGTATTTAGTAAATACTATTAACTATAAGCAAGCAACGACAAAACCACAACGACGACTACTAAAATAATTAATTTCCAGTATCTTTAAAAACATACTACACGTAATAAAACGTATAGATCTAGAACGAAGTAGATTGATAAATGCGCGGAAGCACTCGACGGCAAATGAATGGGGTGTGGCACGCAAGCTGAAAGTCTGCGCAGCATTCCTTACCGCCGCAGCCTTTTGGAGATGTTTATTAATTGCACTCCTCTACTATTATACTATAGTGAATCGAGCAAATAAGAAAACTAAATATATAGAAAAATAAGATTTTTTATTATATATTTATGCATTTATATACTTATAGTGGCATAGTATAGAATATAGATAAAGCAATGTCGCTTCAACATTTCTAACTACGCAATTTATTATAATGCGGTTTTAACAAATGTGAAGAATCAAACCAGGAGAAAGGTTTATAAAAAAATCTAACTTTAATAATAAATAGGTTTAAAAGAATAACGATAAAAGCGTCCTGTTGAAGAGTATAACGCCAGATTCTTTGTGCTAACTTTTTTAATTCTTCAAATTTCACAATGACGGAAAGTATGTTTTAGAGTTTCCACGACAAGCAGTAGGCATACAAAAAGAACATAGCATAATTTTGAGGGAAACGCACGAAAATATTTTACTTCACACAAAAAAGGTTTTGATTTTGATGTGAGTATACTTATACTTCCTCCTATTGCTTAATAATAATAGAAAACATTCTTAATAGTTACAAAATTCTATTTAAACATCTCCCCACGACGAGGCTCCTGCTGCGAACCGATTTTGTTACTTTTATTTTTATCTAGCCACCAAAACAGATATAACAACATCTCATTTTAGCGTACGAGCTGTCTCAAAAGAGTCTAACAACAATTGACAGACGACGCAAAGCCCAAACCCGACAGAGCAAGTCTCGACACATCTAACGCTAAACAGCAAAAGCAATTCCGCCATACACAAAGCAGGCCTGATCGACAGCGGAGCGATTCATTTCCCTGATGACCACCATTACACAAGTCAAGATGGATGGATAGCGAACCGGCAATTACACTATGAACACAATGACAATTGGATGTTTTCACTAATTGAAAAAGCCACCCTGTATATCGATTCGGGCACTATATGAAATGAAAGTGCCGAGTGCGTGACCCCCGCTGAAATATTAACCCCCATACAACCCCATGCATAGTATGAGCGAAGGCGGGTTTATTAATACATTGGCCTACTTGAACGTATGTGTTTTGTTAATCAAGTGACAGTGGCCGGTGCATGCGTGCATGTTTTAATTAAAGTAGCCCAGCCGCTGCACATAAAGTAAATGTTATTGCTGCCCGCAATAGCAACTGTTAGACAATTGTTATTTTTAAAAAGTATTAATAATAAGTTAAAATTATTTATTACTAATAATAGAGAGGCCAGACGTGACGCAGGGGCACAAAGTGTGACCGACTGGCTGGGTTCGATACTCATACAAGGAAATGAAATATTTATTTGCATTTATATTTTCTGGTGTAAAGGTAATGCGCGGCGTTGAAATCCGCCAATTAACACGCAATGCCTCCAGAACTCGGCGGAAAGTGGGGAACGGAGTGTTTCTAGGTTTCCTCTGCCTGCTGCTGTGTGCACCCTGCTGTGTGCGGGATACAGCGTGAAGCTGATTTTGATTTTTAATACTAAAACTTTTAATTTATGGAGTCTATGTATATTTGGTCGTTGCCGTCAACTGTCGCCAAAATCCTAACATTGTGTTAAATAAAATCCAAACGATAATTAGGCAATTAGCGAGTTAACTTCAGTTAGCAAAGAATCCTAATCACAATAACTCAAGATAGTATCGCGCGGGGCAGGCGACGAACAAAAGACGACGGCGGCGCAACAATGGCACCGGGCGCGGGCGCGGGCTCTGGAGGCGCTAACAAATTACCAACCCGCAGATAACTAAGCAATATTAAATCATAGTAATTTGTGGTTGCGAAACGCGGCCCCCATTCCTAACGGACTATCTAACAACGCGTCCGGACATTATTATTGCCTTCTCCTCGCGATTACGATGATAAGTGGAACTTTTTATCTGGAGGAAAAATGCTAACGTTTTATCCCGAAGTGAGAAATCTCGACGCTGTCAGCCGCGAAAACGAATAGTTTAAATTAGTGTAAAGAACAACATCCCGCTTTAGTTAGCAACTCGGCGCGAAACTGCAATTTCGCCGTTCATAAAACAGGCAACCGGCGGCGTCGGGCGTCGGGCGGGACGGGCTAAAGCGCATCTTTTCACTGGGTTCCTCCGTCTCCGCATTAGCAATTCCAACTATCGCAATAGTTGCCCCGGAAATTGTAATATTTAGTCTTAATAAAGCCATTCGTAACGCGGAATATCCGGAACGGGCGTGCTCGGTGCCGCTGTGCGACCCGCTCGGGGCGGAGCTCCTCGCGCGCCGCTTAAATTTACGACAAAAGCGCTGTACGCAGACATACAGGATTTTGCACAACTATAGACTTCATTCGCTATGCAACCCCACGTGGGTGTGAATAGCGCACAGTGCACACCGCCCTACAGTTAATTGAATCGATGCCGTGCTTTAAACGATCAAAACGAACGTTCAAAATTCTAACCACTATATATTTCCAGCTAAATTGTCGGGCGTATCTGAGCGTATTGTAACGTGCGGTGGCTGTATTGTTTATTAATCAACCAATATATCGGAAAAATTGGCGATGAAACATTTATATAAATGAATGGCTTATCGTGCCTCGATGGAATAATACTCTCCCTCCGGGGCTCAACTCGGGTGTTATTTTAAGTCATTAATAATAACGTTAACCTCGTGAAATTTTATTATTTAATTTTGACAAAATACTTAATAGTTTCCTTGAATTGTTGTGATGTTGTAATAAATGAATGTAACCTGTATAAATTGTCGCGTCACATATGCAAACAAGTGCCGCATTTTACAATGTTTACAGAGGGACGTTCGTGTAAGATATTAGATCCTTCACTTTCTATTCGGAGTAATTTCACATGAACGTTATTTATGATAATGTTTAAAGATCCAAGCCAAGTTATTTAAGCAACAGATACTTAATGTTCAGTCAAGGCGGAGGTAAGTCACGGTGAGGTCAAAGGTGTATGTTAAATTCAAAATTTTCAGCCACAATTCGAAACACATTTTAACTCATGCATAGACAATAGAAATTAAAAAAAACGTATAATTAATGATCAAATTTAAATTAATACGTGGTACTAACGTACGTATTACTATTTTCTTTTTTAGCTTCACCCCTGTATCCCGCACATAGCAGGGTGGCAGAGAGAACCAGGATGTATGCCGTCGAATTTTTTGAGGCATTCCATGTTGAGTGGCGAAAATCGACGCCGGGCTCTTGCCTTGGTGCCAGAGAAATGAAAGAAATGAAAATGTTAATAAATAATATTCATTCTCCTGAGTAGGGATCGACACCCATATACGACACATACACACCTTTGTGCCCCTGCGCCAACAACGATATTGCTACTATAGTAGTAAACTGTAAGTATTACTACTTAATAATAGTAGGTGATCACTAGGGCTCATCTTTTACTCCGTTCTTATTCAATCTAGTGCTAAATACTATCTCATCACATCTAAGATCAGCCTCCATGTATGATGATATTTGCTTAACGTTTGGGTTTCCGTTCTGTTTGATGAGAACCAACTGGCGCTTAACGTGGTCTGGCAGGGAACAATTGAGAACGGCGATCTTAACCTAAATGTTTCGAAGATCGAGTACCTATATGGCTTGTATGATTTTAAATACAAAATATTGCCATCTATTCAATAAGGGAGCAACTTCTTATAAAATTGTACATAACGCCCTCTACCAGAGGACAGATAAAATATTATGAAAACTTTGTTTTTCCGGTTCATCCCTGAACATGTCCTTACAACTCTCTTTGCGTAGCAACGCCATCTACCGCGTTCCCTACAAACTTTCTGAAGCAATGCCATCTAGGAATAAATACGTTAACATACCATCCCGTAGGTATTCTGAACGTATTACACTTTTTTCGTAATAGATGTCACTGTATGCTAAAACGGAAAAAACGGTTGTGAAGTGTATTTCGTATTTAAAGTTAATTTTACTTCATTTAATTTTAAAAAATATCACAATAATAAATTTAAAACTATATACTCACGGGTGATATCTTGAAAATCATCTTCAGCCCGTTGCTCCGTTAGTAAATAAATGTCTGAAATGAAAAAAAAAACGTATATTATTTTTAAGAAAAAGCACCCTCAAAGGCAAGCGTCATTGTCATCGAAAACAAAAGCTGGACTACACAGGAGGCTTGGTCCGGGTTTTTGTTTTTTGATCAAAGGTTTGTTTGCACACCCTAAAAAAAGATAACTTTTAAAGCACAATATGGTAGCAACCATTTCATTATTTAGAGAGATATCTGGTAAATAGGTCACAGTTTATATCTCTATATATATAAATAACTACAGTGTGGCGATCTGTAATAATGCTAGTAATCAGTGATGTTTTTATTGCCATTAATATGCAAATTCAATTAAAATGATTCTTTTGGAAATAATAGAAATTACAATGTTTTTATACATTGATATATTTGAATTTGTTAGAAATATACAACAATATTAAGAAAAAACAGTTCAATTTTTGTTTCTTCCTAAGTAGTTTCTAAGCTAAACTAATTGTTGTCAACGTTAATAATATAATATGTTGTATTTCATTTACAAGAAACTTTTGAATTTAAATGTAACGTAAGTAATAAAAACTACAACAAAAAACTTAAAATAATGTTCTATTATATGCTTTCTGTCAACCTTACGCTGTAACCCGTACACAGCAGGTAGAGAAAACCTGGGAATCTAATAAGTAAATATATGTCTTTAATGTAGATTTATCTGTGTAACTCTTATAATTCAGTTACAATGTGGTAGTTACTAGAAGTTACTATACATTTTTTTTTATAAGCTAGACCCATCACAATATTTTCTATACAGTGGTAATTAATATTATACATATATTGCTTGCTATTAACTTCATGCTGTAGGGTAGGCAGAGGGAACCTATAATGTTAAGAAACTCCGTTCCCCATTTTTCGCTTAATTTTCGAGACATTACGTGTTGAGAAGTGGAACTCAACCTCGCACTTTGTCTGGTTACCAGAGAGAGGAAAATGAAATTTTTAAATGATTCATATCCACGAGTAGAATTTCAAACCCAGAACCGTAGCCTTTATAGTACACACGCTGTGCCACTGGGTCACGACAGCCTCGCTTAATGACGGCCTAATGGAGTAAAAAAATCTTTTAAGTATAATTTTTTTTTATATATACATACTTCCAAAAAACTTAAATTAATATCATAATTATAATAATTAACGTAATTTCTTGACATTTTGATAAAGAACCACATCCCCCTAGTCTCTATCAAGCCTACTCCTCTTTCATATAGGCATACCTACTCCTTAAGTAGGTAGTTACTTATCTGTTACAAAAAAAGTGCGGCGTTGAATTCCGCCACTCAACACTCAATGCCTCCAGAATTCGGCGGAAAGTGGGGAACAGAAATGTCATAACGCAAGGTCCCTGGTTCCCTCTACTTTATATGTATGTGCGGGATACAGTGTGAGGCTAAAAAAAACTTCAATAAATGAAACCCAAATATATTTTGAATTTGATGTTTATTTATATTTTTATTATTTACGGCTAGACTTAATCAAGCCAATTGACAAAATTCAGCATTCAGGGTACCGAAATATTATATACAGTTATAGTTTTTAGGTTATCAGTTTGACATTTATGTATGTGATGTTGGTGAAATTGGATAATATTTGAGTGTGATGTAAATAGGTATATGTGTGTTTGTATGTTTAGTCACAAGTTTCTTAAATACGAAAAGCCATACCGAGATAATATTCATTCTTATTTGAATGGATATTCCAACTTAGGAAATAGTCTATCAAAATAGTTCTTGAGAAATGGTTGTCTATGCATTTCTGTAAGCGACGATACTATAATATAACAAACCGAAGGGCCCTAGGTAAAGTACCGAAAGCGAAATATCGCAATATTTTTATCGCTCTTTTAAACTGTTAAAAAGTGTAGTTTTAATGTTTTTTTTACATTTCAAAAAATTGTTATTATGCCATATATATTTTTAAGCGTGTATGTACCTAAGCTAAGCCCATAAAACTACCCTTGTTAGTATTTCAAAACAGTAAGAAAAGGTACTTGCAATTATGACTTTTGATACTTAACCGAGGGACCGTCGAAACAATATTTACTTACATCATAACAATTACTCACATGTATTTTTGAAGCCGGTTTAGCTTTTAAAAATTAATTTTATTTAAATAAGTTTTACACTTGCATGCACAACTTTACCTCTAGAATCTGACCGCGAATATATCTATAGTCTAGATACATTCGCGGTCAAAGCTAAAACAATGCCATCATTAAAATTCATAGGCCTGTCGCGGCGCAGCGGCCCCAAGTGTGACTGTAAAACCGATTGGTTGTGGGTTCGATCGCCACTCGAGGAGATGAAATATTCACTTAAATTTATATTTCCATTTCTTCACTCTGGTGTCGAGGCAAAGCGCGGCGTTGAGTTCTGCCACTCAACACGCAATGCCTCCAGAATTCGGAAGAAAGTGGGGAACGGAGTGTCTTAACATTAGTATCCCTCTGTTTACCCTGCTGTATGTGGGATACACCCTGCTGTGCGTGAACCTGATTTATTTATTTATTTATTTTTTTATTAAAATTCATGTAATGTACATGTATGTATGTATGTATGTATGTATGTATGTATTTTTTTCTTTTTAAGTGAATTCATAAAAACAGCAATATCATATGATTTAACAAATAAAGATATATATTGCTATTATAAAAATAAAAGTATAAATATTTAGAATTATTTTCATTTGCCCGCTCTGGTAGACAAAACGCGGAATTGCGGAGTTGAGTTCCGCCACTCTACACGCAATGTGTAGAATTCGAGTAAAAACTAATAAGGGGGAGCTACCCTCCTGGTGTTCCCTTTATTCGAGTCTTAACACTAGGTTCTCTGAACGCAAGTAAGTCTCATTGTGAAGCTAATGTTAATATACTTACTTCAATATAAATACAATTACCGAAAACGCTATCATGTGATGTGTAAACTTTCGAGTGTATGATAGGATTTAACTTCTTAACAATTACAAAAAAATAAAAGATTTTGTTAAACAGTTTGAAATCAACTTTAAAATTATCGCAAAAAAAAATTATTGATAGGTTCAATCTTATAATATATTAACGTTATCTCGACACAATTATGAATACCTTCATATAAGTAATGACCTACCTACTATATTTTTAAAAGGTTTAATATAGAACGATATCAATTTGATATATTTGTCGGTTCTATTATTCTATAAATAACTTTTTATTGCTAAACCAAGCAATATGACTATAACGGCAATGTGGAACAGTATCAGCGGCTGACTGAACATCCACAGTGGCATGACAAAAAGGTTTGCGGGGTCAATGACCTTTGAGAACCTAACGAGAGTGAGACTAGACGATATCTCTTACTTACCAACAAAGAATACTATAGGACATTGATACGAAAACGTCCATTTGTGACTGCGATAAAAGATACACTAATGTACCTACGTGTGTACAAAGGGGCAAGACGAGACGGATTGTTGAACTTTAATTTCTAAAATACAATGCATCAATATTTTCCATTTATATTATTATAAAATATATTCTTTGTGTACTGTAAAACATTAATGGATCAAAATCCATGTGACCACATTTGGACATCTTTCATTCCTAGTACAAGATAATTTTCCTACACTTTTACACTTATAATAAAAATGATAATTTTTTTTTTATTATTTTTCTACTATTTAATTATGGAAATTATTGAATGATTAATTTTTATTTTATATTAATAATTTTTTTTAGTAAAGCAACAACGGATATAGCAGCTACTATTTACAACCAATCTAATCGTTAAGTAAATTCTCAGCAGGAATTTAGTAAAACTGACATCAAAACGCGAGGAGAAAATCAGGGTGAAATTAACTTCTAAGCTTACAAAGAATTAGCTGACGCTGAAAGCTCATTAAAATCCATTCTTAATTGTGGGGCGTAAACAAATAAAATTCTGTAATTGGTTTCTTTGTTTGCACAACACAATGGTCCAGCAACAAGGGATTTTTATTTTATATTTTTGGCGAATATTTTTTCATACGATGTTGTCTGTATGAATTAGTTATCATCACACATTAAGCGGCAAAGGTTTTTGTGATAATCCGACATTTATAAAACAAATAAACGAATACATATTTTTCAAAGAATATTATAATATTGTTACCATTAGAAAAAAGTACTGGGACGTTAATAAACTTATTTACAATCAGCAGAAACGTGGGACTGTTTGTAATGATTCAAAGTAACAATTGTTATTTGGAAATAAAAAATTGTTACAAATAGATTTTTTTCTTTTTTTGATATTTCTTTTATTAATAAATGAGTCATTTGAATATTTAAATTTTTTTTAACGCGAATCAGGCTATAAACAAGGATTCCGTACAAATTTTCCCTTTTAAGGCTAATAACTACAAATTCCAAATTTCATAATTCTATTATAGGTCAACCGGAAGTACCCTTTAAATTTTAATTCCCTTTATAGTGTCGCATGCGTTTTTTGCGATACGAACGGTCACATATTTATATATATTTCTAAGTAAATGTAGTAACATGATTTTTTCAGGAAATCAAGGGACCGTAGACCTAAGTATACGATTTGAATTTCAACTCGAAATCTTCAAGCGTTCCTGATATTGCGCTTTTGACAGACATATAGACAGACATATAGACAGACAGATAGACGGACGGACAACAAAGTGATCTAATAAGGATTCCTTTTTCCTTAAGATACCTCGGAACCCTAAAAAGATCTAATTTTTTTTCTTTATCCAATATAAACACGTGGTCTATAATTATACCACCATATGGTTTCCATTGTTGTTAGCACTTACTTTTTGTTTTACATTGCCTAAAACAGGATGGCATAAATAATGATTGGCACTATAAATAATCATCGTAATAGATACATATATATATTCAAATCATAAGCACATTTTCAACAGCAATCACGTTTCACAGTTGCCCAACAAAAACAAAGTAAGTGTTGACAAAAAAAACGTGCCGGAATCACGGCCGCACTTGTAAGTCATTATTTTGGCAAAGCTTTCCTCCACCGAAAGGGCTGTAAATGAAAACTTGATGCAAAATCACTTCTGTCTGCATTGTGCCAGGGTTTCCCTCAACGCGTCGATTTAAGGTACCCCGGTCCCCATTTCACGTGGGCGCCATATTATTCCCCTAGGCGCTGTTAGAAGAGTGTATTTGAAAAATCCAGACGAACGTATGTGTATGTGTACATTGTGGATATTTACGTATATAATATAAAACTTTTCACTTTGTGTATCCCTTTGGAAAAATTGTTTTAATTAGTTGGCATGGGTTGTTTTGTAACAAAAAGTAGTACGCTTACAGTAAAATTGCCCTAAAAGTTCTGCAATTTTCGCACCTACTTTTATTGGCATTTTTGTTTTCGGTTTCACAAAAACAATAATTACGATTTCGGATTGCACCAAATGTCTGTTAAATGTCTCTTTCACATATTGCGATTGCACCAAATGTCTGTTAAATGTTTCTTTCACATATTGCGAAAGCACATTGCGTCGTCGGTACTGTATGGACAGGCCTGTTAAGTCAAAGGTCGTGTGTTCATTTCACATTCCGTTTTTTTTACATGTGCAATATAAATTGAAGTCTTTTATTATCTTTCACCTATAAATGTAGATTAAACTTCAACAACGTGAAACAACAACGGACTAAGAAGTTGAAAAACATAATATCTAGTGTAGCGCAGGATAACAAGTATGTAAAGTTGTTTTAGAAGAAGTAAAGAAGAAGTCCCAAGATATTTTATATTCATTCCGATGCTTTACATAACAATGAAAGAATTGCATAAAAATAACACGATGAAAGAATTAAAGTTAAGGGCTAACGAGGATACCTCACTTACTTAACCTTTAAAAACAGTGTCGATAAATACAATCATAACGTGTCCGCTCAATTTTTCAAGAAAGTTTTTTTCTACATAGAAAGAACCTATTGGCATATTCCATAACACTCAATTTTTTCCCATTCTTTCTGCTCTAACAGAAATCATAAGTTGAACAAACAGATTCAGATCGATATATTTTAAATAGAACCATACATTTTAAACATAAAATACAAAATGGAATTTAAATCCATTATCATTTTACCAGTTTGACATATTTTAACAGCGCCGCCCGTGATAGCATCGAAATATAGTACGTAAGTAATTATACTATCAGGCTCATACAACACATTAAACAAAATATTTTGTAGTTTAAGTATCTAAAGTTTTAATATATGTATGTATTATAACAGCATGTTACCTGTTTTAATAAGATAGCTTAGCTTACATATTCAACGGTGAAGTTGCAAATTTTAAAACAAAGTATATGAGCGTTGCGGATCCACAAATATCAAGTTCGACTATTTCAAACTTTAACTTTATTTGTATTTGCGTCTTGTGTATGAAAGCCACGCAACCTTTAGCAGGAAACAGTTCACCACCTAGTACTGCTTTAGGTAAACCGGTCTAATATTAAAACCCTAAAAAATATGCCTATTATAGTCAATCCTCGCCATATAACCAATATACGGAATAGGGCATCCCATGATAAATTAACAATTAACTTTTGCTATTACTTAAGTGGTTTTACTTTTACCTAATAGATTGCCGCTTTAGCATCTATCTGCATCTTTCGCTATTTTGCGGGGAAAGATCATTCTAGTAAGGTTAAATAAATATAAACTACAGAAAACATTTTTTTTTCATCTTCACGATGTATTCCGCATGTAGGAGGGTAAGCAGAGGGAGCCTTTGTAACAGTATGTACCTTGGGTACAAGTTAAAAATAAATAAATAAATAAAATAAAATATGCATGGCTATACACATAAATAACATAGTTAATTAAAACTATATATTTTTAATAAAATATTAATCGAGACGAGTTCGTGTATTGTCGTCCCGAGTGTCGCGACCGTCGTTCTGTCTATATAGGTGGTGGTGATGCTGGAAGGCAGCGGTCGAGTCGAACTCTTAAGTACTACGGTACTAATAAATATGATGCACATAAAGACTCGTACCAAGTATATTATAAATATAATATAATAATTCGAAGCCTATGATGGCACGATCTTTTAGGATCGAATTTCTTATAAAGGCAATATATGTGTAGGGGCGACACATATTGTGGATCCAAGTGATCTTTGACCAATATTATGNACAACATAAATAAGTTGTAACAAGCGTATAAAAATTTCGACGTAGCTTGGCGAGAACGCATGGCTTAGTGGTCAGAGCGCCTGGTCGGTTTCCAGGAGGCGCGGGTTCGAGTCCCGCTGCGTTCAAATTTTTATACGTTTTCTAAATAAGTATTTTTCTTTCCTAAGTGTGGAATAACACTTTAAAAATGTTTAAAAATATTTATATTTCCATTTCTTCGTTCTGGTGTCGAGGCAAAGCGCGGCGTTAAGTTTCGGCCACTCAGCAGGCAATGCCTCCAGAATACGGCGGAAAGTGGGGAACATAGTTTCTTAACACTACGTTCCCTCTGCCTACTCTGATGTGTGGACAGCGTGTAGCTGAATTATTAAATTCACCAAAAAAAATAAGGACACGCAAAGTGAAATTGAATCTAAAACTTATTAAGGCAGAATCTATCCGTAATGTAAGAGTAGTCTTCATAAAGTTTAAAATCCCATTACATAAAATTTGTGACCGAATTTTGAAAAAGAGCCTGGAAAAGGAAGTTTTTGACACACCCAATTTCGACCCGACCCGTTTTCATTGAAATGGGTTGAAGTTTTTATAGATTTCTTAATCAGCATAGATTTTAATTTGTTGTTATTTATTTATAAATATACGTTATATAAGTACATGTTGATTAGTACCTACGTTTGATTTCCAAAATATTCTGGGTTTTATATAACTAGGCAATACTGATGTACAACTTTTTATGCCAGGTAATTACAAAAAGAAAAACAAATTAATATCCTTTGGCGTTTTAGAAGTTAGAACGTGCTGTTGTTACAAAATACAAATCAAAACATAAACAATGAATCAGTTTCCGTTTAAAAAGGATTACGATAATAACCTTCCTGTATATAATATGATCAAAAGCTGTTAAATCCTCTCGATTACAATATAAGCTATAAAGCTAAAATATTTCAATCTAATAAACAATCGCGTGTCGCAACTTCCTCGTCCGTGACGTTAAGTTAAAGCTTTAGTGACATAGTTTGAACGATAACGCTAATCACATGTTAACTAATGTCATAATAATACCCACGAAACAGCTCTTATTATATTTTGACAAATACATAAGTGCAATGTCTTACATCTAAATGTGGCACATCATTTTTTATGGCGGATACTGTACAATAAACGCTGAATGAATATGAAAATAAAAAAATCAAATCAAATCAGCTTCACGCTGTATCCCGCACACAGCAGGGTAGACAGAGGGAACGTAGTGTTAAGACACTCCGTTCCCCACTTTCTGCCAAATTTTGAAAGCATTGCGTGTTGAGTGGCAGAACTCAACGGCGCGCTTTACTTCGACACTAGAGCGAAGAAATGGAAATCTAAATTTAGGTAAATATTTCATCTCCTCGAGTGGGGATCGAACCCACAACCAAACAGTTTTACAGTCACACTTTGTGCCGCTGCGCCACGACTGGCCTCACTGAAAATGAAAATGATTATAACAAATGCAAAATCTATATATAGTTTCATTACAGAGCTTGGATCTTATCCTATATCATAAATTCATTTCTAGAACGTACTTAGAAGACGGCACTGTTAGAATCATTTCTAATTTGGTGACGGTAAAGAGAGGAGCAATTAAGCCTACACTTCGGTCACATGTCCCAAGAACTGCTCTGAGCCTCTCATCGTGCAACACGATGGACATCCAAACATATATATTTCAATAATATATATAAAATGTACAATTAAATTTAAAGAAAACACTGTGAATTTCGAAACCACAACCACTCTAAAATGAACCTCAAAGTAAAGTTTTTCTAAATGTAATTTAATAAAAAACCGTATGTTTAAAGTGAAAATATCTCACATTAAACATACGTCTAATATCTGTAACAGAAATTTAAAAATATTTGCGTTAACTATGCAATTGCAGTCGTTCTAAATGTGTTTTTACAACAATGTTGCAGCATGATTACATCCGTACTACAACGCTACTAAACTAAAAGAGCGCATGAGATTAATTTGAATGCTCATTTTGTGGGGAAGTTTTTGACGATGACTATTTATGTAGCTTTAGTAATGTTCAAAACAACATAACAGGCTTACCGTGTTATGTTGTCCTTTTTTTTATTAAATTTATATTTTAAAGCCTATTCACTTAATCTTTTCTCTGATTTAAATTATAAGATTTTTTAGCGATCATTTTCTTCATGTGATCTCCATATAACGTGACATTGTCGAAACAATCAGTGTCGAAGATCACTTAGCTGGCACGTTTGAAACGCCATAACCTACTAACCTAAAGTAACTGGAAAATACATAAGTTATCCAAAATTATCTTTTTTATAAATATTTTTACCGGTAATTCATTTCAAACATTATCACAGCAGAATTTTCAAAAGCTTTTTGCCAATATCCATTGAATCCTTAGGCCTAATACTTTACACCAAATTTAACATTTTACGCTACTATAAATTCTTTAACAACACAGTATAACAAATTAAATCAAGAGCGACATCTAACATGTATTAAAGCTCATTCCTACTAGCATGAAACTTTGCGCGCAACTATCAATAGATACATATTTACTTGCTTGCTTCAACCGACTCAACTAAAACATAAACTTTAATAAACATATTAGCTGAAGAGAAATACATTTAGTTAGGCCATATGTAGTCAAATATAAAACTTTGCACTAAATATAATTTGAAATATTCATCAAAATATAATTTATTGATACTAGCGGCCCGCCTGCGGCTTCGCCCGCTTAAGCTACATGATTATTGATCTAATAAACAGAATTGACTGACAACTGTAATGACTTCTAATATGATTTTTATTACTTTAATCTGCAATATTCTATAATAATATGATTTTTTTACTGCTTTGATTATATTGAATTAAAAAATACGACTAATGTTGATATTTGATATTTATAAAAATGTACATAAAGCTAATTATTTCTTATACGTATATATTTTTGTAACATTACGTCCTTTTTACCTATGTAAATATGTACGTCTCATCACAATTTTAAAACTCGGTTAAATGTGCGGATGTCAGAGAATAATTTATAATAATTTACTCTTTCAGAAACAGCCTTAAATGTTAAATTATTGATTTGAAGAATTCATAATATTCTTTGAAAAATAACTGTAATGATTGCATATTAACTTCTTCTTGTACAGTTTTTAAATTAGTTACATATTATATATTATTGGCTAAATGTAATACAATTGATAAATATGTAGTTATTACAGAGTGCACGTAGAAAGGCTGTTTTAGGCATTTTTATATAGATTTATTTCAAACGAACGAACGAAGCGAAGAATCTATATATTTACGTAATATTTCTTTGAAGATCAAATCGGTCTTTATTTCTGTGTTGAATTAATTACAACTTAAACTTAACTGTTATGATACATGAAGGTAAATATGTAGTTATTACAGAGTGCACGTAGAAAGGCTGTTTTTAGGCATTTTTATATAGATTTATTTCAAACGAACGAACGAACCCAAGAATCTATATATTTACTTAATATTTCTTTGAAGATCAAATCGGTCTTTATCTACGTATATGTGTTGAAATAATTACGACTTAAACTTAACTGTTAATATTTATGAAATATTTATTAACCTTCATTAACAATTCAATTTTGTTTACTTTATTGTTTGTACTCTGAACAATAGTGCTTTAAAAATATATATTTTTATCAACTGTCATATAACCAAGACGTTTCGTATGTCATTCTTTAGCCAAGAATCTTACCAACGCGATTGCTATATAACATTCGCAGGCAAACTAATGCCTTGAGTTCATTGAAATGCCGATAACTTTTTTTTTAATGAACTGATTTTGATGAAACAATCTTTAAATGTTGAGTTGAGTTAAAACAAAGCAATTAGTAAAACTTTTAAGTAAACCGGTCTAATTATACTAACTGTCTGTTTGCATGGTCACAGTTTTCTCTGAAAGTACTTTCAGAGAAAACTGTGACCATGCAAATAGACAGACAGACAAGAAATTAAAAAAATATATTTTTGGTTTCTATTATTCTTTTTAAGTATATATCCGTTTCAGTCAAAATTACTAAATGTACAGACAAAATATTTTTACTGTATTATTATATATAGAGATAGTAGTAGTAAAAATCAATATCCCCATGTTAATATGTTTGTATTGTATATCTATGCATAAATAAATTATAAACGATTTAACTAATTGAACAAGAGTATGGAAATGAAGTAACACAACTCGTAAGCTTCTAATGTACTGGTAGTACAAGCTGACATTTTGAGGTCTATTAGTCTAATATGTAGTCAAGACAGTATACGTGCTCACTAACTTGAAAGTCGGACCCTTTCAGAAGTACATCTCTGTCTAAGATGATGATTGAGCCATCGGATTACACTGGGTGCTTATAAGGGGTCTTGAAATAATTCCGTAAATAATATAATATATGTAAAATTGATTGTCAGTGTAACGTACTTTGCCCCAATTTTAAACAACCTTTAGTACGTCTGGCAGGAGTAAAGGCCCACGTAAGGTGTCTGGTAATAATAAATATACATTTTTTTACATTTTTCTTAAAAACAAATTTAAATACGAACGTTTCAACTTTAACTTACGTTAGCGTATATATAGTTGGCGCTACCTCTGAAAGGATTACATATTAGTCTTAGTACAGTTTTAACTACATATTGGACTATTAATCCTCAAAATTTCCAAAAAAAGGAAGTAGGTCTGGGGACCTACCCCCTGGGATCTCAGTCTATAGGTAATAGAGATTAAAATAAATAAGAAGCAAAAAAAAAATTAAAAGTATTTTCCCGTTGTACCTACTTCCTATCCTGGCACGGACATTAGTTTTATTCTGAGAAAATAATGTATTGTCATCGGATTCGAATGTAATTTTTCAAGTAAAACGGATAGTCAGTGAGTCAAATGAGCCTTGCCAGATTGGTCCAGATTCTCTTACACTCTTGGATCGAGGCCCAGGAACCACTTTGAGCTCCTAAGTGAGAAAACTAAATTTAAGAAACAGTTTTTTCTTTAGATACATGCAAGTGAAACTGAAAATGCCATTTAAAAAGATAATATATTATTTGATTTAAATAATAAAAGAAAATTTCATATTTTTTTACCTTAATGACGAAGCACTCCGGATTAATAATAAATTAACATAGGAAATTCTTGTTTTATGAACATTGAACATTAACCTACATTTATTGGCTGATTATTTTTAAATGAAACGTAGTTTATATTTATTTAACCGTAACTCAACTAGCGTAATATATTTAAATACAATGTATTTTGTTATCATAAATATTTTATAAGTGCTTAGCTGGGAAAAATATAAAAACATAATAATAAGTTCTCATTAAAAATAAAAATAAATAAAGCAAAAATATATGGATATGAAAAGCAATTGAACGATGTATTAAGGCAAAAATTATAACTATTGAAAAAAATATGTGTTCATTTTTATATTACAGTGGCAAAAAAATCTTAATATAAAAAAAATATTTTGTCGATTGTTACACGTATTAACTGATTGAGCTTTACTGTCCCTACAACCGAAAATAGTTTAGGTATCGAATTAAAAAAAATTATACGTAGCAAACATGTTTATTTCACTTATTTAATAACCAAAGAATTCGATGTGTTAAGTTATAAGTTGCGAAAAACGATAATAATTAATAAGAAAATAATTAATATAAAAAAATTGATACAGTGTCTTAACACTAGGTTCCCTATATCACACCCTACTATGTGTGGAATACAGCGTGAAAAAATAAATATGCCTACAAATATGATTACAAATTACATAACTACCTATCTTTAACTGTTTACAAGTAAAAAGTACTTACCGCTGATAGTATTTTACGTCAACCGAGTAGATAGCCGGTCATTTAGAGACTAAGAGATAACATATCCATATATTATGAGCTAGCCGCTGTGTCACTTTACAACGAGAAACTATTAAATTTAACCAAGTTACTAAATTCCCATCAGACGAACCATGTACATAATAAACGGAAGCCACTTTAATAAGCTACCGAGTAATTGGGTTATAGTACAGGGTATTTTACGCTGGTGCAACACAATGAAAGCAATTCGCGGCGTTTTAATGGTTTTTCTAAACAATCTTGCGAGAGGCAACGACGTATTTTATAATTATTTTAAAAAGTATAATGTTCAAAGTAATAAGTTTGAAAACTGAAAATTCATTAAATGGGTCATAAGTTTTCATCCTATCTTGAAAAGTCAACTTACTCAGTTTTTATGTAAGTATACTTAATTGAGTTTAGCTTTAAGTTTTACTTTCTATTTGGACTTAGTGGACATGTTTCATGGTCGTAGATTCACGGCTGTACTATACCATTTCAATCGAAACAGAAACATCATATGTTAAAATTGTTTTTCTTTATATTTAAAAATAAATAGGATAACCCGCGACAGAAGGTTTATTTTAAATCTTAATCTAATTAATTTAGAAATAATAATATGCTATAATATTTACATATCGCTTTTAAATAGCATCGCCATATATTACAATAGCGGCAAATGATAATAATTTCATAAACCGCAACAAGATTTGAAAGAACAAACTTTAGGAAACTCCACAAGGAGTTTACAATTTAAACCCTATTTTTTTTTAAGTACAACTAAAGAAGTAGTTCTCACTTCGTTCCAGTTTCTACGTAATAATGGCCATTTCATTCCCAGCTCATTTTATACATATTATAGATTTTCCACTGAGTCATGTTTGAAAATTCTGTTTGCTTTATACACACACATCTTTTAAAATGACTCAAACGGAAAGAAGAAAATGCACGGGAAAAATGAAATAATTTATATCTGTATGCTTTGTTCGACTGGGCTTAGAAAATTCATCTAAATCAATTAATAAAATGAGGTGTCATATTTCTCTTAATATGTTATAAGGATGTTATAAGTGGGGAACGGAGTGTCTTAACACTAGGTTCCCTCTGCCTACCCTGCTGTGTGTGGGATACAGTGTGAAGCTAATGTTATAAAGAAAAATATGCGACTCTCGAAAAAGAAAATGTCGAGTAACTTATTTCGGTGCCTACTTACACTAACTACATAGATGAAGTGAAGGAGATGAAGCATAAAGAATACAGCTTCACGCTGTATCCCGCACACAGTAGGGTAGGCAGAGGGAACATAGTATTGAGACTCTCCGTTCTCCACTTCCTGCCGAGTTCTGGAGGCATTGCGTGTTGAGTTGCGGAATTCAACGCCACGCTTTGCCTCAACACCAAAAATATAAATATAAATAAATACTTCATTTCCTCGAGTGGGGATCGAACCAGTCGATTTTACAGTCACACTTTGTGCCCCTGCGCCACGTCTGGCCTCGTAAACAACATATAGGATTAAACTCAAAAGATAATATAACCCCGTCAGTACATTATTAGACAAACGATATCATATAAAATTGTAGTTTCAGTTTATTAAGCGGCACTGTCGAGCAAAAGCCTTCCTCCCAACTTAAGGAAAAGGATATGAGAGTTAATGCTCCACTTGTGAGTCGACGGGCGCGACACATCCTATGCTCTTTACTCTATAACAAGTTGGTTTCCTTTCAGTTCAGACATCATAAATTCGAATATGCTTAGATCTATTTTCGCAATATTGGTATGATTAATGTACAAATAAACGGAGATTTAGAAGGTTTATCTATTTGATATATTCGACGTAGTTGGTGACTTGGTTTAGTGGTTTATAACTCTAACTCGGCGGTTGCGGGTTACCCCATCTGTGAAAAATAATTAAGCGATCATTGCTTTTTCAGCTTTACCGTGTATCCCACATGTAGCAGGGTAAGTAGAGGGAACCTAGTGTTAAGACACTCCGTCCCCACTTTCCGCCGAATTCTCGAGGTTGTGGCGGAACTCAGCGCTGCTTTGCATTGATTTCTTTTTTTTTGTTTTATTTTTTATGGATTTATAAATATTAGGTAATAGTTCAATCTCAAAAGATACAATTTTATTACAAACACACTAATTTAAAAAAAATCTGCATTAATTATACCTACAAGCTATTAATAAATATGCAGCGTGTGGAACGAAACGTCGCTATCGCTATATGACCCTTGACCCCCACACTTTTCTATTTGCATTGAAAACAAGTAAAATTAAATTGTTAATAAGATTTATTTTACTGCTTAATTATAAATATTAATTATTTAAAGCGTAGTTTCAGTCTTATATATTCACATAATATTATGAAGTGCATTTCGAAACTTGACTCAAGTTACTAAAGAAGTATTATTTTTCTTAATAATCATTTATGTAATAGATACGTTAAAACGTAGTCACTCGAAGCAAAGAAAAACCAAGAGTACAAAAAGATTACAGGAATATAGAAAGAAATATAGTATTAATAGATATTGGGAACTTAATCTCAATCTCAACTTAATCTCAAAATTTAGTCATTTACTTCAGTTTGTTGAATTTAAAAACACATCACATTAT
Organism: Heliconius hermathena; assembly: GCA_013403705.1. NCBI lineage: Eukaryota > Metazoa > Arthropoda > Insecta > Lepidoptera > Nymphalidae > Heliconius > Heliconius hermathena. The sequence goes on along the minus strand of JAAIXJ010000013.1, from coordinate 1,045,174 downwards.
GACCTTCAATAAAATGGTTTCCTTTCCATAGCCGGAACTACGCGGCGTAGAACATTGAAAATTTGGCATGTAAGTTGTTTATGGAAAATCCTTTTTTAGTGCTTTCCTCACTTAGTGTAGAATTTTTCGAAATTTACAAAAAAAAAGGGAAAAAATGGAATTTTACGTTTTGCAGTTCTCGTGAACGAAGTTGCGGGCTACATAAAATTATATAATATTTTATGAGAGTGGCATTTCATTGAGTATGTGATCATTAATATTAAGTATATTGATTGTATTTTTTTTCACGCTGTATCTCGCACATTGCAGGCAGAGAAAACCTAGAAGTGTCAAGACACTCCATTCCACACTTTACGCAAAATTCTTGAAGCATTGCGTTTTGAATGGTGGAACTCAATGCCGCGTTTTTTTTTTACTTTATTTATTAATATTTAGAATGAAAATAATAAATGTTTAATTTCCACAAGTGGGAATTGAACCTGCCGGGCTTACAATGTCACGTTTATGCCCCTGCGCTGTGACGGTCTGAGTTAAAGTCTTTGTTAAATAATGTTACATGTGAATACCATTTCAATTAAAGATTGGTTCGTATCGACAATTAACTGTAGAATAACTTTATGTACCTAGATGAAATTTACTTTTTACCATACGCAAAGCATTTCTTTCTTGTATATGCTCTACAATTATGTGTTTAACATTAATAATTTTATTCAAAAAATATACTTAATAAGATTTGCTCTTTTATATGAATACTCAAATTAATTATATTAAATATTAGAGGCCAGTCATGGCGCAGGGACACAAAGTGTAAAAATATAGTTGTAGGTTGTATCCCCACTCGAGGTAATGAATTATATTATAGCATTTAGACCATTTGGTCTAACTTTATATTAGTCTTTTAAAAAATGGGAAGTATAATAAATAAATAATAATATTTCACATGAAAATTAAACAATTGACAAAGAATTTAATATAACAGAATGTGAAAAGGTCAGACACTCAATTGTCTGCTTTACGCCTAAGACATTTGGGACATTGCACCCCACATGTCAACGAAAGCAGGGAAGTGAAGATTTATTCATTCCCCTGCATGAGAATCAAGCCATAACCATCACATTCCCAGTCAGATGCTGGCCACTGTACCATGTTGTAGTAAATACATTTATCTAACATTTTTATACAACATTATTTGTGTGTTATTCAATACCTTTTACTTTTTATTCTGTCTCAAGGCAATATATTCCATTAAAAATAAAATATTTTGTACAAAAATACATTTTTTTTTTCAATTTCAGTCCAATTAAAAATATAGCACAAGTATTATTGTACTAGATATATTCATATAAGAATCAAGATACAAATAAAATAATTAAATGTATATTTTTGTATATACAATACAATTATTCAAAGCATTTTTTATAAACAATGTAGGTATATAAAAATAGAGATAACAGCATATATGACTGTAATATCTTTGTAACTTTTTATAAAATATTTTAATTTATCTGTTTTTTTAGATTCACACATAACCCACATAAAGCAGAATAACCAACCACCAATTGACAATCTAGTATCAAGATACTCTGTTCTCCATGCACCATTTAATTTTTGAAACATTGAATTGAGTGGCAGAGCTCACAATCATGTTTTTTACAAAGTTAGTGAGAAAATAAAAATAATTCATTTACTGAATGGTAATCGAACCCACAATAATTGCCTTTACAATTAGATGTTGTGACCCTGCCACACAATGATGTCTGTGTATGAAATATGTGTGTTAAATTATACACAAAAATATTAGGTACTTATTTGAAATTACAAAATGATATTATTTTATTTGTAGCTAACAATTTATATGTCATTGATCTAAAAACCGTTATGGAATTAAGTTGGCATAAAAACTACTATTTCTATATATGAAAACATTTCTTGTTCGGTCAACTATGTATCACTGTAAGGGCATAGTTCTATGTCCATTTATACCTGCATTATAGTGAAACTGGTTTAAAAAATACCTTTAATACAATCTGATCTAGGTAATAACATTTTTTAAATGATTTAGAAAGAAGAAATATAATTTCCACCTGCATGTTTTGTCTGGAAGGTCTTTAAAAAATCATCATAATAAGTTTATAAAATGAAAAATTACTATTTATATACATGACTAGTGGGCGCGCGCGGCTTCGCCCGCTTATTTGGACACCCCTAAGGTGAATTCTAAAAAAACCACGAAACACGTATTCAATAAAATATTTTTAGTCTGAATTAATTTTTTTATAAAAATCAATGGTGATTTAAAGATTTTTCCATACAAACTTTCAACCCCTTATTTGCACCCTTAGGGGGTGAATTCTAAAAAACCATGAAACACGTATTCAATGAAATGTTTTTAAGAGTCTGAATTTAAAATTTCATAAAAATCGGTGGCGATTTAAAAAAAAATCCATATAAACTTTCAACCGCTATTTCATCCCTTTAGGGTTAAAATTTTTCAAAATCCTTTCTTAGTGGANCCCTTTAGGGTTAAAATTTTTCAAATTCCCTTCTTAGTGGATGTCCAGAATATGAAAATAAACATCTGCCCAAATTTCACGTTTCTACCATTAGCGGTTACGACTCTGCGTGCGTCTTACCTCAGTCAGTCAGCACAAGTCCTTTTATATATATAGATAATAACTCTTGTTCGGTCAACTATGTATCATTGTAAGGGCATAGTTCTATGTCTATTTATAGCTTCATTATACTGAAACTGGTTTAAAGGGCATACTACATTTAATACAATCGAATCTAAGTGATAAATGTAGTTTTATTTTTCCTTCAAATTAAGTAATTTTATAAGATAAGTGTAGTAAATATTTTGTCTTGCAAAAAAAATTGCAGTTAGTACACAGGAATTGGATAGTAAATTTTTTGTCTAAATTAAAAAATTAAAAGATAATTACAAATGTACAAGTTAAAAAAATTTGGAGAATATGTGTACATCTAAGCTACATTTTTTTTTCCACTCTAACATATCTTATCAGTTGTTAAGATAGCTAACATTAAAATTGGAAAAAATGCTTACTTATGAGGATGCCAGTTTTTATAATCAGTGGATATCTGCATTCAAAAACATAAGCTCTAATTTAATGAATATAAACTCAGCTTCTTAAGTACATGAATGAAAACTATTAGCTTTAAAGAAAATATTAACAAATGGATTGAAAGAGAACATAAATATATGATCTGCACCAATATATATATGTTAATTTAATAATTAAGATTTACTTGTACATTTCTGTAATGGAAATAAATATCTCTATCATATAATATCTCTATTTTAAAAGTTATAAAAAATCAACTATATAAATAATAGTATTAGCTGATGACAGACCTTTTAAGAATGCCATTCATTTCATCTTAATACTAAAGATATCTGAAACAACTCCCAATTTGAAATTAAATATTAAAAGTAGATAATAAATCAGTAGCCACATATGGTTTATGATTCACAAGACAAAGATATGATACACATGTGTTTCATAAACATGCTGGCAGCTTCCAGTGCTTTATGTAAATAAAATAGATATCAATGTTTGTTTTCATAGACAAATACATATCTAAGTTTATTAATAAATCTGGTTGTTTTTTTACACAGCACAGTAGACTTCTACTTGACTAATGTTAAAAAAATGTCTCTACCTGACTCTAAATTTTTTCAAGACATTGTATGTTAAGTGGCAGAACTCAATACTGCAATGTTAAGTGGAGTATCTTAACACTTATATATAAAAAGTCATATAATATTTAGAATTATTTTTAAAATAAATAAACATAACAATCAAATCTGCTTCACAATATATCCCGCACACAGCAAGGTAGGCAGAGGGAACATAGTGTTAAGACGCTCTGTCCCCCACTTTCCACAAAATTCTGGAGGCATTGTGTATTGAGTGCCAGCACTCAATACTACACTTTAACACTAAAGTGAAGAAATTGAAATATAAATTTAAATAAATATTTTATTTACTCAAGTGGGAATCGAACCTACAACCAGTCATGTTTACAGTCACACTTTGTGCCCAGTGCCATGACTGGCCTCAAACGTGAGACTCATATTTTTTAGTAAAGATATCATGAATTTGTATTGAAATTAAAAAATATTTATACATTATTACTTACATACATAATTACATTGGCCAATAACATTTTTCAATCACGAAAAATACCTCAAAATCAATATTTCTGTTTCAATTTAATATTCGGCAAATGTACTCAATAGTTTGTTTAAAATCAAATTATAAGTTAAGAATGTCAGTCACGGAAGTCAAAATCGGCAAGTGCATGTTGTATAAACTCATAACAAACAATAAAATTTAGTGTTTAACATTGTTAAACGTTGAATTGTATGTATATTTTCATTCAATATATATGTTTTTACAATAATAATAATAGTTAAATAGTAATAACTACAAAAAACTTATCATCTGGCAATAACGTACGAGAAAAGGGTCAATTGACCTGAGCTTTTTCTAGCAGTTCACCTATAGCATGTACAATATATAAGGGTACGATAGATATAGCTCAAATTGAACGTTCAAAACCAAGCCCTTCTAAGTAAAACTTATCAATCTTTACCTAAATATATAAAGAAACATACAAACTACATACCCTTACAAATCCACTGAAGATATGAAGTTGCTCTCAAGTCCAGTGACGTAAAACATTATCACAAAAAACACACAACTCACAGGTTCCACTTGCACTTAATAGTTTAATAATTTTAATTAATCTTCACCCGCGTAAATGAAAATCAGTTTCTTATTGACATAAACACAAACTGAGCGTCCGCCATATGCAGGTACGTTCCGCACATACGTGATTGTGAAGTCTTTACGCTGCGAGTTCAAAACGCTTGCTCTATTCACAGTCACATTGCTTACTTGATAGCTGTCACTTAGCAAAAATAACTTCTAATATAATTAGAATGCGTGGTTATTTTATCTTACAAATAAGATTTTTAAGTATAAATTTATAAGCACAGAAGATAATGTTGTATTTATTTTTTTATTAAAGCATTTTTTTTTAAATTCTACTCCATACCAAAAGTCATGGTTGTGATGTCTGTTCAGAACGTTTCGCGTTCCGCGGCTAACTTCACGACATCGAGACAACTTCAGTGCGTTTCAATCCCGACGAGCTTTGATTTCGATTTACGGAAGAGTGTAGATGCAGGAGTAAAAGGGATAGATAGAAATATATTTTTTATGTCAACGTCCTCATAGAAGACTGAGGATACTGCTTCAATAGGCTATCACTTTGTTAAGCTGTGGCTTTTCGTAGCACTATTCGTTTAACCGAATTAATTAATTTAATTAATTATTAACTATTACAATATTTTATGATAAAATCATTGGAAACTTTATTTTCTTTTTGTTTTTATACTCCATTATGGTTAAATTTAACTGTAAAAAGAAATAAAATATTCATTGACTTTTTCTTTAAATGTACGCCAATCCGAGAATCTGCTCTTGACCTCATATTCATAATTTACTCATTACGTACGACTATAAGTATACTTTATTTATCGTAAGTGCCAGCATTGAGCAAATACGACATTTTTAACATTTTCTTTAATTTTGTAACTAGAGATTTCTGCAATGAAATAATTTAAATAACCTGAAAACATTTAAAATAATTACGTAAACATTTTAAAATATACTTCCAAAAAGATATACCAACGTATAAAATCAGAGCTACGAGTAAAAAAGTTAAGCAATACAGGTGTAGAAGAAAAAAGTGCCATTATAAGCAAATCCTATCCTGACTAGAGTTAAGTCTTTTAAATAGGTTATAGAGAACAAAAGAAGACTTTTCGCCTATTTCAGTGAAATTTATTAGTAGTAATCACCCATTTTTTTAATTGTTCATAATAAATTTATATCTTATAAAATAATATAGATGTACTGTCTACACGTAATATTTAAATTACGGAATATATAGAATATTATTTTTTTTTATATCTTTAGAATGTAGCTTCATACGTCTTTCGTAAAGCTTTAACGTTAAGTATTCCTATAACTGATCTAGTTATAAGGTCACTAGATAATTCTAAAGGTCAGATGTCAATCGCGCCTTGTACCTACTATTGAATAACACATGGCGTAATTTTGACAATCCTCGTTGAGGATTAGAAGGAAGCCTTCCATATAATTTAGTGCCGTTTCTATATGATAAAACCAGGACAGTAGCGTCATTTTATTGAAATAACCTCCTAATTTTACGAATAATAATTCCTCTCTAATCTTTAACACATAAATGAACTAGATCCTCAATGTTATTTACACATGTGATCACATGTGCGAATATGCGATCCCATGGTGCACGTATTCAACATACGTGCATCATGTGATCACACATTCGCGTGGGACCATGTGTAATCATATGTCATAGCATGTAGGAATGAGGGACCACATGTCTGGGCGTGTGATCACATATATGGACGTGCGATAACTTTTATGAAAATACTATCATGTGTGTGGTTGTGTGATCACATGAGTACTGTGGGATGTGTCACCACATGTGGGGATGTGTGATCACGTGTATATACTAATCATATGTGTGAATGTGTAATAGAACATGTGGATGTGGATCTTGATCCATCTGTAAATAACGAGAGGTGGACACCGACCGATATGTAGAATAGAATAGAATAAACTTTATTGCACACATAAATCAAATAAATATATAAAATGAACAACAAATAAACAAAAGGAAAAAAAAAACACGTATGCAAAGGCGGTCTTATTGCTTTAAGCAATCTCTACCAGACAACCTTTGAAACATTACGGATGATTTATAATAAGGAAAACGGGGACAACGTCTCAGTGCAAATTTTATTTAATGAAATTAAATATATAATAATATAAATCAAAAAAATAGAATAAACTTACATAAAATATGTTTAACGTTTATATACTACATATACATAAATTGAAATACAATATATACTTACACATATATACATATATACTTAAACGTGTGTAAAAATATATACATAACATTAAATAAATAAGGATAGACTACTATTCTAACTTAAATAAATATTGTTTTAGACATTTTTTAAAACTGTACAGAGTTTTGGAATGTCGAACTTCTGTAGGAAGTTCATTCCAAAAAATAGCAGATTTCACAGTAAAAGACTTGGAATAAAATAGGGTATGGGAAGTTGGTAATTTAAGGAGATTATCACAACGGGATCTAAGGTGGAGACGAAGAAGTGAATCGGGACCTAGGAAACAGAATCGATCTTTTAAATATGAGGGATAGAGAGAGTTGTAGAGGATGGAATAGAGGAGAGTCAGCATTTGCCGGCGTCGGGGCCTAGCGTCTAGGGATCCGGATAGCCAAGCACGCGTTGAGGAGGAGCGGGAAGCCGCTATGGAAGTGTGGAAATCCCGGCTGGCGACACCATCTGCCGGCCGGTTGACGATCGAGGCTGTTCGTCCAGTGTTCCGCCAGTGGTTAGCGCGGCATCACGGCGTCCTAACCTTCCGCACCACACAGGTGCTCACGGGGCATGGCTGCTTCGGGGGTTACCTGTGTCGGATCGCCGGGAGGGAGCCCGACGCTCGCTGCCACCACTGCGACGACTGCCTCGATGAGACGGCCCAGCACACGTTGGAGGTGTGCACAGCCTGGGCGTCTCAACGTCGCGCTCTGCGCGACGTCATAGGGGACGACCTCTCCCTGCCGGCCGTGGTCAAGGCCATGGCCGGCAGCGAGACGTCGTGGGATGCGGTCTCCTCCTTCTGCGAGGCAGTGGTGCTCGAGAAGGAGGCGGCGGAGCGGGCGAGGGAGGCTTCGGCCGAACTCCCCATCCGCCGCAAGAGACCGGGTCGCCGGAGGGCGGCACACGATCGCCGCCTTCCGCCCTAACGAGCCAGAGGGTGGTCAGCTTGGGGAAGCTGGCCGCCTACTAACCTGGCCCGAGTAGTCGCGCGCAGGTTGCTCCCGCGCGCTACTCCGAGCAGGCCGTCGAGGGTGACCACACACCCTTGACTCCGTGACGTGCCTTGCAGGCTCCCGCCGCCGCGTTTCGCGGACGACAAATGTCCCCGCGTCTCGCGGCCAGTGGCGGTCGAGAAGGAGCACCGTGAGGTTTTAGTGGGTATTCGGACGGCCTACCATCTGCCAGTCCGGGAGCCCCACATAACCCGCTCGAGTCCCCACTCGGGCTGGTATCCGTAAAAGGATTTCCTCACGAAAAAAAAAAAAAAAAGAGGAGAGTCAGCATGCGGAAATTTCGGCGATGTCGGATAGGAAGCCATCCAAGCTGACGACGATCAGAAATATGATCAAATTTACGTAAGCCGAAGATAAATCTAATACATAGATTTTGTGAACGCTCTAGTTTATTTAATTGTTCCTCAGATAAGTCTGGGTAACACGAGTCGGCGTAGTCTAAAATCGGTAACAGTAGTGAATGAGCTAGAGCAGTTTTGATCTTTATAGGTAGGAAATATTTACATCGTTTGAGCGATCCGATCGTGGCAAATAATTTACGGCTAACCTCAGCTATCTGTAGTGACCAAGATAGGGAATTGTCTATAATAATACCAAGGTTCTTAATAGATGGACTCAGGCTCAAATCGACGCCGTCAAACTGGATAGTAGGGAGGCTATTCTGGTCAAGTTTTTTTAGTAGCTTAGAGCTACCAATAATACTGACCTGTGACTTGGCAGGATTGACTGTTAAGCCGAAAGATTTGCTTCAATGTAGATTATGTAAAATATTGAATTTAAACTATAACTATACTATGGATTTATGAAGTTAGGATGAACTGAGTGTTAAGAGGAGTCTACCTTGAAAAAGCGGGTAGCCTTTCCAAGAATCTAAAATTGAATCTAAGTTCGTGGAGTGACCTGCCCTGGCCTAATAATGCTGCACAGTGCCTCGTCTCAAATCGACGTGGTGAGGTAAGAGTATAGGGAAATATTCACCGGTTTCACCATCACAAGGATAAGCGGGTTTCTCCGTTACTACGGCAAATTAAGCACTCCCATCTATCCGAGCAAGTTTGTAGCTCTTGTGCTGCTCCACTTTGACAGCTAGTATTACAATGAACCAAATTTCGTTTGAAATTTGCTAAAATAATAAAAAAACAAACATATTACTAGTTTTGACACACTTATCATATTATGTACTTTGTAAAGTTTCAATATTACATTATAAAAAAATGTGATCAAATTTCAGTTTACAAGATTTCACGTAGTAAAACTCATGCTACAAGTTATTTAAAACTGCATTTTTAATTTTTAATGTCACAATTTTCCTAAGTTTGAATTATTCGTGTAGGAAAGTAGTATTATATTATCTGGCATTTAAGTCTATACAACACATATTATTGATTAGGTATAATTTTTTATTATCAATTGTACGCACCTATACCATCTCAATGCTCTTTCTATTTATATACTTTTTAAAAAACGCACAAAAATTTGAACGTAACGGGATTTGAACTCGCTTTTGGAACCCGTCCAAGCGCTCTGATCGCTAAGCCATACGTTCTCATCAAGCTACATCGAAATTCTTGTACGCTTGTTACAACTTATTTATGTTGTTAACATCTCTGTAGGGAGATTTTTATAAATTTTCGCTACCCAAAGATAACTACTAAGAATTATGATTTGGCAAGAGAGAATGCTCTTTATTAAATATATTATAAGTATAGATTTATAGGAATTTTAAAGTATTATTCCACATTTAGTCTAAAAAATATTTTTCTTTCCTAAGTGTAGAATAACAATTTAAAATTGCTAAGAACTCTATATATATTTTTCTGACACCGTTTTCTGTTCTATAGTGAAAATTGATACTTACCTCACATCATCATGAATAGTTCTTATAAAAAAGTATTCTGTTCAACAATAAAAAAAGAAACCTTATTAAAATTATATCCATTTGGTAAAACAGATAAAAAATAACTCAAAAATACAAAACAAAAAACAATACTTCCACAGGTACCTACTACACTTGCAATTAGCAAATACTTTCCGGTAAAATCCCTGTGTACTAATTAACGATAGATACTTTATTCAATAAATATATACATAAAACGCGCATACTGCATACTTCGTTCACCTTTGAAATAGTCTAGTAAGCTTTCTCGAAAGTCGGTTTTGATTGCACGTAGCTCTTGGAGTGCATTCGTTAGGAATCCCCACGCGGCATTGTGTTTATAGTGCCCTCGGGAAATAACCAAGTATCACCCTAAACCATCGTTCAGGATCGGAAAATGTGATGGTTTACGTACTGGAGACTATGGAATGCCTACAACTGAATAGAGTCGTATATGTTCACATCGAATTTTGTATCTTGTGTGTATGTAGTCTAGTGTTTCTTTATTATTTAATATTTATTTAAAACTTTTAAAGTAGCTATAGGTTGTGGTTTCGCCCGCTTGAATATAATTATTAATTTACTAATCTGCATTCCTTTTGTCTTATAATAATAATATCATTTGAAAAATAATACATTAAAAAGTAAAGTTTTAGCTAATTCAATAAAATAGTAATTTTATCGAACGATATTTTTTAAAATGAACTTTTTTATTTATCTGCCGATTGAAAACAAACACTAAATATTAAGCGATCATTCATTCACTAATGTTAAAGGAGGCTTGCAAAAATACAGACAGAACAAACGCACAGACAAACAGACAAGCACATACAAAAAAAATATAAGTCATTTGGATTTTATTATGTTATGAAATACCATTAATATTTTTTTTCTTATATATACCTTCCATTTTCAGATACCGATCCATTACGATAATATTATAAGTAGATATAGATAGAATTTTGATAGAATTGTAAAGATATTGATATTTATTATTATGTATTGATGTAAATTTCAATATGATATGTAGGTATTATTGTCTTGTATCTGTATCTAATAAACTTGTTACTCTATATAGATTCAATATATTATAATATTAAGCATTTTGATATTATTGAAATATTTTAATATAATAAAATAAATGTTTATAGATTATAATGTAAGCATATATAAATAAGACTATTATTTTTCATAATATTTTTTTTTATTTGCTTCACGTTTTATACCGCATCAGAGAAAATCTAGAACTAGTTGCATTCTTCACTTTTCGGTCGAATTCGAGATACTGCGTGCTTATGCTGGGTGCCGACTACCCGAAAAGATACAACTGTTTTTACAACTGATAATCTTAAATTATTAGAAAAAGATTACAATGTAAGAATAATGTAATTAAAAGGGGAAAAATCAACATTCAACACATAAATTCACAATCATAATTAAACGCTTTGCTTGACATATTAGAGACTTATACAGGCCATTCTTGAAATTAGGTGACGAGTCTTTTCAATCTGGAGCCGTCGTCGAGTGGCCTTACGGGTGAGATGGATTTATTCATAATACCTTGTGATTTTCCTTGTCGTTTTTACAAAGCCCATCCTTTTCTTTCCTATTATGTAAATGAAAGTAAACTTTCTTGGCTATATTGTTATGGTAAGTAATTTTGGAAACTATTAGAAAGTCACTTTATTAAGAAAATCTTTTCGTCGTAATTATTTTATTACTTTACATACAAAACTAACGTACCTTGACTACCGACATTAACTTTACTATAATGTAATGTAATATTTCAATAGCAAAAAGATATAGCTAACCCTACAGCTAAATTATCTTAAACTTTAGACTTCCATTTCAGTTCATTGCGGGCTACAAAAAAGTATTATACCTGAAAAATATAATTCTTATTTCTTATTATACTAATTTTACTTTTTATCTTTTATTACTCAATTACATCTTATGTTATAATACATTTTAAAACATGGGAAGTGCTTGTGTAATATCTTGTACACATGTTGATTATATTTAAATTCATATTATTAAAAAATATACAAAAATAATATATTGAAGACGATACATAAATGAGGCCAATCGAGGCGCAGGGTCACCAGCGCGCGAACGTAAACGCGACCGGTTCTAGGTTCGATTACCACCTTAGAAAATGAAATATTTAATATTTTCATTCTAAAAAAATGTAGCCTTCTTACCTTGGAAACCAGTAATTCTGGAGTTTAGCGCGTTTTACCCAAACGAAACTTTTCAGTTTTATAGTATTATGTATGCAGATGTAGAGAATTGATACTTTACAGTTATATAAGAATAATAGATTGTTACAAAGCAATATTCGATGTGAATTAACTTTAAATGATATTGCTATCCCTCAGGACACAAGCGTTACCTGCGCTTCAGAAGTTAATACGCTGTTTAATTAAATAATATATAAACTTTACGCCCAAGGAAAAAGGAATGATCCTCTTTCCTTGAGCAAAGAGAACTGGCATAACCTAGTAGTACTTACTTACTGTACTTATTTCTCTTCGCATAGCTGTGTGAAAGAAAAAGGAGTTTTTTTTTCATCTCATCACGAAGAAATCGCATCTCCACGGCATTCATCTTTCTTTCATTCTTCTTCTGTAATACCCACGTTTTGCTGCCGTATAACAACGTCGGTACCAACCCTGTTACCGGCAGCAATACGCCCCTTCCACATCCATCTCGTATCTTCCATCTACTAAACATAGTTCACAAATATACCACTTCATTCACTTGTTCTAATATCTTGCCATTTACACTGATCTTGCATTCCGTCTTTTCTCTTCTCTATCTTTTGAAAGAGTCAAAAACCAGAACATTTGTCTTATTCGCATTCAGGCTTAGACCATTTTTTTCACCCCGTTCTTTCAGAGCGGTGACTAGTGCCTGCAACTCGCATTCTGATGATACAATGAGCACTGCATCATCTGCACACAGCAGTCATTATACCGAGGTAGTATCTCCCATAATTTCGCTCTTATTACTCTGTCAAACGCCTTTTCAAACAAAAGCACAGAAAACTTTTTGGATAACGGGCAAAAATTATTCCTTGATTATGCAGAGGGAAAGGTCTGATCACCTCACACCCTCACATACACCCTCTTCCAGGTCTAAAACCTCCTTGGGCCTCCCACAACAGTCTTTGAGATCTCTTGCATTCTTCTCGCTAATATTTTAGCATAAACTTTACTACTCAAACTAATCAAACTGATAGCCCTATGGCTTGGGCAGTCTATCTGTGAACCTTTGCCTTTATACAAAGACACGATGACTGCCCCCTCGCTAATCATCTGGATTCCTTCCCTGATTTTCTTTTCACGCTTCATCTTTGTCGGTACTTTTATTTGGTGCTTCTGCAGCTTATACTCTTTCTTTTTTATCTCTCTCATACTTTTTCCTTACCCGAGGCTTTATAATCCTGCCTTGCTTTCTTTTTACCTTCTACAGCATCTTACACTTCATCATCTAACCATTCGGCATGCTTTTTGCTAAAGCCTCTTTTCCTTTTACCACATACAATCCCTAAGATTCAGCCAGCATACTTCAACATTTCCATTTCCAGATTCACTGCTGTCTAGCTTCTTGGAAACTTTTTCGTGATATTCCTCTCTAATTGGTGGATCTTGAAGCTTCCAGCTTATTATATGATATTTCGACTCCAAGTTTGGACATCTCGTGTAGCTGCACCAACCTGCAAACAGATCCCTTATTCTAGCAACGGCTAGATAGTGGTCTATTTCCAGCTCAGAACCAATAACCCTCCCGCGTGTCCATAACTTGGCTTCGAATACGCTGATCTACAAATAATAAATCAATCATACCCTTCCGCTCGCCCCCATTTATACATGTGAATTAGTTTGTGGTCAAAAATCGTGTTTGCCACAAACAAATTTATTTTCTTACAAATTTCCAATATAAGCTTTCCACACTCATTTATTCTCTTGTAGACCATACTGACCTAGCACTCCCTCCTAACTGCTTCGCGCAGTCCTGAGCGATGCATTCAAATAGCCACATATTATTAATTTTTCATTCCCTCTAACGCTAGAACGCCTAGAACGTCCCTGACATTCTCTCAAAACTCCCCGAGCTGATAGTACTGGCGCATACACTGGTAACAAGAATACTCTGGTATTACTTGTATTTATCCCCAGCTTGAAACGAACCCAAAGCAGCCTCGGGTTGATCGCCTTGTATTCAACCGCTGCACTAAGCAAGCGAGAGAATAATAACACACCTACACCTTGACAGCCCCGCTCCCTCTTTGGTGCGCCAGCCCAGAAAGCTACCCGACTGCCCGGTAAATCGGTCGTGTCATTGCCCTGCCGCTTGGTCTCAGTCACACAAACAACATCCAACATCCGTCCTCCACCTCCCACGGTCTCCAAGGTAGCGGTCTCCAACGCCGCTTTCGTCACCACTTGACATATCAGCGATGACGCACTGGTGCGCGTCGCCTTGTGGGGACGCCCTATCAGCGCGCTGTCTCGACGTCCATGTGGCGGATGCAGCGACCTCTTCCAGCCTTTACGAGGGCTGCACCCTCGTAAAGGCTGGAAGAGGTCGCTGCAAGCCTTCCATATTGGACCCAAAAGAAAAATTATCAAAGCATTTAGACGTAGGCCATGAGGTTACTGCTATGTGGTATGTCAGTGCAACTATCAATGTGTCGATAGTGGTCTCTGTTAACGGTTTAATAGCGAAAAGCCTCGACCAACATCTTAAGAGGTTATCGCTTATCTTTTGAATCAAGAACCGGTTGTAGAAAGTAATATTACCTCGGAGTCGGTGCATATTGTAACAAGATTCACTCTGAAGCTCTAGTCACCGGTAGTCTGAACCCTTCTCACGCAGTCGGAAGAGTATTTTTATATTTTTTAATGTTAATTTATGTTTAAAAATGTAAATTTTTATTTAAAAAAATAACTTACTTTCACACTGTATCCCTAGCGGAGTAATCAGAGTGAGTCTTTGCACACTGTCTTTCGCTTCGCCTACTGTCATCAACTTCTTCATACGTGTTTTCCGGGGGGTCCTCATGCGTTTTACGTGGCCTTTCTCCAGTATCTTTGATATTGTATTTTCCAGGGTGAACTGAGTTCTCCTTCTACCTCTCTAATCACTCACTTTTCCTTCATAAATCTTTTTTGCCACTCTTTCATCACTCATTCGTTCGACGTGTCCAAACCAACCGTAACTCACTCGTTCAATCACGACAATTCTATATATTTCTTCATTGCGGAGTCAATCATCTAAGGTGACTCCACATATCCTGGGAAGAGATCGCATCTCCACAGCATTTATCTTTTTTTCATTCTTCTTCTGTAATATTCAGTATTTCAATTAAGCAGGTAAGGTAGCAATAACCCGCAGCAATACGTCTTTCCGCATCAATCTCATATCTTCCGTCTCTACTGAACACACTTCCCAAATATATCACTTCATTCACTTGATCTAATATCTTACCATTTACACTGATATTGCATTACGCCCTTTCTTCATTTCTTTCAAATATCAGAAACTTTATCTCAGTCATTCAGGCTTAGAATATTTTTTCTACTTACTTAGACCATTTCCCATCTTTCACGGCGGTGAGTGATGCCTGCAACTCGCATTCTGATGATGCAATTACCACAGCATCACTTGCCTACAGCTACTTGCTACTGCTCACTCCCATGTCACTTTATTTCACTAATCATTTGTACACGTAAATCTTTCCTCTTGAATAATAAAAAATGTATACTGTTTATTAAATTATGAGCATTTCTTTTTTTTTGCCAATCACATGTTAGGGCATGTCCCATAATTTTGTAGGTCAAGTTTTGTGTAACATATAAATTCTTGAATCTGTGATGCTTAGGGTAAACTTTGGTTTGTAAATTTACATAAAAAAGCGTACTATGATTGAACTAGGTTATAATAAAAAAAAAACAATATTTTATTCAACCTTATAAATCCTTATGTATGGACATATTACGCATGTCCCATTATATTATCCGTTATTTCAAACTCTTCGTCATCCGGTGTTTGTAACCATTGGTTTGAGTTGTTTACTCAAAATTATTTGTAAATATATAGACTACAATAAAGCGTCAATTTATGTATTTAATTTCAATTGTAACAACTAAAATATTATTTTGAAAACAAATTAAATGTAACAGTGCAAATAAATGTCGTTTGGATCAGCTGAAAAAATGACACATTATCGAAAAAATTTTAAATAAAACCTTGAAGAGCTTGAATAAGTTTAATAAAAAATTAAACCATCAAAGATTTTTTACAATTTAGTATTGCATATTTTTGCATAAATAAGCAAGTGTTGTTAAAATTAAATCAAAATAAAATTAGCTTCACGCTGTATCCTGCTCACAGCAGGGTAGGCAGTGGGAACTTAATGTTAAGACACTCCGTTCCTCACTTTCTAGAGGCGTTGCTTGCTGACTAACGGATCTCAACGCCGCACTTTGTCTCGGCACCAGAGCGAAAAAATAAATATATATGAAGGAATTAATATTTTATAAATTTATATAAATATGTCATTTCCTTGTGTGGGGATCGAACCTACAACCAGTCGCGTTCTCATACACGCGTTCACAACATTTCGTGCCCCTGCGCCACGAACGACCTCTCGTCAAGTGTTGTTATTTAAATAATAAATATTGTTTAAATTCGGAATTAAATAAGAAGTTTGTATTGTATTGTTTTTGAAATAAAATATTAATTCTGAGATTTTTATAGATTCGTATACATGGTATTTATATTTATATTTTTATTTTGCTATCAATTTTTCCTTCTTTTGTTGCTGGTCCAAAATTTTCCTAGTATCATTTACTGTTTTTTATATTTCTTATTAAATAAGAGTACATGAAATTTGTTATAGACCTCAAAAGATAGTAAAAACTTTAATAAAAATTAACCGACCGCTTATATTTGCTATTGTCTTAATTTTTTTTCAAATCTTACTTTAGCTAAGAAAAAAGATATTTGAGCAACTACTTTGTAAATGATATTTAATTTCTTTGGTTGTGACTTGTGATAAAATGTCATAAAATTAATCATATAGTTTATGATAGTATCATTTTGTGCATAAATTTTGCGATTGTTAAAGCTAAAAATAGAGATATAAGAAGTTACAAAAGAGAAACGTTTTTGTCACCTTATTTTAGATTTTTACACATTTTGCAGATAAATCGAGGAATTCTTCGTAAAAAACATCCTAAAATTAATTCAATAAACTATCTGATATTATGGAAAAAAAACCAAATTTCTTAATATTTTTATTTTGGACAAATATTTACGTACTTTTTCAATATTGACCAGTTTATAATTACGATTTAAGGCTATTTCAATTTAAATCAAGAAGAAAGAGTTAATTGGAAAGACTTTTTCTAAATTTCAATTATTTAATTGCGCTGGTTTTTCTATTTCTATACTTTATATTTTTTTATTCTTTTCAACAATTACCTTAAACGTATTAACAAACATGAAAATATAATTGTGTCGCGAACTAACAATGTACGAGTATAATATATGTGCTTAAATTGCTTCTTAAAAGTAATATATAAAAAAAAAATGTCGTAAAACATGGCAATATATTTTGTCATAGTAAATAACGTGACTCCACTCATTTTGGAATTTTTCATTCGCTAACCAACTTAAACTCCTTAGGACGTCATTAACCCCCCCCCCCCCCCCCCCCCCCCCCCCCCCCCCCCCCCCCCCCCCCCCCCCNCCCCCCCCCCCCCCCCCTTAGGTAACCCCTTAGGTCGTCATTTGCTTTGATTTAAAATTGCCATAACTTATTTTTTATTTTTTTTTATTGAAGACTGTCTTAGCAGCTTTCCCATCTATATTTAAAAAAATGCAAAAATTTTAAATATCGATTATTATAATGCATTTGCCTGTTAGAATAGATGATTATATCAATATAATATGTATTTATATTAAAATCAAAGCTACCCTGATAGTAATTATCTGGGTGGCTGACTAGGACAGCTATCCTAGGTTAGCTAACACAAAACTATTAGTTTGCGGGTTAAATTGACTATTGAACTAAGTGTCGAGAGTCGAGACAAGAGACAATTCAATGAGTGCCGCTAAATTAATATCGATTGATCAATAAAATTTAAAATTTTTGTTCTTTTGTTTTCTTGATTGCTTTGTTTTTTCATTATTGTTTTATTAATTTTGTTACGAAACAAAATAATTAAAAAATACATATATTGAAAGTTTCTGTAATTAAAGTAATATTAATTACTTGACCCCTAAATCAAAGTTTCATTACTTTTTTATGATTTTTTTTTATTATACACAACGCCACAGGTTGTGGGTTCGATTCCCATTCGATGAAATGAAACAATTAATAAGTACTTTTATTTCTTCGCTCTGGTGTCGACGCAAAACTTGTTCTAACATTCAGCGGAAAACTGAGTAGCATAGTGCCTTAACATAAGGCTCTCTCTGTCTACCCTGCTACATGCGAAATATAGCGTGAAGCAGAAAAAAAATATATAAATATCAACACAAAAACAACTTTAAATCTAAGCTAAAACTTATAATAGAAAACCATTTCGACTTATAAAAAAAAAGAGTAAACCCCCATTTCTATACAAATAAAACCTTTCATACGAGCAAAACATTGTAAATTGAATTACATACTCTACATACATTCTCGTACACACAGAGCCGGCCGCGATTGTCCCCGAGCGGCGCATACTGCCTCATAATTGCATTTGAAGTCCTCTCCGGCATTGCCCACTATCGTACACATTTCACTCCATTTAAAACAATCATGCGGGCACATAAGGGACGTGTCAGTTTTACAGCTAATTAAAAACTATTTTGAGGCCAGTCGTGGCGCAGGGGCACAAAGTGTGACTGTAAAATCGACTGGTTATGGGTTCGATCCCCACTCGAGGAAATTAAATATTTGATACTTTCTCTTCTTTGTTCTGTTGTCGAGGTAGAGTGCGGCGCTGAGTTCCGCCACTCAACAAGCAATGCCTCCAGAATTCGGCGAAAAATGGAGAACGGAGTGTCTTAACACTACCTAGTCCCTTTGCCTACTCTGATGTGTACGGGGTACAGCGTGAAGCTGAACATACAATCATTTTTGCGCTATTATCGTTTTATATTATGTATGCTTTGGTCTTATTGTTTTGTTACTTATAACGAAATGTATAATGGTTTTAAATTAGATTATTTTTTTTTATTTTTAAATTGAATTAAATTAGCTTCACGCTGTATTCCGCACATAGCAGGGTAGGCAGAGGGAACCTAATGCTAGACACTCTGCTCCCGACTTTGCGCTGAATTCTGGAGGCATTGCGTGTTGAGTGGCGGGACTTATTTTAAATAACTTCAGAAATATGTATTTGAACACGTAGCTCCAATGATCATTAGTATTTATGTAAGGCGCTTGATGTTACAATTTTCCGAAAAGAAAGAAATATATAGATTAATGTTTTTATTATACTACGTGAACTTTTGAATTCTATATTATCGATTTGTGAAAGTCTCTAGTTAGGTCAAAGACAACTAGTCCGTCGCCGAGACATGCCAATATAATAAAATTGAATACTATAGATATAATGCAGTTTCATTCCCTGCTTCACAGCAAAACTAAATTTACATTTATATAATTCTCCTATACTTTATTTCCGTATATTATTTCATATAAAACATATTATCATCTACATACTCATTAAGCGAACCTGCGTTGAGCCACAAATAAAAACCATACAACAATATGCTCGTATATGTTATATTTAAAAGCTTCGTAATACGTTGTTAAGTAATGAAAGGGTAGGTGTGTAGTAATTAAGGTTACAAAGCTTTTAAAGTATATATAATATATATTTTTCAAATACTACAATTGTATTGTTTTATTTAAGTTTTAATATCCATAATGTTGTGTATAGTTGAAATGATTTTATATTATTTTAATTTTTTTTCCTCTAAGGTGACCGATTTAGATCCATCATATTTCGGGATGCTCCCCATCCCGAGCATCCCGCGATCAGAACAGTGCCTGAGATTTGGGACTCTTGGTTGATTTAAAATGAATGCGTTCAGGTTCACCTTCACTGTCGAGTTCCTCTGATAATTCTATGAGTGCCGCCATATAAGTACGGATTGAAATGATGATGCAAGAGAGAAACTATTTTTTAAATATTTTTAAACATTTTTAAAGTGTTATTCCACACTTAGGAAAGAAAAATACTTATTTAGAAAACGTATAAAAATTTGAAAAACGTATAATTTTTTTTTTATTTTTCTTTCCTAAGTGTGGAATAACACTTTAAAAATGTTTAAAAAATATTTAAAAAATAGTTTCTCTCTTTTCTTTTTTTTCCAAACGATAATTCTTAGTAATTATCTTTGGGTAGTGGAAATTTGTAAAAATCTTGCTAACAACATAAATAAGTTGTAACAAGCGTATAAAAATTTCGACGTAGCTTGGCGAGAACGCATGGCTTAGTGGTCAGAGCGCCTGGTCGGTTTCCAGGAGGCGCGGGTTCGAGTCCCGCTGCGTTCAAATTTTTATACGTTTTCTAAATAAGTATTTTTCTTTCCTAAGTGTGGAATAACACTTTAAAAATGTTTAAAAATTAAATTCTATTTAAATGAGTGTTTAGGTTATATAACTAGTCATATTGTAGAATGTTCGGTGTTATCCAGTCTAGTCATAGAGAAACACGTTTCCTTTTTTAATAAATGTATGAATCAATCAAAACTTTCAAACAAAACATAGTCCTTAATTATATTAATTAATCTATAAATATTTATTAAATATAACATATCTTGTACTGATGAGCTAAAACCATTTCCTCTCGACGCGGTAGTTCATATACCGCTTTTATTACGATCATATTCGCAAGGGAAACTTTTAAGATTGCGTCTTTGCATATCGATCGACGCGAAATATCGAGAAATGGAGTGTAACTTCTAAAAAATGCTGTATTGTGATGCAAAAACTTCAAATAAACTGTCTTTATTTTTTATTGTATGTCTTTGAATATTAATCAAATTTTTAATATATTGTAACACGCCTTTATAAAATCGGCATGTAACTATATTATAAAATGTTAGAAACGGAACCATTTGTATAAGTATATTACTTATATTACTTTAATAATAATGCTTAATGATTCCAATCATTAAGCTAGACTGGTGATGGAGCCAGGACCTGAACGACGGAACTCCACTGAGGTTACTAATAAACCAATTGAGTTTAGAATCATATAATTTGTAGTTCCGAGGACATTCTATAGTAGGTACACGGAGCACTTGCTGCAGAAAAGTGTATTTTTTGTTTTTTTTTTAAGCCATAGGTATATTCTAAATATTGTAAAATTCGTTATTTTATCAAAAGGTGTTAAATTTATAACAAAATGTAATTTTATTTATATAACTGCAAATGTTCTTTTTACTTTTTACAAATACAGCTGTAGGCAGGGAAGGAAAAAAATATCTAATCTATATAAATGAAACAAGCATAAGACTAATATTTATTTCATTAAAAACATTATTTGGCCATACCTTTACGGCTTTATTGTAAGATTTTATAAATTAACTTTAATAACTATTTTTAAATTAACTATGACAATATCTCATTATTTCTTACAACATTCATTATTACCATATTCTCAAAGGAGCTTGTTCAAGACTATAATCCGATCAATTTGGAACGGCAATATATATTTACGAAATAATTATAATATTCTTCAAATTATGACATACTTTTACAGAGATGTTATAGTGGAACTTCAGTTTCTTCTCCGTTTTTGATAGAACTTATTGCAACAGAAAACGTACCGACAACCAACTTGATGTAGTCCCACTATGCCACGAAGCCTCCATACTTATATTTTTTTAATACTTATTTAAATTCTCAGGATTGGTATTCCAACTGGAACGGAAGAACACAATTTCCAGAATTATTCTTGCTTATTTTTAATTTTTTTTTTTTATATGCATTTTGTTCGTAATCTTCTAACCACATTATTTCTTAATTTTCTTCATAGTATTTAGTGTGGAGCTGTAATCAAAATTGTGAATTAATATATTACATATAAAATTAGGTAATATCTAATTATATTTAACATTCTAAACCTAAAATAAAATATAAAAAAAAGAGCCAGTGAGGTTTGTCGTGGCGCAGAGCCACAAAGTGTGACTGTGAAAGCGACTGGTTGTAGGTTCGCTCCCCACTCGAGGAAATGGATTATTTATTTACATTTATATTTTCATTTCTTCGCTCTGGTGTCGAGGCAAAACGCGGCGTTGAGTTCTGCCACTACACACGCAATGCCTCCAGAATTCGGCAGAAAGTGGAGAACGGAGTGTCTTAACATTAGGTTCCCTCTGCCTACTCTGCTGTGTGCGGGATACAGCGTGAAGCTGACAATATACATATTTAAGTATTTCTAATGTCACCACTTATCACAATACTATATTAAGACAGCGCGAGTGAGTTCGTGAACTGCCTCTCAACCAGGCTCGTTTACTGATCAATCGCAAATAAAACGATTTCTATACACTTGACGGAATCCTCAATAATCTTCTAATCCGAGGTTTATGTCGACGCTTGCCTTAATCCAGATACCAATTAGTTGCTAAACCACTTAATGAAAACTAATATAACGCTTTTGCTTATTTAGCACGTTATATACGTATCGTTTAGTATTGATTTTATAGATTTGAAACGTTCTCAAATATAAAATAATATAAAAAAACTTTTGAAGAATAAAATGGAATGTGAAGTTAGAATGACGACGACAGTTAATAAAGCTCTCAATAATGGTGTTGGATTCAGGTTATTCTTGAACACAGGAATATCTCAATTTTTCATCTAGAAAGTAAATCTGATGCATAAATATTTCAAAAATAAAGGTACTTATTAGGTACAGTAACAATTAATTTCTTTTATAGTTTACATACCAGTGTCGTATGTAGAATTTAAAGTTATCTAACAGCGAGTATGTCAACGTACCTAAGATATTTTCAGGCAACATTGAAAATACTTATTAACGTAACGGGACTCGAACCCGCGGCCCCTGGTCGGTTTCCATGAGGCGCGGGTTCGAGTCCCGCTACATTCAAATTTTTATACGTTTTATAAATAAGTATTTTTCTTTCCTAAGTGTGGAATAACACTAAAAAAACATTGAAAATAAACAAGTAGATAACAAATACATTCTTTTTATGTTTTTGACTAAAATAGCTTAAATTATGTAGAAATTATAAACAGCATATTTCTAAAAGATTATATATACTATGGTATAGCAAATTCGCATAATATAGACCTCGAAAAATAAATAAACGAAAATACAGTCTTCCATTGTCATAAAATCACAGCATTTAAATACAAACAGAAGCGACAACCTCCTAAAGTTTCCCAAATAATAATTTCTATGTTACAAGCGAAATGGCGGTTTTCGGACATCGACGTCATGTTCGCTTTTCACATTTCCCGTTGAATATTGGCATTTATTGCTAACACATTCCACATTACGGTTCCAATATTACGTTTAAATTTATTTTCGTAGCAGCCATCAATAAAGTATCCATTGAAGACTATCTACTGAATGTCTATTCGTAATTCTTTGTAGAACAGCAATGGTTTAGATTTTCGTGTATATTTTTGTTCACTCTACACCCGTCCATAATGTTAGAAAACGCCAGGGAATTGATTCACGGGACAAGTATGATGGAACTATGCAGGCGCGTTTAACCTGAGTATTGCGGTTAGGGCCCAGTGACGTCACGCGGTAAAAGCTTTTAAAACACTGTCAACTGTCTTTTAACCTATCGAATTGCGGTTACATTGTAAACTGCATGCACACGTGTTTTACAATATGATTTCAGCATTTATTTGTTGAGAAAAATGTAGTTTTTATTCTTTTTATGGTACCGTACCATAGAAAAAAAAATTACAAACATATAATTGTAGTTGAGGCCAGTCGTGGTACAGGAGCACAAGGTGTGACTATAAGATCGACTGGTTGTTGATTCGATCCCCACTCAAGAAAATGAAATATTTGTTTAAATGTTATATTTTCTTTTCTTCGCTCTAGTGACGAGGCAATGCGCGGCGTTGAGTTTTGCCACTCAACACGCAGTGCCTCCAGATTTCGGTGGAAAGTGGAGAACGGAGTGTCTTAACACTAGGTTCCCTCTGCCTACTCTGCTGTGTGTAGGATACAGCGTAAAACTAATTTGTTTTTAATTTAATTTTATATAATTGTAGTTCATTTCTTACAAAAATAGTGATTCGTCCACAAACTTAAGTTTGCCAGCTTTAGTTTAGTAAATTATACTTCTCGTTATCAAACAAATTGTACGGAACCCTCAGTATGCGAGTCCAACACGCATTTGACCAGTTTTTTTAATGTAAATATTTCTTGAAAAGAAAGACTTTGTTTTCTATTCCCCATACAACTAAAAATGTTGAAAGCTGATAGTATCTAAAAAATAATATCACTTTTCCCATGCGTATCTAAGGTTTCAAGGATAAAATAAAAAATGATATTATCAGTTATTATCCAATCAGATGGCACTTATTGAAACCAACTACCGTTAATAATATTAGTGTTATCCGTATTTACTACATATCTGCTGTATTTACATGAACATTTATGTTGGACACTCATATTTCATTTATATGAAAATTAATAGCTTTTACTAAACAACATCAAATAAAAGAGGTCTAAATAAGTTACTGTATTTGAAGGAAACATTGTTTCCTACTATTATTATGTTCAGAAGATATTGCTCTGATATTCTTATTACGTATATTTTTATATTTATACACAATAATAGAGCGTTATACAGAGGCCGTCGTGGCGCAGGAGTACAAAGGTGTGACTGTATCGCGACGGTTGTGGGTTCGATCCCCATTAGGATGAATAAATTATTATTTATTAATATTTTCATTTCTTCCCTCTGACACCAACGAAAAAGCCTGACGTTGAGTTCCGCCATTCTACTTGCAATATTTAAAAAAATTGGGTGGTAAGTAGGGAACGGAGTATCTTAACACAAGGTTCCCTCTGCCTACTATTTCCAGGCTTCAGTGTGAAGCTGATTTTTATACAGTTTAACTTGAAGTTTTCATATCTTTTTGTATATTGAACAATATAATAACAATATACAATCACCTACACGACACCTTATATTCTTACAATAATGGTTAAAAAAAAGCTTATGTTTGTATTATAATTAAATAGAAATATAAACAAACTGCTACTGTCAAACAGTGCACGTCGTTAAATTAAATTATTCGTGCATTCTAGTTTTAAATTAATGAAAATTTTACATTGTGGCGTGCCATGGCATGGTCTGATGAATTAATTACCTAGAATTCTTGGACGGTTTCTAAGAGGAGCGGATTTCAGTCCTAGTGCATTCATTTTTTATACATTTTGTAACTGATATCCCAAACTCCTTTGAAAATATTATTTAATAAATAATGCCTTGGCTCGTGATGTGTCTAGTGGTTAGAACCGTTTATAGTTGTGATCGTGAAGAACCCAAAATCTTTTAGAGATTCAGAGGTAACAGTATTAAGGATTTTATATTATGCCATTAGAAGGTATCGCTTTAAGATATTTGCCATCAGAAGTTGTTCTTGTGTCAGTTATTTAGATAACTGGAAACTCGACAATATGACATTGTCATAACTCGAAGCTCGTCCGAGGAAAAGCCAAGAGCGCGTCCTATCTTCCTCTCCACTATAACTGCGAACTAGT